>JAQPPZ010001810.1:0-600000 GCA_028583015.1 Wollemia nobilis
ATGAATCAGAAAAAATCGGATCGAATTGGGTTTTTTTTTGCAAATTTTCTCAATTATGATTCTAACCATAATCTATATTGTCTCCTAATATATATCCTTTCAAGATTGTGTTCAAGGTCAAATGAACTCTACCACACTCTTGGTCCACAAGAAGACACTACAATCTCATTATTGTTAGCTCTTAGTTAGCAGTGTTAACTTATTCAATGCATCATTGGTTAATCACTGAAGACTAGCCTCCTAAGTGTGGCTAAACATGTATGAAGTATTATCAACACTATTTTCTCGTATACATGAACAGTTTACTCTCAGCTTACAGATTGTTGGGGATCCAATTTACATATCCTTCCCTCAATCTTTGGCTAGCTTCACAATCACAGCTTTGCAAAGGATACACATCTCTCTCAGTCTTGGAATGCCAATGTTTCCAATAGCACTTCCAACACATACCTGCAAAGATGTGCCTCTTTGATTAACCAAACCCATCATCCTTTATGGCTCTAAGATTTGGGGACCAAGTTTACGGCATGCCAATTGGGTTTGCATTGACTGGGTCCAAACTAGAATGCTTCAGTGATTTATCCGATGTAAAAGAAAAATTTCACAATGTATTGCGCAGGCCAAGTTTCGCACCCCCTCTTCCTTGAGGACATCTTCTGAATTATTTTTCAGTTCACTGCCTTATTTGGTACTCTGCTCCAAAAAATGGGTTTTCTCTAGGAGCACTTCTGGTCATCACTACGATTCGTACTCAGATGTCATTTCTCTTCTTCAATTCATTGCATCTCCATAGATCAATTACCTCCATTCAAGTACTCTCTAAATACTCCTCCCTGCCTTCTGATATGAAAGTGATTAATCAAGCAGTTAAAGTTGATGTTAATCAACAACATATTCAACTCACTTAGGTCACTCAATCTCCGCCTCTTAGCCCTAAGTTGGCCTTTCACACTAAAAATTTCATGAGGATAAGTAATTTTTACACTAAAAATTTCTTGTCCTGAATATATTGAGCAACATTAGACACACAACCTCAAGGTTCCTCTTGGTCAGCTTAGAGTGTGGTCACATCAGATGCAAATGAAAACAACCCATCATATTCCTTAAGAGGATAGGGTATGTTTTTGCTCTCTCCAAAAGGTAGAGATTGAAGAAAATTTCATATTCAGGTGCCCTGTTTATTACAAGATTCGACGAAAGTGCTATTGCTTGTATGGAGTCTCCGGTGGATTGCTTACCAACCTTTTCAGCTATTCTAACAACAGATGCTTGGCTTTTTACCTATGGGAAGCTATCACTCTTCGACATCAATTGGATTAATTACATCTCACCTAATCACCTCACTCTTTCAGCCTGTCTCTACTGCAGAACTTGCAAACAAACGCAGCTTACCAGTTTTCTACCTTCTTCTATTGGTTCCACAGCTATGGATGGCTAGAAGAGTCTTGAGGGGTCAAACTCTATGTCCTCCCAAGATTATTCAACCAGGACTCCTTAGTTCCAGCCTATCTCCGGAAGCATCAATAGATGCTATGTTGGCCCTTTTGGGATGTTTGGTAATGACAACAGTGTTTTTACTTTCCATCCTACTACAGACTAGTGTTAGTGATTGTATCCATTGGAGATCATTTTTCTCTCTCCAACATTTACCTTGACTGATGGCTCTCTCTTGATCATTACTTTTAGCATCTTAGGATTTACCCATTTTAGGTGCAACACTTAAGGCTGTAATTTAATGCCATTCTGTTGTTCCTCTTTAGTGTAGTTTACCTTGGTTTCTTTACTCTAGGTTAGCTTATTTTCATAGTAATTTTTGGTTACTACAATGCATTGTAAAAGCTCTTTTCAATTAGTCCCATTGGCCTATGTTGTTCATCCTTGGATATTAAAAGAATTAACTTATCTCATACAGTGCACATTAACTTACATATGTTATTGCTTGCTCCCAATGCTATCTCAAATTAACATCTGATACACCAATAATTGCTTTGCTCAAAATCCAAGCTATCACGCACTATAGTGTAATAGCCACTTGATGCTATCTCAAATTCACATCTGAAACAGCCAAATTACTTTGCACAAATTTCAAGTTATCACGCAGTACAGTTTAATAACTATTGTATGCCTTGTACATATTGCAAGAAAACCCAGAACAAAATTTTCCAGCCCAAGATAACTGCTGTCCTATGTTATTTTAAAATAAATCAGATCTGAGAATAATTTATTCAAACATGCAACAGTCACACAGATGGCTGGAAAAAATAAACAGCGTGAACAGCAGAAATTAAATATATTTCTGAACCTAAAATATTACAAATAAAAGAGGCTACAGCTATAGCAGAACACTTCTGCTCTCTTGCTGCTTTTCTAGCCAGCAATCATTGTTCTTCTCCTCCTAAGCTTGTAGTTTTCCTTCTGCAATCTGTTCTCCTCCCATTCTTTTTTGTGTTTCTAAAACACTCTTGATCTTCTCCTTTTATCCTTGAAAAAGGTAACCCTAATATTTCTAATCCTAAGATTAGATCTCATCTCATATTGAGATGTAAGGTTAAAAATAGAAAATCACATAAGTGACTATCAAAATAGAATCACTTAAGTGAATTACAAAATAGAATTAGAAATGTCTCAAACCACTTCTAGCACGTTCATACTGAAGCCTGTGCAAGAAGTTCCTGCCCGAGCTACATTTCTCGACACTCCCTCTTAGCGAGGAAGGAATTCTGCACCAATCCAAGTTTGTCTCTGAATGCTTCAAACCTCCCTTTCACTAAGGGCTTGGTTAGAATATCAGCTACCTGCTGATCTGTGGAAATATGTTGGAGCTTTACGGCTCCCTTTTGAATCCTGTCTCGTATGAAGTGATATTTGATGTCTATGTGTTTGGACTTGTTATGAAATACTGGATTCCCAGAGAGTTTGATACAACTCTGATTATCACAGTATATCACCGTGGGATCCAACTCATGATCAATCAATATTGTAAGCAACTTGCGAAGCCAAATGGACTCACATCTAGCAATACTGGCTTACATGTATTCGGCCTCTGTTGAGCTAAGTGCCACAGAAGTCTGCTTCCTGCTGAACCAGGATATCATGCCTGATCCCAAGCTAAAGCGGCACCCGAGGTGCTCTTCCGTCTGCTACATTGCCTGCCCAATCCGAGTCCGTATACCCCCGCAACCTCACTTCACCATCTCCAAGATATCTTATACCATACTCCACCGTTCCCCTTAAGTGTCTAAGCACATGTTTGCTGCTACCCAATGTTCCTGCCTTGGCTCCACCATGAACTGACTCAAGGTGTTCACTGCAAAACATATATTTGGTCGAGTGTTGACCAAATACATCAAGGATCCTATCAGCTGCCTGTACAACGTAGGGTCCACCAATTCTAAATTACAAATAAACGAGGCTACAGCTACAGCAGAACACTTATGCTCTCTTGCTGCTTTTCTAGCCAGCAATCACTGTTCTCCTCCTAAGCTTGTAGTTTTCCTTCTGCAATCTGTTCTCCTCCCATTCTTTTCTGTGTTTCTAAAACACTCTTGATCTTCTCCTTTTATCCTTGAAAAAGGTAACCCTAATCTGTCTAACCCTAAGATTAGATCTCATCTCATATTGAGATGTAAGGTTAAAAATAGAAAATCACTTAAGTGAATATCAAAATAGAATCACTTAAGTGAATTACAAAATAGAATTAGAAATGTCTCGAACCACTTTTAGCACGTTCATATTGAAGCCTGTGCAAGAAGTTCCTGTCCGAGCTACATTTCTCAACAATGTAAACAGGTTCAGGACTTATTTATCAAGTAGAAGGCTCATCTTGAACTCATTAAGATTCCAAATAAGCATGCCTTGATAACTATGTTAACTGTGAATGGAGTGGAATAGAGAATATCGAGTCAAGAAATAGCCAATCTGGCTTGAGGAAAGAAAATTTAACAAGTGGATTGGATAAATACGTGACCGGGCAACCCCAAAACAGATGGGTCTGCATATCAATAGTAGGCTATTCATGGCAGTAATTTTAAGGCTCTTCCCGGAAGATAGTATAGAGAGCACTTCAGATGCCTACTTGCTTTAAGTTAGATTTCAATCATTTTTTTCTTTTTGATATACAGGGGAATCGGCAACGTCTCCATCATTTAATCCGAAAAGCTACAACAATAACCACCTGCTCCACCTCGGTAAACATTTACTCCAAGTGAGGGGGACCCGGAGGGGCTCGACAACACTCACTTACTCTATCACTTTGATTATCTTTCTGGTCATTGCTCACTACAACCTATGACTTGTGATGGATGAGCTGTACTAATCATCAAATTAACATTGCTGAAAGCAGTATGTTCATGAAAGGCATAGTCAATAATAACATCTCATATTTATAGAAAACTGTGCACATTAGCAAGAATTGCAAAGACAAGATATAACTCTCCAATTTGGTAAAGCATAAAATTGTGAGAGCTCCGTCAGCCTAATCACCTCAGCTTTCTAATAGAATTCAAATAATTTGCATGGATACAGATTATATGACTCGTATGTCACATGTTCACTCCTTTACATCATTGGATTCCTACATGGCAAGAAAGCATCTATAATTTGGCCCTGCAGTAGCCATGCCTAAAGTAAATTAGTTCAGTGAAGTTTGCACATAGCATGATGCCTGTATGAGCTGTAGTTATCTTAGTTATCATACATTTTTATATACAATAATATTGATAGTATGTTAGTGCCGCTTCTGATTTAGCAGACAGGCTTCTTGAAAAAACATCAGAAACACAGCGTAGAAAATATAAATGTCCAAAGACAGAATTTTGGAAGTTCTGGTATAGGAAATCTGCTTGCAAAGGAAATAGATTAGCTAATCCTAGCAAAGTCATTGCTAAAAGATTTTGTTATGACCTTTAGGCACTTCCCATATATATTATGCATAATTCATTGACACTGAACACTGTTTTGTTTATCATCCATGCACATTATGAAAATCTCTTCCTTTCATCCCTGCTCATCTGTTAGTCCCATTTTTGTGCTTGGTCCCCCTTAGGGAAACCATAAATTAACTATCTAACACTCTACCATATGATTATTATACACATAAATATGTCTTAGGTTAAAATTTGGTACATGATTACTCCCTTAAAAGGAAATTGTAAAGCATTACAATATTTAATATTATATACCTTTGTTATTGTACATCTACAATCTCTCCTCTCACATCAACCAAGGTTCCACGAGCCTGGAAGATGGGGGGATGGGGGGGCGCGTTTCGGGGACGGCAGGGGACGGCAGGCCGATTTTGAGGGGACGGCTGGGGGGGGATGGCTGGTATAATACTATAAATGTTTTTAGAAATTTAATATAATCTACAAATACTACACAACAAAAATGAAAAATACGGAAATGGAATCGAGGGCGGGAAATGAGCTTTGGCGATTTTTTCCTCTGAACTAGGGTTTCTGGAACTTCGAAAAATCTAGGGCATCAGCTGGATTGCAGAAGTGCCTTCGGGGTACGGTGGATCTGAAGGCTAGATCGGTGCCCGAGGAGGGTCCAATGGGGACTTCTTCGGCTCCTTTTCCAAGAAGTAGCAGCTCATACATAGATTTGTTTAAAGAAAATTCTCCTCCAAAGAACGACGAAGCTCAAAAAATGGCATATAAAATGCTCTTCACGGCTGCTTGGGAATAGGTCGACGAGCACCTCGTGTGAATGGATGTTTGCCTGCAGGCCGAAACCAAGCCAAAAATTGTCATCGAGCCAAGTATGGTTGAAGAATCAGTCATTTACAGAGCTAATCACGATTTAATCTGCAAGTTCATGGGTATACGTCCTTCCCTGAATTTTCTGCACTCTTGGATCCGCCAAAACTGGGAGCCTCACGGTGAGTATTCATTGTGGTTTATTAGCAATGGATATTTTATTGTTAGCTTTTCGTCTTTGGCCGATAGAAATAAGGCTTTCGAGTCAGAGAAGAAAAGTCATGGCCCGGCAGGGCTATTTGTTCAACCATGGAGAGTGGGATTCGATCCCCGAGTTGAACCTCTCGCTGTCCCGGTATGGATCCGACTATATGCTCTCCCAATGGAATTCGGGTGAGCGGGTGTTGGCAAGGATTGGCAATTCTATTGGAAGACATCCGGGTGTTGCCGGAGACACAATTGAAGGGAGCATGGCGGTGTATGCAAGAATATGTGTGGAGATGGATCTCGGCCCGACCTTTGCGGCGAGAGATGGAAATTGAATTGGCGGGTCTCTCCTGGATTCAACAAGCTGGACTATGAGGCCCTACCCTTTAGATGTAGGGTTTGTCACAAACATGGACATTTGGCCCGTTTATGCCCTAATAATATGAATGCTAAAATGGAGGCCCCTTTAGGAATGCCAAACCTGCCTAAAGAGGATAAGGCAACACTTAATAAAGATTCTAATAGCACCGTTCGGGGCCGGGAAGCTCGAGAGAGAGGGTTTTGAACAACCCGAGAAGAAAAAGACGGACAAAGAAAAAAGAGGGAAAGGAGCAATCCCATCTCAGACCTGCCAATAGGTATGAGATATTTAAGTCATTGGTTGACGAAGAGGAACAATTTATGGAGGGCATGGAGGGTATTAAGGAAAATTCTAATATTCCCGGGCAACTCCCTCTCTCTTCTCCTCCCGTCATACAGCGGGTAGTTGAACTCCGTGAGGTATCACGACCCGGTGTGTTCGGGGGCTTTAGTAGTGCATAACCGGGAGCGAGACGGTATCTCGGGATGTCGGCATGGGAATAGCGAGAGAAGAACGAGGGAAAGGCCAACTTTGGGGATAACCCGGGTAGAAAAAAGATCAAAAAACAGCAATTCTCGGGGAGTAGGTAGAAGATCCAATAAGGAGTTGCTAGCGGCCCAAGGAGACAAATTGATCACGGGAGGATCGGTGAGGACAATAGACTCTTATTGCTCCCGGGGTAACCAATGATTATACAATCATGGAATGTGAGGGGTTTAAACAAGGAGAACCCATCAATACATTGTTCGAAGACTTTTAGAGAATCGTAATACCGATTTTTTGCTTTTACGGGAGACTAAGATGTCATTAGATCTTATGTCCAAAACAGTCCACAGAATCTGGAGGGGTGCTGGTCATATGGATGTGGCTGCCCAAGGTGCCTCGGGGGGGATTGTTACTCCGTGGAACTCTCTTGAATGGTCTGCAATAGAACATCTTGCCCGGAGGGGTGTTCTCACTTCTCTTTTTAGGAATAATGTCACTGCGGAACACGTTCTAATCACAAACTTTTATGGGTCTCAAAACCTAGATGGTCGAGAGCGGCGGTGGAAGGTTGTGCATAACATGCGAACCTCAAGGGAAGATCTAGGCTGGATTATAGCGGGGGACTTTAACGCTAAATTATCTTCTAGAGACCGGGAAGGGGGAACACCATTTTTGGACCCAGGGGACCGTTTCATGATTGCCCAAGTCCGAGGCTTTGCACTTAGTGGACATTAAATGTCCTGGCATTAACTACACTTGGACTAATAAAAGGCGGGAGCCACATAGCAGGAAGGTTAAGCTAGATCGTTTTCTGGTTTCAGAGGAGGCGTTTGTAAAATGGAATATAAATTTTCAGATTTTAGAAGGCCCAATTTCAGATCACTGTCCCATTCTGTTGGAAGGCGGGACTAGGATGGGGCAGCATCACAAACCTTTCAGATTTGAGAATTTTTGGCTTGAGAAAGAAGAACTTCGGGAGAAAATTCCACAGTGGTGGGAAGAAGGCCGCCCGACTTATGGGAGAGCAATGTTCAGAATCCACAAACAACTACAATATGTCAAAGCTCGGTTGAAGTATTGGAGGCGTGCTAATAAAGCAGAACTTCCGGGCCCAAAGAGCTCCATTGGTGGCCGGATGGGATGAGGTCCAAAAACGAGTTCGAGAGAAGGAGTAATTACGAGACCAGCTCAAAGCTGAGGATGATGCCTTGCGTACGGCGGTTGAGGACATTGACAACCGGGGAGGAGACCTATTGGAAGCGAGAGAGCTAGAACCACCTAGTTATTAGAAGGGGACAGAAATACTAAATTCTTTCATCAGATTGCTTGTGCTCGAAGACGGATGAATAAGATGGAGGCCCTTCAAGATGAGAACGGTCATTCCTTTGATACACTTCCAGGTATGCATTCCCATGCTATGGATTATTTTTCTAAGCTTTTTAAGGAAAGTGTGGTACAAGATGTAGAGGCCCAAAATGAAGTTATTTTTGTCATACCTGCTTGTTATTTATGAGGATGAAAATCAGGCCCTCCTCAAACCAATTGATAGAGATGAACTGAAAAGCTGTGGTCTTTGGAATGAGCACTGGTAAAACTCTAGGTCCAGACGACTTCCCAATTGAGTTTTTCGGGCTTTCTGGGACTACTTAGAGGAAGATGTAAGGGTTGTTGTAGAAGAGTCCAGAGAAAATAAGAGAATGCTTAAAGCTATAAACCACACTTTCATTACCTTAATTCCAAAAGGGGAGGAGGGGGTTCATATTTCAGATTATAGGCCTATTGCCTTATGTAATGTGTTGTACAAAATAATCACAAAGGTAATGGTTGAGCGCCTAAAACCTCTTCTTCACAACATTGTCTCCTCTGAGCAAGGGGGTTTTGTTGAGGGACGGCAGATTTTGGATGGGGTGGTTGTGGCCCGGGAAGCAATCCATTCAATGCACACTTACGGTAATAAAGGGATGTTCATAAAATTGGACATGTCAAAGGCTTATGACGGGGTTGAATGGAGTTTCCTGGCTAAAATGATGGCAGCCTTTGGTTTCTCTCGAGACTGGATAGAGTGGGTCATGAGTTGTGTCTCTACCCCGACTTACTCTGTGCTAATCAAGGGCCTTCCTTCGCAACCATTTGGAGCTACTCGGGGACTGCGCCAGGGGGATCCATGTTCTCCTTATCTTTTTCTCATTTTGGCTGAAGGTCTTGGCAGACTTTTCTTGAGGAGAAGACAGCAAGGTAGATTATTGGGTATCAGGGTGGGTGACGAAGTTTTAACGCACTGCGGTTTGTGGATGACACTTGGTTTGGTGGGAGTGGCCGGCTTCGGGGAAGCAAGAATGATTAGGAATACTCTTAATGTCTATCTCAGGGCTACTCAACGGGTCATTAATGACAAGAAATCCAAAGTGGTTTTTTTTAATCTGGAGCAAAGGCTTCAGAACAGAATTTTAGAAATCCTGGGATTCACAAGGACTTCTCTCCCAGTGGTTTACTTGGGGGTCCCCTTGCACTTTAAGAAGCTGAAATTAGACACATGGAGGAATCTGCTTGAGTGTATCAAGGACAGAATTAATCACTTGTCTCACAAGTGGTTAAGTTATGGTGGCAGATTAACGTTCTTACGGTCAATCATTCAAGCCATGCCAATTTACAAATTCTCTATCCTGGCTGCCCCGATTACAATATGGAAAGAGTTGGACAGGGATGGCTAGAAATTTTTTATGGGAAGGAGCAAAGGGAGAGAGAAAGTGGGCCTTAGTGGGCTGGGACAAAGTTACCCGGCCCAAGGTTAAAGGAGGTCTAGGTTTGAGAAAATCTAAGCTGAATAATAAAGCTTTGGCTGGAAAGTTGTACTGGAGATGGATCTCCCAACCCACCTCCCTTTTCGGTAGAATCCTAACTAGCAAATACCGGGACGAGGCTAACCCAATCGATGTAGCTCGCATCCCCTTGGATGGTGCTGGGTCCCTAGTTTGGCAGGCTCTCAAGTTAGGGTCTCAGGTTGTTAAAGACCGCTTATTTTGGAAAGTGGGAAGAGGGGAGAAGGCTCGTTTCTGGACAGATTCTTGGGATCAGTTCCCACCCATCATTGCTGAATTTCCAGAATTACAGCCAATAAAAGCAGCCATTGAAGCCAAGGGATGGATCCGTATTGAAAGTTATTTCACAACTACTCAGATGGGGGAGTGTAAGTTTAAGCAGTTCAAGAAGTTGGATGAGTGGCCCATTTCAATCCCTCCGGATTTGACTCCCATCATGACTAAAATTCTGACAGAAAGATTTCTTACGGGGGGAGACGTGGAGGATGAATTAGCACGGGGCTTTGGGAGTCTTGGCGTCTATACGATGAAAGGACGGATATGACGGCATTCTCCCGAGCCCCCCCTCATACTTTTAGGTTGAGGATTGGAGGAAAATATGGCACTCTAAAGGCTGGCCGAAAGTTAACTTTTTTGCCTAGGAGTGCATGCACAATGGAATCCTCACTTTTGATAATATCAGATCAAAAGGTATCATCGGCCCTTCTCAATGTGTACTATGCTACAAGAGCGAGGAAACTGTTGACCATTTGCTGTTTGGATGCCCTTTCACCCGACAGATTTGGCTGCGTTGGTTTGCTTACTTTAAAATTCAAGTTCGTGGTGACTTGAACCGGACAAATATCTAGGCAAAATGGCGAAAAGGTAGATTCAAATCTAAAGCTCTTCGTTTTGGCTGGGAGCTCGGTTTAAGCTTTATCTGGTGGCAAGTATGGCTGGAAAGAAATGCCAGAATTTTTAGAGAAACTTTTACTGCTCTAGACGGGGTTTGGCAGACCATTTGGAGCAAGGTTACCGAAACTGTGGCTGTTCATGTTGAGGAGGAAGCTCAAATTGGCATTGGAGCTTTGGAAGAACGCCTTGAACTGCAAGAGGGACAGGACAGAAATTGTTGGAAACCTCCCCTGAAGGTTGGATTAAAATCAATACTGATGGAGCTGCAAAAGGCAATCCGGGTAGAGCCGGAATTGGAGTGGTGTGTCGAAACCATCTTGGGAGCTGTGCTCTATTGGGAATTGCAAGGCACGGGAAGATCCACTAACAATGAAGCCGAAGCCATTGCCATCAAGTCGCCTCTGTTTGGGCGAGTGAAACATGGCCACCGCGGGATTATTCTTGAATCGGACTCGCAAATAATGGTTGGAGCTCTAGGCCGCATGAGGAACTTTGATCCGAAAGCTTGGAGGTTGAGGGCTCTTGTTACCCAAATTATAGAATTATGGAAGGAATTGGAGGACGTGATCCCGGTTTATGCGAGTAGAGATTTGAACAAAGCGGTGACTTTACGGCTAAGATGGGTGCGGAAAAGGAGGTTGGAGTTCAGTTGCACAGTGACATGGATATTGAGGATGAGGTGATTAGACAGGGTCTGGAAAGGTCCTTGAGCCAATGATCAAAGAAAAAGCAAAGGGAGGAAAGTTGTCGCGATATCGCGACATGTTGCGCCGTCGCGGTCGCTGGAGGAAAGTTGTCGCGATATCGCGACATGTTGCGTCGTCGCGGTCATGGAGGAAAGTTGTCGCGATATCGCGACATGTTGCGTCGCGGGTGGAAAGTTGTCGCGATATCGCGACATGTTCGCCGTCGCGGCCGTGGGAAGGTTGCCGCGATATCGCGACATGTTGCTCGCATATATCATCGGGCCAAGGGGGAAAGTTGTCGCGATATCGCGACATCCTCGTCGCGGGGGGAAAGTGTCGCGATATCGCGACATGTTGCATCGTCGCGGCCAAGGGGGAAAGGTGTCGCGATATCGCGACATGTTGCATCGTCGCGGCCAAGGGAGGAAAGGTGTCGCGATATCGCGACATGTTGCATTTTCGCGGCCAAGGGAGGAAAGGTGTCGCGATATCGCGACATGTTGCATTTTCGGCCAAGGGAGGAAAGGTGTCGCGATATCGTGACATGTTGCATTTTCGCGGCCAAGGGAGAAAAGGTGTCGCGATATCGCGACATGTTGCATTTTCGCGGCCAAGGGAGAAAAGGTGTCGCGATATCGCGACATGTTGCATTTTCGCGGCCAAGGGAGAAAAGGTGTCGCGATATCGCGACATGTTGCTTCATCGCGGCCGAGAGAGAAAAAGTGTCGCGATATCGCGACATGTTGCACTTTCGTGCCCAAAGGAGAAAAGTGTCGCGATATCGCGACTTGTTGAATTTTCGCGGCCAAAGGAGGAAAATGTCGCGATATCGCGACATGTTGCTTTCGCGGCCAAAGGGGAAAGGTGTCGCGATATCGCGACATGTTGCATGTTCGCGGCCTAAGGAGAAGAATAGTGTCGCGATTTCGTGACAAGCTGCATCATCTGTCCATGCCGACCCCCTGCTAGCTAGTTAATGGTTCAGGAGATTTGGCTCCATTGCAAATCTTCTTCTACTATTGTAAGCTTGTGTTCTCTCTGAATTCGGCTGGGAAGAGTCTCTTCCCATATTGTAATTGATCTTTGTTTTAATACAAGTTTTTTCAAATTTTTCAAAAAAAAAATGAAAAATACTAAGAGCTTAAAAAGTATGCATGTTCTTAAAACATGTTTCAATCTGAAATGAACTCAGCTATTAGCCTATTACTAAGTGCAGCCATTTCAACAACTGTAACTTGAAGGTTCAGCCAACGATATAAAGTGCAATCTCTAACAGTTAACCAAAATAGTTGCTATTGCTCAAGTAATGAATGCCCCACTGTTCAGTTTTTAACATTCGAACAATAACAATCATCATTTTTAAAGCCACCAATGTTCAAGCAAAGACCATTTTTTAATTTTTTTTCAGTCACCAATGTTCAAACAAAGACAGTTCTCAGTTTTTACTTTTTGGCCATAAATGTTCAAGCAAGATAGTCATTGGTTTTCACTTTTCTCTGTTCAGGCAAGATAGTTATCTATTTTTTCAGCCATCAATGGTCAATCAAGACAGTCATCAGTTTACAGACCTCAATATCAATTAAAAAAGCAAGACAGCTTTACCGTTCAGTCTCTAGCAATTCTGCACTGCTGTCCAATCACTAAAGTGATATTTAAACATTGACAACCACCACTGTTCAGTTCCCACCATGTAAGCAATGACAGTTACTCCTAACTGTTCAAATATGACAGCCTTTTTTTAAATTTAAGTTTGTATCATTTTTTTTTATTTTTTGGGGGACGGCTGGGCATCCCCAGGGACGCCCAAGGGACGGGTGAGGGACGTCCCGGGGACGGCCACCTGGGATGGCCAGCCGTCCCGGGGACGGCTGCCCTGTCGTCCCCCAAAAGGGGGATGGGGGGAAACGTCCCCCATGCCGTCCCCTGTCCCCGGGGACGCAGGGGACGCGTTCCCCGGGTGGGGGACGCGTCCCCGTGGAACCCTGACATAAACCCTTTAAAGGTAAAGGTAAAGTAATTTTTAACGTCCGCAAGGCCATAGGCCATATGAGACAACCCTCATGGAGGATGTTGTTTACCCAATATATGATTATCCAACCATACTCCGGTTACCAAAGCATGATGCACAACCATATCCCCTGTAGGATTCGAAACTTTGAAATGGCATACCATTCACAAATTTTGTGGGAACTTTATGTATGATGTACTATGCATTTGACAGGGCTATCAACAACTTGTTAAGTTGCTGGTCACTAGCACCTGGTCATCTGTGCACGTTGACATAATTTCCTGATTGTTTCCTCCTCTTGCCAGGGTCTTCTTCTCAGGGAAAAACCTGTGTAAATAATTGTCTGCAACTTTCTGTCTAGTCTGAACTCAACAATATGCTGCATATACTATATAGCGTAGCTGTTGGGCTAGTTGCTAGTTTTGTAACCAACAGTTATTCACCATATTTGGCCATATAAAAAGGACATCTATATCCCTCAAACTAATGATAGAAAGAAGTATTCACAAATTGTCAGAACGATGTTCAGCATGATCAAAGAGAAACATTTTTAACAAAAGCAATCATGCTACTCAGACCTGAAAACTTACTGCCAATAAAATGAGCCAATAACAGACAAAAGCATATAGATTTAATTTTGATTACCAAAGGATATCAAGTTACCTGTCCTCACTAAGTAATTTTACCCTGCGCTCCATTTTAGCCGTACTTAGTTGCTCACCATGGATAGCTGTGGGTGCTGGTTCAGGTTTATGAGAGCCAATTTGTTTACCTTGTCCATCTGGGACTGAAGGCTGATACTTCGCAAGAATTTTAGCTGCCCATTTAAGCAAAAAAATTTAAATCAATCTGCAGACCTAATCACCAGCAAATTTTTACCTAAAATCACAAGATGCTACGAGCCCTTCAAGAATACTTAGGTTTTTGTCAGAGTGAAATAAGACCACAGTTAGACAAGCTGTAAGAGCTATGTTTTATTCTTCAGGTACCTATCAAATCAAAGTTTCTGAGTCTCATGTACCTCTAGAAAACCACTACAAATCAAGACAAATAAAAGAATGCATGTAGAAAAGAGCATGAACACAACATAAAACCAACAGACATGTTCAGTCTTAACTGCTATGTGTATATAAGCTTATGCCCATGCTACAGATTCAAAGAATATGATAAGGGCAAGATGACTAGAAGTGAAAAGAAAAAGGTAGAAATTCTTCCACAACTTAGCATCTCAAGTGAATGTCAATAATGACTTTAAAAAAACAATACCAAAAATATACATTTAACATTTCTAAATATGTAGCTGCAAGCTTCTGCAGTGGTAAGGGCTTTGGCTTCTCTTTAAAGAGGTCCAAGGTTCAAACCCCACTCAATACAAGGGGATCGGGACCTCTCATAAAAACCCACGTTTTTAACTCAAATTTTTTTTTGCCAACGGGTTCTTGGTTCAATGGTTGGGACAAATAGTTGATGTAGCCCACACCAAGGTTCAAATATCAATGGCACCAATGGTTAAAATCCATGTAAAAGGGAAAGGGTAACCCTTTCAAAACCCTACTATTTAAAAAAAAAAAAAACATTTCTAAATATGGTTCCAGCGACAAATTGGAAACAGGTTTCAACTGGACTTACTCAAACATCATCAGAAAATTCAACAGCCATGTTTGCTAGTATAATTCCATCCAAAGCACAATGTATAAAAGTGCTCGTAATTCTTATAAGAATCAACTAATTCAACAATACAAAAACTTGTGTCAAGACCTTTTGCTAAGATTCAAGCTCATTAATATTTAACAAGGGCCACACATTTCATTGTCAACGCACATACACATTTATTCCATCAATTAAAATTAAAAGAAGATCATCAATAACATAAAAATTATTCTAATCATTCAAAAAAAGCAAAAAACAAATAGTTTAAAGAAGCCATGAGTAAAAATAAATAATAAAAATGAATCATCAATATAAATACCGTCATGCTTTGACAAAATGTGTAATGATGTAATGGCCCTCCTTGGCAAGACATGATATTGGCATTGATTTATGTATGATTTCTAGTGCATAATCTTATTTTATGGGTTGATAGTTGCATTTTATGCTTTAATTATATACTTTTGGAATATGGTACTACTGATGGAAATTATGGTTGCAGAACCATGCATTCTCACCGGTGCATTGGTAAGGGACAACCACCAGAGTTGAGAAATGAAATGAAATATTATTAATGTCCGCGGTGGGCCAAAATAAGACCCAAGGGACTATAAGAAGAACTATAATTACTACCAGCTAGCAGGCTAAAAAGCCCAACAAATAAAAGAATTAAGATAAATACAAGACGAAACTGGACGATCAGGCCAAAGAGAAAGGGAAAAGAAAAGGGAGAGCAGAGGGGGGAAGGGCTGCAGTCCAAAAGAGAGGAGTGCATGCCAAGAATGGAGTGAGAGGATGGTGGAGGGAGCAGCCCAGGAGGGGCAAGCTCCAGGAACCCCCCAAAAACTAATCTCTCCTAACAATCGAGGCTGAAGTACCGGAGCTGAAGAAGTCCATGATATGTCTTTGTCCATTGCTAGTTCGAAACCTTGACAAACTCTGTGTGCGTTGTCTAGTGACCCTGATTTTGTCCGAACTGGATGATGTCGGCATTTTCGGTTAGAGTCACCTGATTCGTCGGAGCTGGTGAAGTATGTTGTGATGAGCCGATGTTGAGGAGGGTGAGATCCATCTAGAGGAGAACTTTTATGTCGTCAAAGCTGAGTTATCTCCCTAAGAAAGAGTGTGAGACACCGTTGGTCCGGGTATCTAAAGTAGGTAAAAACAGATCGAGATTAGTCCCTAAAATAGCAATGGAATCTACCCCGGATCTCATAATAAATGGGACAACAAAAAATAAAGTGATGAAGGATTTCAACTTCACCCAAGGAGCAAAACAAGCAAATTCGCTCCTCCATCGAAATATGGTGATCTGACTCAATCCGGAGTTGGTGAGAACATACCCTGAGTTGCCCACTAGTGATCCAACGACTATGCATTGTGTGTTGCTGAAGGTATTGTGGAGGAACTATTATGCCCTCCTGTATCTATAAGAAGTGCTCATGGTAGAAAGACAACTTGGGGGGAAGAGGGGCAACAAGAGAGATCCATGTGCATCTAGTGTACTGGAGACTAACATCCTTTCGGATCTCATGCAACATCTTCTCCTTAATAAGCCAAGAGGGGGGGAGAACACCCAAAGAATAAGGGGGAAGCCTATCTATCCGTATCTGAATGCTAGCTAGGAGGGCAAAAACCTGAAAATACCAACTCCTTCGGCCACCCTGAGAAGGGCGAGGTAAGGGTACCGCCTGCAACCCGCAAGGGTATCTCCTAAAGTACTGATCCTGTGAAGATAATCTCAAGCTAGAGAGGAGACGCACCAAACTCTGCCAGAATAATAGAGCGAGGGACTGTGCCCTTGCAACGAATGAATCGTCGAAGAAAGAGTGTGTGGCCTCGTTCAACCCGTGACTACTCATTCGGGTCAAGACTAGGACCCCAAACCACTAACCCATAAGTAATAGTTGGCTTTGTTAGAATATTCCATTATTGGATATTATTGGGCTACATTAAAATAGTGCTTCAAATACGCTCTCTAAATTCGGTGGTTTCCCCAACCACCCAATTGGTTAGTAAACCACCGCAACCACTTTTGGTTTGTATTTAAACGATCTCCAATATCAATGCGAGCACTTTGCAATTCATAACATGGCATCAGAGCCAGGGTGGTAAGCGCAGACCGAGATGGGGAGACTAGCGAACGCGCACAGACCGAGGTGGGACAAGGGCGCAGTAGGTTTCCTGACTTTTGATGACTCGACGCTGATGTGGAACCAACACGCAAATCGACGTTGATGCAAGACCAACCCGTTGACTCGACGCTGACATGGACCAAGCTGCTGACTCGACGCTGACGTGGACGTTCGACGCATACTGAGGGCTACAGATTGGCAGAACGTGATGTGGCATTTTCTGATTGGCAGGAGGCACGGTGACATGGCATTTTTTTTGCAGGTGACATGGTGACGTTGCAGGAGGCACGGTGATGTGGTAGTTTTTTATTGCAGGTGACATGGCGACGTTGCAGGAGGGCAAAAGGTTGGGGGTGACTGTTTGAAGGCAGTCACCATAGAATGTACGTCTTTTCCCTCTTAAATCCCAACAATGCATTTCCCTAATGCATGTGGGATAAAGTTCCCCGCTGTTTAAAAAAACAAAAACCAAATTCAATTTGTGTTCTTCAAGATAGATGTTGGTTCTGTTCCAACGTGGTGTTGTGGCACAGTTGGTTTTGTCGCTCCCTGTTGCAAACGCAGTCCCGTGTTCAAATCCCGGTCCAAAGTTTCTAAAGGTGATATTTTTTTTTTTGACGCCCTCTGCCGCCGAGTGACGCCCCGCACCGGTGCGTGACGCCCCGTGCAGGCCAGTGACGCCTCAAGCCTTCAAATGACGCCCCGCGTAGGCCAGTGATGCCCCCTGGCTATCGAATGATGCCCGCAAGATTTTGCAAGATTTTGTGATGCCCCAAGCAAGATTTTGTGATGGTCTAAGCAAGGAAAATTGATGCTCATTTGTCAATTTTTTTTTTTTTTTTGCTATATTTTTTTGACATTGTTTTTGTCAAAGGACACAGGAGATTTTTTTTCCTTGTCTCAGGGATATATTTTTGGCATTGGAAAGGTCCACAAACAAACAAATTCTTCCTCCTTGTTTATTTTGCAACAAAAAGGGGGGGCTTCTAAGCATTTCTTTTGCAAAATACTAAGACAAAGGGGGGAATAGAAATTATTGCTTTGTGGAAAAGTGAAAAAGACCAATTGGTGATATACGGAACCTTCACAATGGCCACTGTTCACAAATATCTCTCAGATTCACAGTTGTTGAAAGGTCCTAACTTTGTTCCATGGAAGACAAAGATGAGAGCCATTCTTCAGGTGGAAGATTTATGGGATGTAGTGACTGGCACTACAAAACGCCCTCAAACAACAGGAACAGATCAAGAAGCTTTTGATAAGAAGGACAAAAGAGGTCTCATGTTTATCCTGCTTGCTACTACAGATGAGGTCCAACCTCATATCTGTGATGCCAAAACCAGTAAGGAAGCTTGGGATGCTTTGATTACTATGTATGAAGGAAAGAATCAGTCCACTATTCTACACCTTCAAACTCAACTACATACCCTCAGTATGAACTCTGGGGAGACAGTTGACCTATTCCTTTGCAGAGTGGCGGAATTGAAAGCCAAATTAAATGCTATGGGAAAACCAGTGGATGATACTCTCTTGACCTCTGTCATCTTGAGAGCATTGCCAGAGTCCTACAAGATGTTGATCACTTCTCTCAATGTTTCTGGTAGACAAGTATCTTTTGTGGAGTTGGTAAATTTGCTTCAAACTGAGGAGGCAAATCAGTTTCAGAAGGATGAAGTGCCAGATAATGCCCTCTACACCCAACAAAGGGGTAAGAAACAAGGTCAGTTTCAAAAAGGGGGTTCTTCCTCAAAGGGAAAAGGGAAACAAAATCAGTAGAAGGACAAACAATATTGCAAGATTTGTGATATGAATAACCATGACACCAACAGGTGTTGGTTTAAGAACAAGCAACAGAATGACCAACCTCATAAGAAAAAAGGCAAAGAGAAACACAAACCACAGAAAAAGCATAAGCAACCTAAGGGGCATGTTGCTTATGTTGAATCCAACTCAGACTCAGATTCTGCAGGGTCCGACTCAGACTCTGACTCTGAAAGAGCACACAAGGTGCTCATGACCCATACTTCATCTCCCTAGATAGATGTTGTATGGTATATTGATTCAGGAGCTAGTAAGCACATGACTGGCGACAAATCATGGTTTGAGACATTTGAGGAGAAAGAAGGTAAGCCAGTAACAATTGTTGACAATCAAGTCTACCAAGTGAAGGGTGAAGGGGATGTTTCTGTTACTCTTCCAGATGGTAGATGTCAGATAGAGAAGGTCCTCTATGTTCCTGGATTAGCCAATAATCTATTGTTTGTTCCTCAGATGTTGGATCAAAATATGGATGTTGTGTTTCGAGTTGTGAAAGGCAAGAAGAGATGTTTTATAACCCGAAAAGGTAAACATGTAGCAACCGGATCATACAAGCATGGCTTGTTCATTTTAGATGCCATTTCAACGCCTCATGTTGCTCTAGCTGCAACTACAAAGGAGGCTACTTCTCTGTGGCATAAGAGATATGGGCATCTAAGTTCAGGATATTTGCTCGAATTGCACAAATATGAGATGGTGAGAGGACTTCCCCACCTTTCATCCATCTTGCCAGTTTGCTCGGATTGCTTAGCAGGGAAGCAACACCGGGTACCTTTTGAAGCTAGCTCTTCCAGAGCTAAGAAACCTTTGGAGTTGGTACACACCGATCTGTGCGGTCCTATGCCAACCAGCTATGGTGGAAAGAAGTATTTTCAATTGTTTGTTGATGATTACTCACGAAAGATGTGGGTTTTCTTTCTTCAATTGAAATCAGAGGCATTTTTGTACTTTCAACAATTCAAGAAGCTTGTTGAGAAGGAGTCAGGATGTTTCATCAAAACCCTCCACTCAGATCGAGGGGGGAATATACTTCCAAGGAATTTTCATCATTTCTGAAAGAACATGGGATTAAGAGACAACTGACTACAACCTATACACCCCAACAAAATGGAGTTGCAGAGAGGAGAAATCGTTCCATTGTGGAAATGGTTCGATGTATGCTAAAGGGAGCACATCTTGAGGATGAGTATTGGGCAGAAGAAGTAAACACAACATCATACCTCCTGAATAGAGCACCCACAAGAGATCTACAGGGTAAAACTCCACAAGAAGCATGGAGTGGTAAGAAACCCTCCATTTCTCATCTAAGGGTTTTTGGATGTAAGGCATTCATGCACATACCAAAACAAAAAAGGAAGAAGTTAGATGAGAAGACCCTGCAATGTATCTTTCTTGGTTATGATGAGCATTCAAAGGGATATCGATTGATAGATCCTATAACCAAGAAGACACATATAAGTAGAGATGTGGTATTTGATGAAGCTTTCACATCAAATAACACTTCTACAATTGTATACCTTGAGGAAGATGAGCCTAAGAAAGAGACTTCACCTCCTCAGAACAAGATTCCAAAATGGTATACCAGTACATTGAGAGATTCCAAGTTGGCATCACTTCCAGATCTAACTCTAGATCGACCTTGTACTCGTAGTATGACTCAACAGAAGAGAGCAGAGGCATCAACTTCAGAAGTTGATGAGCTTTGCCAACAGTTTGATGAACTATCTGTGGATGCAGCGGAAGATAGGGAAATGGATATGGAGGATGAGAGGGTTTATTTGACAGCATTGGATGAAAATGAACCCACAACAGTTCAGTATGCACTTAGTAAGCCTCAGTGGAAGGCTGCTATGGAAGCAGAACATACATCTCTCATGAAAAATCATACATGGAAGCTAGTAAATCTGCCTTCAAGAAAGAAGCCCATTGGCTGCAAATGGGTATTCAAAGTGAAGTATAAGGCAGATGGTACTATTGATAAGCATAAAGCCCATCTTGTTGCAAAGGGCTATGCTCAGAAAGAAGGCATAGATTATGAAGAGACTTTTGCCCCTACTACAAAAATGACTACCATTCGAGTACTTTGTGCCATGGCAGCTCAGTTTGGGTGGAAGTTACATCAGATGGATGTAAAAAGTGCCTTTCTTGAATGGTGACCTACAAGAAGAAGTGTACATGATCCAACCAGAAGGATTTGTTGTCGAAGGGCAAGAACAGAAAGTTTGTAAGTTGATCAAATCCTTGTATGGGCTGAAACAAGCTCCTCGAGCTTGGTACATCAAAATTGATAGTCACCTAATGCAACATGGATTCCAAAGAAGTCCGTCAGATGCAAATCTCTATATAAAGAACAATGGTTCTGACATAGTGATTTTGGTGCTATATGTAGATGATCTGATCATAACAGGTAGTTCAGAGAGTATGATTGATACAGTGAAAAATGATCTAAAAACATCCTTTGAAATGACAGATCTAGGACTTCTTCACTATTGTCTTGGTTTAGAAGTGACTCAAAAGAAACATCATATCAGAGTTACCCAAAAGAAATATGCCAAGACATTGATTGATAAATATCGCATGACTAATTGTAAGTCTAAAGCTACTCCAATGGAGGTTGGACTTAAGCTATCTCGATATGATCAATCCCCACAGGTAGATGGCACTCTCTATCGTCAATTGATTGGGAGTCTCATATATCTAACCAATACCAGGCCAGATCTCAGTTTTGTTGTGGGTTATCTTTCACGGTTCATGCAGGACCCAAAGGTGAGTCATTGGAAAGCAGCAAAAAGAGTTCTTCATTATGTCCGTGGTACAACAGATTTTGGCTTGGAATACAAAATGAATAACAAGTTCTATCTACAAGGATACACGGACTCCGACTATGCTGGATCCATTGATGATCGAAAGTCAACTTCTGGATACATTTTTCATCTTGGATCTGGTCCTGTCTCTTGGCATAGTAAGAAGCAACAGGTGGTTGCTATCTCTTCTATAGAGGCAGAATATCGTGCAACTAGTGGAGCAGTCTGCGAGATAATATGGTTAAGTCGCATTCTTACAAACATGGGCCTTCCAAAGAACCTTCCACTTCATTTGTTTTGCGACAATCAAGGTGTTTTGAATCTTGTCAAGAATCCAATTTTTCATGATCGCACCAAACACATTGACACTAGATGTCATTTCATTCGAGATGAAGTTCCAAAGCACCATATACAGCTCCAATACATTCCCACTGATGAGCAAGTTGCAGATATTTTCACCAAGGCACTTGCACGTGTCAAATTTGAATTGTTTCGCAATACTCTTGGTATTTGCCAATAATGTAATAAGGGGGGATGTTAGCATATTCCATTATTGGGTATTATTGGGCTACATTAAAATAGCGCTTCAAATATGCTCTCTAAATTCGATGGTTTCCCCAACCACCCAATTGGTTAGTAAACCACCGCAACCACTTTTGGTTTGTATTTAAACGATCTCCAATATCAATGCAGGCACTTTGCAATTCATAACAGGCTTGACCAAAGTATCAAAGATCCTCATCTTCACAAGTATATCCTGAAAATGTGCTTTGAAGCAATTCCTCTCTAGCAAAGACAGAGTTGCATACCCCTTACACACCCGGGCCTAGGCGGCGGGTTTCATACCAAAAGTGGGACCAGTGAAAAGAACCCCCAAGTACACATAAGAGGTGGTGATCTCGACCTCTTGACCCTGGAAAAGGAAGTGAAGATAGGATAGAGCCTCTTTGGTAGTAGTGAATACCATAACCTTGGTCTTAGAAAGATTCATCGTCAATTGTCTCGAGTCACAAAAAGCAGCAAGAGTGTTCAAATGACGTTGAAGCCCCTCAAGGGATGAGGCCAAAAGAACAACGTCATCAACAAAGAGGAGAATAGAAATCAGCACATAGAGAAGAAGGCAACCATGGGTGAGTGTTCTCCCTAATAAAAGTCTCAAGCTCGTCAATAAAGATCCCAAAAAATGTCGGGGGAAAGGGGGCATCCCTGTTTCACACCTATGGTGCTAAGAATACTGGCTGAAAGCCCTTGAGGGGAGCAAAACCGACCTTTCATAGTCTCATATAATCGTGTAACCGTTGTCAAAAGTTGCCCAAATATGCCAACTGATCGAAGCCTCTCAAGAAGTAAATGTCGAGGCATCATGTTGAAAGCATTCCTGAAGTCTACAAAGCAACAATAAACCTTCGAGGACCTGGTGCCTCCTCAATAATAGCTCGGACTAGAATGTGATTTGTGGTCTGGTGATCTTGCCGAAAACCAATATGGCCAAGAGTCCTGAAACCCCCCTCCTCCAACCTTCGGGAGAGAAGCACATCCAATGTTGTGGCATAGAGCTTTGCAAAGATATGCCCAATCATGATAATCCTATAGTTATTGGGTTCATGGGGATCACTTGCCTTATGAATGGGGTGAATGATATGCTGAGTCCAAGAATCAAGAAATCCAGAATAGACAGAGAGATTAAAGAGATCAGTGAGGGGCCCAACAAGCAGGTCAATACCATGCTTCAAAAAATCCGCTTGTAACCCATCCAAATTTGTTGTTTGCTCGTCAGATTTTCCTAATAGCCTGCCTAACAAGACCAATAGAAAGGACGTGGAACGAAGAGGGGGGGGGGGGGAATGGTAATAGGAGGCTGATTTGGGATGGTATAGAGGGAAGAGGCATGAATGGTCCAATAGGAAAGATCGATCCCATGAGTAATCGGATCGCGAGGGAGGATAAGTCGCCAGAAGGATTTAGGAGACTGTTGAAGGGAGTGGATAAGATCAAGTCGACGCCGAGAGAGGAAGAGACGCTTCTTCTTTCGAAGAAGCATCTATAGTCTTTGTGAGAAATGGCATAGAGCTAGGAAGGATTTCGAATGGCATATTTCAACCTTCAATGGGCAGACTTACATTCCTCATCATACCAAATGTTCATGGGGCAATGACCAGGGGGACGAGGACGAGGGAGAGGACGAATAGTGTGGGGCTACGAGTCCAAAGCAGCCTTCCTAATAGTTTGGACCAAGGAAGCAGAACGAGTGGAAACATCGAGAAGAGAAGACACCTTGGGGAGAACATAACGCAACCGGTCCATGTAGGTAAAGGAATAATAATAGTCAAAGTCTATAATGACTCGAGGGGCTGAAGGGGAGGGAGGAGGGGGAGGAGTAACAGGAAGGGAAACAATGGATAACGTAAGATAAAGACTGAATGATCAATAAGGGGGGGGAGGGTGATCATAGACGTTGAACCGGGAAATGAATAGAATGAGGGTGGTAGAGGAAATAGCATAGTCGACGACACTGACTCCACCACTATGAGGAAAGTAAGTAAACCCATCGGAATCCAGAAAACAAGATATGCCATTGAGAAGAACTAGCCTATTGGATTCACCCAACTCAATAAGATGCTTACCATAAGTAGTCACCTGTGTGTCGTTGGAGGTTCGAGCAAAACCAAGGACCTCAAGATCCAATTCCCGAGTCAACATCTCATCGGTTGTGAGGTCATGAAGAGAAACCTGCATAGGTCCGATCCGAGCATTGAAATCTCCCAGTAGAAGTATCTCCCCTGAAGCCAAGTATCTAGTAATGTCCTCATAGAGATCTTGTAAAGGGTCATCGTCCATGTGAATAGCAAAATTGGACGTGGTGGGAGGAAAGTAATAGGTGGCAATGTAGATATCCCAAAGAGGTGGGTGGATGGATTTTAATCCATAAAAACCTGGAGTGGGGGTCAATCGAAACCAAGGATGCTGAACCCTGGAGCCTATCCCTGATAAGAGCAGCACACCTCCTGATCCTCGAACCCCCTAGAGCACCGAGTGAGTAGCCAACAACTAGACCACCAGAAGTAACCAGAGATAACTGGAAGGGCCCGCTCGAGACTCTCATGTGCCTCACAAATAAGAATGATGTCATGTCTGCCAATCACATCAAGAAGGGACCCTAGGGCAGACCATATCATACCATTGTAGTTCCAGCAAGCTATAGCTAGCTTATCTGTCATCCCCCTTGTGTGCCGATGGAGTCATTTGTTAGGTAAGGGGTTGGACCACCCAGGTGGGGGAGAGTCCCTAATCACTGCACGCAAAGTATGAATAATTGTCCATTTGTTGGCTTTCCTGGCTGCGGCTACTTGTTCCCTGGATTTCTTCAATTCTTCAACTCGGAGTCACGTAAGGTCCTCATCAAGATAGGTCTTGTCCTGAAGAGTAAATAATTTCCATTTGGCCCTCAACACCTTCATACGCTCTTCCGCATTTTTGAAGTGTATGACCAATGTAGAGTCAGGAGAGAACCATGCTCTCTCGAGAGTAACGTCTGTTAACTTAAGAGTGTTGTGAATGAAGGCATTTCCAGCTTGAAGCGGATCAATAGGTTTAGGCACCCCCACGAACCCTGAGATTGAGCGCTTTCGTATTACAGATCCTTTCTTCTTCAAATTTAGCCTAGACAGCCAACTCAACGATGGGAAGGGGAGGTGGGGGGTTCTTTCCGGCTACAACCTGAACCCAAGATTGTCGGTCGGCTAATTTTTTGGCTTTGTGCAGTTGACGCTTGCTTGAGACGTTCCTGCTCAACAAGAAAAATAGTCTGTTCATCTTGAATTTTTAAAATTTTAATGTAAATTCGCAGAATTCTGAGGAGGTTGTTCGGTATATGCAGTCTACAATTGATTAATGATGGCTTGCTGATCTTGGAGTTTAATTTGGAGATCCGTGATAATGCGGTTGTCGTCTTTCACTTGGTCTTGCAAGGAGAGGATAAGACTAGCTTGCATGTAGCTGTTTCTAGAGAGAATTAATCTGTTTAGACAAACATTGATATGAAATTGTTGTGTGAAGGCGTTATTCAGATTTAAGAGGAGAAGCCTGTGTCTCTTCCATTCCTCCTTCATCAAGTATCCCCATAATACCAAGAACACTGGGTTGCTAAACGATTCACAATGAGGATAGTTGGGACATGCTAGGGCACGGTCGGGGCTGCTCTAGGGCACGCGTAAAAACCCACCTCAACGCAGCAAAAATCCACCACAGCGCAGCAAAAATCCACCTCGAGCGCAGCAAAAATCCACCCGATGGATGACTTGTTCATCGACAGCTCAAGGATAAAAGAATGCCCTTCATATAGATGCACTGCATATATGTTTGTTGTTTTGGACACACCGTTGGGCCATGAGATTGCTATTGGCAAAGGAGTCATCCTTAGTAAGTTGGGGATAATGTTTTGGTTATCTTAAAAAGCCACCTACTTAAGGAAAAACAACGTGGTGTATTATTGATTTGCAAAGTCTTTGTTTTGCTTGTGTTTTGGAAGCATAGAATTGGTTGGTTAATCCAATAAAGTATTAATAAGGTTAGTAATATTAATACTTGAAATATTAATATCAATGTTAATAATTAATATTAACATTTGGTATTAATTTTATTTTTTAGGATGGATAATTATTCTAATGTTGGTAGCATTAGAAAAATGGATTAATTGATTTAATTATTTAAGCTATGCAAAAGCATTAGTTTCTTTTTAAAACATATATATGAGCATATGTTATTTTTGCATAGGAGGATGCATTTGTTTCAAAAGAAAGGAAAATGTTGTTAATATTAATGCTAGGGTCATTAAGATTTGAGTAAGCAAAGTGAATATTCATAAAATTAAATATATGATTGTGCGGGGAAGAGCTTCACTGTAATTAAAGGAATATTATATCCTTGGTAACGCCTGGTCACCAAGATGTTGCCAACCTTTGAACTCCTTCACCTAGCGAGCAGGATGGGCACCTCCGGGGGAAAGAAAAGGAGTAATAGGAAGAAAGGAAGGGATTGTTGTTAACGAGGCTTTGCTTTTGGAGTACGAGAGCAAGTGTGGATATGTCTCATTGGTGTCACGAGTGGTGGTGATAGCAAAGACAAGAGAGTGCAAGCAGGTGAATCGGGTAAGTCGTGATCCAATTACGTTCTCTATGTTAATTTGGAGTATGTTTGTTTGTTAAGCCTTGCTAGTTAGTTCGTTGTGATGAGGTGCTTTATTGCTCTGTAGAAGTTTGTTTTTGTCTTCTTAGACTAGCAGTTTCACCCTATAACCTGACCTACGTTGTAGAGTGCACTTGGGAACTTAAGCCTTGGGGTTATGCTCTTTTTGTTTTTGGAGTTACCTCTTCGATCTTCCTAGTGAGCGCCCTGGTTTGGATCTGGTTTATGTGAGTCGTGTTAGTAAGCTTTGGTAGCCACTAGCTTGGTTGGTGTTTCAGCACCCTCGTCCGAATCTAGTTTGTGTGAGTGGTGTTAGTAAGCTTTGGTAGCCGCTAGCTTGGTTGGTGTTTGAGCGCCCTAGTTTGGATCTGGTTTGTGTGAGCCATGTTAGTAATTCTTGGTAGTCGCTGGCTTGATTAGTGTTTGAGTGCCCTATGCCTGGTTTGGCTCTATTAGTGTTTTGAGAGCCTGTTATAGGATGGAGTTTCGAGCATCTTAATGTTTAGGTAGAGCTCGGTTGTTATTTTATTGCAGTTTTTATGTTTGTAAAGTTCTTGGTAGTTCTTTTTCGAAGCTTTCGAATTACTGCTCTATGAGAGGTTTAAGCACGCTTGTATTATATGCTTGAGAGAATATTATATCTCTTTTATTAAATGTAAAGTGAATGAACTTTTGGGATATTTAACGAAATGCTTGCTTTAGGGGTTAGTATTAGATTTATGTTATCTTTGGGTAGTATTCTTCTTAAGGAATTAATGTAGAATATTATATTTTTTTAAGGATAACATAGATGAAGTAAAGCAATGTTGGATGGATTTGTTTAGCTCTATTTTACTTTTAATAGAGTAAGCTTTGTTTAATTGATAAGTTATTAATACGAATGAGCTATGGAAAAAAAATTTCGGTTCTAAAAAGAAAAAGAAAGATTTGCTTAAGTTAATGGAATTCCTAAGGCTTAGGTAGATAAGGATTCCATTAATGAGAGAAGCATGGGATTCTCACAAATGTATTGCATGATTTTTCTTGCATGGGTGTTGCATCTATTGTATGTTTGCGGGCCGTTCCCCTCCTTTCCCTTTTTTCTTTTCCTTCCGCCCGCTCCCCCCCCCCCCCCCGGGGGGGTTTTTTTTTTTTTTTTTTTTTTTTTTTCTCCTTTCCGGGGGGCCGGGGGGCGGGGGGGGGGGCGCCGCCCGGGGGGGGGGGGGGGGGGGGGGGGGGGGGGGGGGGCCCGCCGGGGGGGGGGGGGGGGGGGGGGCCCCCCCCCCGGGGGCGCGCGCGGGGCCGCGGGGGGGGCCGGCCGGGGGCGGGGCGGGCGCGCCGGGGGCCCGCCCCGCCCCGGGCGGGGGGGCGGGGGGGGGGGCGGGGGCCCCCGGGGCGGGGCCCCGCCCCCCCGCCCCGGGGGGGGGGGCGCGGGGGGGGGGGGGGGGGGGGGGGGGGGCGGGGGGGGGGGGCGGGGGGGGGGGGGGGGGGGGGGGGGGGGGGGGGGGGGGGGGGGGGGGGGGGGGGGGGGGGGGGGGGGGGGGGGGGGCCCGGGGGGGCGCCCCCGGGCCCCGGGGGCCGCCGGGGGGGGGGGGGGGGGGGGGGGGGGGGGGGGGGGGGCGGATTTTTTTTTATTTTTTTTTTTTTTTTTTTTTTTTTTTTTTTTTTTTTTTTTTTTTTTTTTTTTTTTCCCCTCGGGGGGGGGCGGGGGGCGGGGGTCTGTCCTTTTTTTCTTTCTCTTTTCTTTTTTTCTCTTTCCAATTAACAACCCCCCCCCCTTTTACTTCCTCACCCACACCATTCCCCGCCCCCCCTCCCCCCCCCCTATCCCATTTTTCTTCTTTTTTTTTTTTACCCTCTCCTCTCATTATTGCTTGTTGCATCTTTTATTTGCTTAGTGCATGGTAGGCTTGCATAAGCAATTTTATGAGTTGTCTTGATCCCTAAGCTTTTCTCAAAGTTCGTGAGAGATCTTCATTCATGAAGAGGATCGTGAAAAGAAGGTGGTGCAGAGGCCACTTAGGCGGATGTGCTCTAATGTATTTGGGAATAAAAAGTTGTTATGTAAATGGAAGTTTTGTTATGTAACACTTGGTTATTTTTATTCCTGAATTTATAAGGCTTGGAAGTCTTCATGTAAATGTATGGAATATTTGGTTTTTGAGCAAATGAAATAATGAGTTGGTTATGATCCTTTTTAAATAAGTTTTTCATTGTGGAAAGAAGAGAAAAATTATATGTTAGCATGATGATCTATTTTAAGCTTGCTTTACTAGCTTTAATTAAATATATGTTTTATGCTAGCATTATGTTTAGATGTTAGCATTATGATTAATTTAATCATAATTTAATCTAGAGAGATGCTTCTTTCATGCTAGCATTATGTTGGAATTTATGTTTTATTTAAGTATGGATTGAAAATGTTCTATTTAAATCCTAGATCTAGCATTGTGTTATAACTAAGCATGTTATTTCTGTTATAGCATTTTAATTTCTTTAAAAAGGAGAGATGTTATATTATTAGGTTAAGCCTGAATCTTGGGGAGGGGTTCTTTGGAGTGGATCTAGAAACTTATTTGGACCCCAAAGTCAAAGAGTCAACACAATCCTGGGAGGAGTTGCGGTGATGCAATAACCAGGTAGTTGTTTTATTTAAGTATGGATTGAAAATGTTCTATTTAAATCCTAGATCTAGCATTGTGTTATAACTAAGCATTTTATTTTTGTTATAGCATTTTATTTTTGTTATAGCATTTTAATTTCTTTAAAAAGGAGAGATGTTATATTATTGGGTTAAGCATGAATCTTCAGGAGGGGTTCTTTGGCGTGGATCTAGAAACTTCTTCGGACCCCAAAGTCAAAGAGTCAACCCAATCCTGGGAGGAGTTGCATTGATGCAATAACCAAGTAGTTGTGAGTCCTGGAAGGAGTTGCAGTGTTGCAATAGCCAGGTACTCATGAATCTGGAAGTAGTTGCAGTGATGCAATAGCCAGGTATTCATGATTGATACACCTTGAACGGTGAGGATCGGGTGTTCCATAACTATAAAGTTAATGGAATCATTCACGAGACAACAATGGTGGTACCTTGAACGATGAGGTTCAGGTGACCATGCTCATTACTAGGTGAGTGGTAATGACCTTAGTTAGCCCGCAAAGGTGTGGTAACTAAGCACCAAGGCTTTATGCCAAAATAACCTACATAGACGGACTTATGAAAGGGTTAGGGAATAGGCGTTCCCCTTTAAGTGTTATGGGCCTTAAAGGATAATCCCTATGTTGTGGTCAAATTGTCCTATACCAGTGAGGGTATAGGAAAGGTGGGGGGACCACTTTGGCATCCTTCTAAATGGTGAGATTTAGTAAGGTGAACCCCAGAAATACGAGATTTTGGCCACTCCTATCCTCTTGAGTGTCATCTGCAATGACATTGAACTCAAATGTGGTGAATCCTTGAGAATGCTGAAAACAATATTGGGACATTTTTGTGAACCAACCTTGTGAAAAAAAAAAATCTCTCTCTAGGGTTGTTTTGGTGGGTTGTTACAAATGACCCCAGTATGTTGTCAAATACATCCCAATGACTTCTTATTGGTCTTACAATCAAGAAAACATTTGAGAGCACCTTGACTTAAATTTTAAATTTAATTTGGTCATCTGCTTATTACAGTTTGAACCCAATGTCAAGACCAAATCTCCCTTTCTTCACTCTTATTTCATCTCACGGGCTGATCGACTAATCGATGAGTGATCCATTGGTTACTCAATAGTTGATAGGATGCAGCTCGGGGAATATAATATTTGTATAATTTTTAAATTATTCAATTAATGCTTTTTATCTAGCTTATCTAGGCCTTTAATGTGTTAATGCTTCGTCAAGTTTGTAGTTACACCAAAGAATTTGTGACAGCAGAATGGGAGAAATTGGGTCTTAGTATGTGATGATGGCATCTTTGTTGACTAAAGGAATTTTAACAATGTGTGTTATTATCTTGCCCAGTTATCTTCTAAGATGTTATGTTATCCTGAAGTCTCATGTTTTAAACTGAGGGCTGCTGGCCCACCCTCCTGTTACAAGTTACCTTTGAATCTCAGCTTCTGAAATTCATAGATCAAACTATGTTCATCAATCTGGCAATGGCCTGCCTTTTCCATAGTTGCCTTCAATCCAAGGAGACATTTTTAAATTTTGAGAAGCATGTTCAAAGGGCCCACATCCTCCTCAAGATATCTTCATTGTTGTTGTTATGTCCCTACAATTTCAACATCCTTTCTTGTACATATCGACAGCAGTAGATTCCTCGAACCCTATTTAGAAATTTCCCATTATTTCGCATTAGATAAGGTCACTCTCATGAGTGATTTTAATCCACATGGTGGGAACCGCAAATGCCTATTCATGACCTTGTAAATGACCCCTTCAATCTTCTTAAATTAGGTACTAAAGAGTTCAGCTTACAGAGAATCTCACCTAATGGTAGCCATCTTGCTATAGGCTATAGAAGGCATCCTTTCCAAATGAGACAGACGCATGATCTTCATATTACGAAAGGAATGCCTTTTCCCAAATTTCGGATTTCCATAAGTATACTTGCTTTCCTCAAGGTGCCAATGCGGTGGATTCTGTTCCAAGGGATCCTTGAATCCACATATTCATGGTTTTCTTCTCTTGTCAACTCCTCTTTGTTGACCATGCTATTTGACTTCTTCTCCCTAGTCAACATCCCAATCCTCCTAACAATCTAAGGCTTAACTTTGTCTTTTCCCAGGACCCTCCTCCCATATCCTCCATGCATGGAGACTGTTGTTGTCTCCTTCAACAAAAGAAACATAATTTTCTTGCAGTTAGGCTCCAAGAACTATTTTACACCCTCCATCATTTCCCAAAGACCTTTTGGCGTACTCTTCTTTATTGACATCTCCATTGATTTACCTTTCCCATTCAGACATCCCTGGATGCCCATTGCCAACTTATTCCCCCAAAGAAAGTGATCAATATAGCAGTCAAGATTCAAAGTTGGATATATAACAACAACAGATTCATGTCAGTTAGGTAAGATAAGATCATTTTATTAATGTCCACAGATGGCAAAATTAGGCCAGTGGAACTTGTTGAAAAGAGTAATACACTTTCGTAATCAAAAAATAATATGAAAATAAGCTAATCTTGAGTAAAGAATTTAGTGTAAACTACACTGAAGTGGAACAACTATATGGCGTTAAATTACAACCTCAAGGGTTTACCTAAGATGGATAAGCCCTAACATGCTAAACATAATGATGAAGAGAGCCAAAAGCCAATATATCAGTGATATAGAAAGGAGCTCCAGTGGATCCAAGCACCACCACTAATTTGTAGTCAGATGTGAAGTAGAAGCAAGGTTGTCATCATCTCCAACTACCCCACAAAGGCCAACATAGGATCTAATGATGATCCCAGAAGAACGGCCAAGATTAAGGGGGTCTATTTGGATAATCCTGAGAAGACATCGAGTTCAACCCATCAAGACTCTTCTAGCATTCCCCTGTCAACATTATTTAATCATGTCTTCTAGCATTCCCCTAATAACATTATTATATCATGTCTTCGCTCCAGGTCCTTGTACAAACAGACAGATGATAATATCAATCTCCTGCTTTGGCCTCCATCATTGATTCTTTTCAGTTTTTGTGCTTATTGTGGGACCTTATCCTTGCATGGCTATTTGTACTTGGGCACATGCTTTAGATTTTAACCATACTGGGTTTACCCTCTTCTAATTATGCTTTTAAGCGTTTTTTTTTTTTTAATGCTTTAGTGTTTAGTGACTTTTAAAATCCTAGGGTTCCACTTACCCTAACACTATCCACTGTAGCCAGTTACACTCATGTCCCATTAACTTAATATGCTTGGTAACAGACATCAATATAGTTTTTCTTTCTTTTTACATTAAGAACAGTGAAAACCTCTATTAACATAGCAGAGGGTTAAGTTTCCATGTCAATCTCTAGTACTTTAATAGACAGTTTTATGAAGGATTTCAGCTATGATTTTGTTCAAAGCCTTTCAACCTATTTATTGTCTCTTGAAAGTGGCAAAAAGGTCAGAGTTTATTATTTACAAAGATTCTCATAGGGTCCCATGATTTATTGCAATAGCCCAAGGGACTACAAATCTAAAAAGTAAATGATTGAATATGCTCTGCTACCACAATTGGCACAGCATCTAACCCACACAAGCTATACTCAATTTTAATCTTATCCTCAATACCATTTCTAGAGGTCACAACAATAAGCTCAATTAAGTATATGGCTCATTTCTACATTTGAACATAATATAGTGGCAGCAAAAAGGGGCCATGACACTTATTTGCAAAAGGTTGAAATTGGCAGCAAATTGTGCTGGAATTAAAGAACATGAGACTTTAAAACTTCAATAATTTTTTTGGGTTATAGTTTGGGCAGAGAAATGGCAACAAAATAAGCAATGGATGTAAACTGACTAGACTAACTTTTTTAAGTCCCCAGTTTCTCATATGTAGGTTCTTCGCTCTTGTTGACAGGATTCATCAGTCCACCAAAAAGGTAACAATAAAACTTGATGACATAGTTGGCAAAAAATGTAATTGAATTCAAACTTTCCCAAAGCACTATCGTCTTGAAAAAAAATTTTGGCCAATGCCACTACATTTAAGATAATAATAAACTTACGCAACTCACTCTAATCAATGCATACAGAAGAAAAGGTGTGGTAAATACACGTGTGTGGATGCAAGCCATATTTGTGTCTGTGTACATATATTGCTTACTTAAGAAATGATGCAATTGCAATTTATATATGCATATGTCTGTATAGAGATATATAATTACATTAATACCATTAAAAAAAAATGATGCCATTAATTATTAGATGGTTCACAAGTATGAAGCACCAGAAACATCAAACTACATCGTTTGTCCAGGCAAATGCGGCATACCAATGAGATCTCGGCAGACATTTCGGTCCTGGAAGTTATCAAATTCAAAGATAAAACCGCCTCCCTAGGAAACACCAGAAATATGACAATCAGATATTTGCCAACAATATACGCAATCAAAGCCTTATGCATAAATACTAATCAACATAACATGGAAATTTCTTCACTGAGTTGGTCATAAAGGTCCTTTCAGAAATGCAACCTTTACATCAGGATCTTGAGTGAGGTTCAAGAGTGCTTGCTTTGAGCCTTCTTTGCTGAATTTATGGCCTGCAAAATTGCAATTCAATTGAATAAACAGTAAGCCAAAACTAACAGATGGAGTTCCATAACATAATTGACTAAAAAATCATAAAGTCTCTGCTCACCACAAAAGAAAACCCACCTTCCTTACAACAAAAACATCAGGTTACACTTAATTGAGCACTCAATCAAGTATAATTATAATATTCTATATGCAAAACATTCTCTTACTGTATAATCTCATGTCAACTCTTTGTCACAAAAGATTGAGAAAGGTCCGAGGTGTAGACCAATTGGTGCGGCGAAACCCCGTAAGGGGGACGGACACCCAGGGTTCAAATCTCAGGCCTCGCCGGACTGAACGCTTGTCCCTTTCTTGGTGCTTTCAGCAGTGTAAAAGGTTTAAAATGAATGTGGCATGGCGGTTATAGGGCGGACTGCGCGAAGTACTGTGTGGCGGCTTCCAGGGCAAACAGCGCGGAATACCATGGCAGCCATAGAGACGAACAGCGCGCCCGGGTCATCGTGGCGGCTACCAATTCCACCATGCAAATCAAAAAAAAAAAAAACTAAAGATTGAGAAGGAGGAAGCTAAGTTGATTGCACAAATGGAAAGGATTGAGAAGGAGGAGAGTGATCTATTAAGGTTAAGAGCAAGAGTGCTCTAGGCACAGAAAGGGGATGCAAATTCTAATTTTTTCCATAAAGACTTAATTGCTTGCAGAATGAAGAACCGCATATCATGTATCAAACAAGACAATGAGGAGGAGATAGTAGAGAGGATAATGAAATACGAAATGCTGCAACAAATTATATTCAAACCACATTATCAGATGATAACATTGACAGAGAAGAAATCCAGAGAGAAGTGGTTGAATTAATACCAAAGGTAGTCACACAAGAAATGAATAATCATCAAGGTTACAGAAGTATCGGGGGGGGACGGGTTTCGGGGACAGCGGGGGATGGCAAGCCAATTTTAGGAAACGGCTGGGGGGCTAGGGGACGGCAAGTATAATAGTATCTGATTGGCTGCCCTCATCATATTAAGAATAATTTACACAACAAAAATATTTAGAATAATTTTTTTTTTGTAGAATATTTACAATAAATCATATTATAGAGAAAATAATTTATATATATATATATATATTTATTTATTTTCTCTTTCAGATCTCTTTCTGGTTCACTTTCTTAACATGGGACTTTCCTTTCACATGGTTAGTTTGTAGTTTGTATAATGTCTTTGTATATACTGATTTGTCTAGGGTTTATCATTTGGGCTATCCCTCTTTTTTATGTTCTTATGCATCCTAGTTCTATTTCAGTGTGTGTTTTAGATTTTGATCTTTGGTTGTCAGAGAACTTTTTTACTTTTAGTGTTTGTTTTAGATATTTATTTTTGTTTGTTGAACACTTTATTTATTTCTGATTTGCTATTTCAACAGACTGTATTTTGGAGTCCCATTGTTCTACTCTGGTCATTTGTGGACATCAATATAATTTCTTTCTTACTGTTCTAGAAGAAGTGAAAACAGATATGGCAAAGACAACAGCTTTCTTATCCACTTAAAACTCTATGCATAGACCAAGGATCTGTTGCCTGGTCTAACAGCAGGTATAAGATGTCCTTTCTAATGGAAGAAGAAAAATTATATCATAATTATAGTCCATGTAAGGCATTGGCTGTTGAAAATGTTGGCGGAGAAAACCCATATTCAGTTCAGTTTGAGATATCAAAAGAAACCATTCAACACTTGATACTGATATCAGAACAAGGTTCATAGGATGAGCATCCCCACAACTTGTGCTGAAAGTAACATCAGTAGACACACAATTTGTCTGTAAAATCTTCCATATATTCTGTAAACCAATCTATCCTACCGTCCACCTCCTTTAGAAGCTGATGAAACTGACTGGCAATGTGCCTAAAACAAGACATGCAGAGCTTCATTCCAAACATCCATGAAATTGTGCTGAGTAGAACTGAGTTTTTTTTTTTTTGACGCCTATCAGTCCCCTTACAGCAAGGGTACCGGGGGCGGTCCCCTACTACCCAGCCGTCCCCCACAGCGTCCCCTCACAGCAGGGATACCGTGGATGGTTCCCTACTGCCGACCAGTGTCCCAAGGGCGTCACGCTTGTCCCTCCCAAAAGGGGGACGACGGGGATGGGGGGATGCGTCCCCAGAGGTGAGGGACGTGTCCCTGTGTATCCCTGATAATCATCTAATAAAGGAAGTCAGCATGGAAGAATTAAGAGAGATAATGTATTCATTAAGCTAGACAAAGCTCCAAGTCCAGATGGATTTCAGGCAAAAAAAAATTTAGCATGGGAAATTATAGCTGAGGATCTGCTAGCAATTGCAAAAGAAGCGAGAACAGGAGGAAAAATTTTGAAGTCAATAAATTCGACATTCTTGGCACTTATCCCAAAAGAGGAGAAGGCAAGTAAGTTTGATAGATTCAAACCCATTTCTCTATGCAACTTTTCCTATAAAGTAATTTAAAAAATAATGGCTAGTAGATTGCAAAAATGGTTGCCTATGATCATATCGAAAGAGCAAGGGTGAGTGGTTAAAGGAAGATAAATTTTAAATGAAGTCATCATTGCGCAAGAAGCAATTCACTCTACAGTTAAATCAAGAAGAAGGACAATGATGATCAAACTTGACTTTGCTACAGCCTACGACCAACTCAACAAGAGATTTCTCTTAATGGTCCTCTGCAAAATGGGGTTCTATGAGCAGTGGATAAAATGGGCGGAAGGCTGCATCAGCTCTAGCACATTCTCAGTTTTAGTCAATAGAGGACTGTCTGATTTTTTCAACTCTTCTAGAGGCATAAGACAAGGCTGCCCATTATCACCAGCTTTATATGTCATCATGGTTGAGGCATTGAACTATCTTATCAAGCAAGCAAGAATGCAAGGACAGATTGAAGGAGCATCAATTACTTCAAATGTAGTAAACACCACCCACCTAAAATTTATAGATGACTCTATGTTAATGGGACAAGCATCTATTAAGGAATCCAAGAACATGAAAGAGATATTAGAAAAATTTTGTATAGCAATAAGAGTTGTTATTAATTGTGGTAAGTTTGTCCTTTATGCATATAATTGCTCAGTAGCTTTCAGGAGGAAACTTGCTATAATTTTTGGCTTCAAACTAGGTGAATCCAAAGAATTCTTTATGTATCTGGGGGTGCCAATTGGCCCACGCAAGCATGCCAAAAAGCAATGGGAGAATGTCCTCAACAAAGTAATACAGAGATTGAATATGTGGTCCCATAGATGGCTGAATCTAGCTGGGAGAGTGATTCTAATCAAATCAGTTTTATCCGCCATCCTGATATATTTAATGTCATCTATTCATGCACCAATAAGGGTAATTAAGAACTTTGAGAAGATAATAAGGACATTTCTATGGAAAGGTGTCAAAGAACAAGAAAGAAAGAAGTTCCATTTGGTTAAGTGGGATATTGTATGCTTACCCCAAAAATGGGGTGGATTAGGAATAAAGCATTTGTCCTTATTGCCAAAGGTGTATGGAGCTAAACTAATATGGAGATTAATCAAGGAAAGCAACTCACTATGGAGCAAGATCATGGTGAACAAGTATCTTGGAGGCAACCCACTAGAACATATACTAACAATGAATGTAACTTCAGATCAGGGATCTACTACATGGTCGAATTTGTATGCAGCACTATCCTTTTTTAGAAAAGGTTGTTCGTGGCTCATTGGTGATGGCAAAAAAGCAGTCATATGGACAGATGCAATCAATGGCATGCCACCAATAGGAGGATATCTAGAAATACTCCAGCTAAGAGATTGCTTCAGAAGCAAAGGTATGGAAAAATCTTTTCCAATTTTTAAACTGACAATTCTCAAAGTGAATGGCCAGAATCCATAATCAAAGATTGGGGGGAATGGGAGATTGAATCAGTAGACTTGAAGAATGAATATTAAAAACTTGCCAAGTTGTTAAGAGAAAGAAATGTCAAACTCAGAGATGAACCGGACCAGATAATATGGGGACCAATAAATAAAACAGGAAAATATCATGTCAAACAAGGATACAACTGGCTATTGGCTGATAAATATGGTCACTTAATTCCAAACAGCAGGTGCTGGACAAAATTATGGAGTGTAAGATCCATTCCAAAAATTGATCATTTTATGTGGATCTTAACTCACAAAGTGATTCTTACTGCTGAAAATCTAAGTAGAAGGGGTATACATGGGTCGTCAGTATGTATGTTATGTAAGAAGCAAGAAGAAAATATTGAACACTTGTTCATTCAATGTGAAGTCTCAAACCAAGTTTGGAACTTCATGTGGCAAGCATTGGGCTTTAGAGTTGACATCCATTCCAAAATTAAGGAGTGTAAGGAATTTTTAACCAAATGGGACACTAATTATCCTTTTTGCAAAGATGGAAAATCAGCAATAAAGTTAATTTGGGAAGTACTACCACGAATTGTATTGTGGCAGATATGGAAAGCTCGAAATGCAGTAATCTTTCGAGACAAAAAGATGCAACCTTTTGGGGAATATTCGCGTAGCATAGCAATCCTCAAACTTTTAATTAAAGCCAATAGAAGCGGGATTGAGAATGAAGACTCACTGGTGGAAGCTGAAAAAAGAACAGTTCAACTTCTGGAAATACCATTTGTAACCAAGCAGGTAAGTAAGAAAGATGAGCCCCCAAGATTTAGTACCGGAGCATACCATCTGTTTTTTGATGGTGCATCAAAAAAGAATCTGGGAGCAACGAGAGCGGGAGGGATTATAATGAATGACTCAAGGAGAGTATTGGTAGAATTCACTGAAGGATTAGGAGCGAATTCGAACAATTTTGCAGAGCTGTCGGCTTTGAATAGAGGATTGAAAATTGCCAAGCGGAAAGAGTGGTTAGAATTGATAGTATATGGAGATTCAAAATTGGTCATTGAAGCAATGAGCAGAAAGGTGGAAATATCAAATCTAATGCTAGATGTGATTCTACAGGAGAATCAAGAAATATGCAGCCATTTCAAATCCATAAGTTTTGTACATGTGAGAAGAAACTTTAACAAAAAGGCTGATCAACTTGCCAATGAAGGAGTTCAAATGGAGCATGGAAAGACCAAAATAAGATATTTTGACATTGTTAAAAAAGGAGTTACTGGTAAAGGAGCAGTGTGATTCACATGAGCTACAAAATAGTACAAGAGTGACAAAGAAAAGTGCGACAAATGTTTGTACTACATATTTTGGTGCTACATACGATTGAAGCTATTTTGCTGGTGCTACATACGATTGGAGCTATTTTGCTGGTGCTACATTCCAATGGGCCACATGTCACTGGTGCTACACATCACTCACACCACATATCACTGATGCTACACATCACTGGTGCTACACGTCAAGGATGCTACACATCACTGGTGTTACAGTTTTTTATGTAATTAGTGTTATATGTTATGTGTGGATCAGGAGATTCAGTTTTTTTAGTAGTAATGCATATTATATATGTTACTTATTTCACCGGGCATAGGATAGTCTAGATCAAGAGAGAGCTTGGCTTAGATAAACAGTGGCTAGATCATATCTTCTGATTTTACCCATGGGAATTGGGTAAGAATTTTGTATAATAAGCTTCTCTTTATATATAAGAAATTTTTTTATAAAAGAAAATAACTTTCACTGCCATAAGATGGCCTATCAACTCTGCATTTGGGAAAAGAAGGAACACACAAGGATGCATCTTTTTTAAGTTAGAGGTGGTTTCCAATTTGTTGTGTGAAATCTGCAATATTTACAATTAGCAGTAATTAGAGAATTAATACAGTGCTTGGTAAACATCCATCACATATTTGAGTGTCCTATTGCCCTACATTTTCTAAATGCAAAATACGAATCAAACACAAGGCTGATAAAATTATGGAACATCAAAAAGTCCTTGGAGGACATTTGAATAATGCACAATGAAAACATAGCGCAGGTTGTGACAAAGACAGTAGCAAGATATTAGAGGCATTGCTCTTCCCAAACTCAACAGTCTACCTTACAGGCTTCTGTTCCAATCAAACAGGGGAAGGAAAAATGGACCAACGAAGTAATTGATAGGATCTGTGAAACCCCCTCAAAGATGGGTGTTCAAACCAAACTCTGGAAAGTTTGGTTAAAGCACCACCTCACAACAACCCCTGCTTTTGCAGTTGCCAACAGTTGAGTTTTAGCTTCTCTGTTCAATGTTCTTTAAGGTACCAAACTTTCCGTTGTGTTGTGGTGGTCCTAAATTCATTGATACTAAAGTATAGCTATAGACTAATGGTTTACTGATTACACTAGACAAAGTTGGTGTAATTTTTAACTAATTGAAATTAAATTCTCATTACCTTTTATTTGAGACATAACAATCGTTAGCACTGCAAATTATAAAGTCACTTTTATCTTAAATAAAAAATGCAATATAATGAGAGTAGTCTTTTCAAAAGACCTGCATCTGAAATGGGTGCTACATTCACATCGTGGTAGGTGTTAAAAGAATTCAATGATAGATATACTGGCCAATTCTATTTATATTCTGATGCATTCTAAATTCAGATGCAAATCAACATGCACATACTCCCTTTTCAGCATAGAAACATTGAACAAATGAATGGAAAAGAAGTTGGCAAATCCCCTACCCTTTATGGTTCTAAAGTCCACATCAAGCTTGTGGGCAGAGGATAACCTTGGATCATTTGGAATAAATGTGAACTTATTCTCTGTCTGTGATATGAAACACAAAAATATGTTAAATGAAAAAAAAGGCTATAGGAAAATAAATTAAAGAAAGATGCTATTGCCCAGCTATGATGTTAAATATTTTCCAAGGCATGTCTGTTAACTATTATTGCATAAGAAATCCATATGTATGAAAAGGGCTCTTTATAGCATGCATGGTGGTCTTAATGAGTTTGCATGTCTGAATCCAAATTCTTTTTTTATATTCACTCACTCTCTAAGTAGGACTAGATAATATGAATTCCAAATGCACTCAGAACACTGAAAAAGTGATTTGTACATAACAAGCACTATAAAATACCAAAATCAAAGCACCCTGTCTCCCAGCGTCCTTCAATGTGGGTCTGTATCTTGCACGCATTGTGGTCAAGGGTGCCTCCATATTCAATTTTCCTTCTGACCACAAAATAACTTAAACTCGCTTTGCAACCTTTCCTTCTTATTTTAACAACACATAAAAATGCTGCAGCAACAGAGCCACATGGGTTAGCACTATGAAAAAGAGACCATAAGAGAAAAGCAAAAAGCAAACTGGATATATTAACAAATTTCAGGATTGTCTCACAGCTAAATTTAAAGATATCAATAATATAGAACAGCACCTTTCAAAATGAAATCAAGACCGAAGAACGTGTAAAGCCTTAATGAAGTGGTTGTGATATTATGGGTTGGTCTTATCACAACGATGTAAGGACCTGATCATAACATGAACAGGTATTTATGCAAGATTTGTTTTCTAACTCATTTGTTATTATTTAACTCAGTGACAAACAAAAATTAGATAGCAAGAGTCATTGGCAAGCCCCTGACTGCCACATGGTGAGGAGAGGACTTGTCCTTATATGGTCTATATAGGCAGGGCAAGTTAATAGTAGGAGGCTTCCAGAAAAAGGTTGAAGTGCTGCATGATCCTTCAAATGCTATTCATTTGCCTTGCAAATGCACTGTGACAACAAAATTGTACAAAAGTCAGTCAACGCTTGAAAAGCAATTTGATTTAAAGAACATAGATGTCAAATGTTTCAAAAAAAATTAGAACAGAAGTGCAATGAAATATGTTCAAAACCACAAAGACTTCTTTTTCCATACATGAGTGGGCTTATCTCTGAATAAATGGTCATTCTGTAAAGCATTTACTTGTCAATTGTCTCTTGAAGATTTTTCAGGTTATATGGATTTCCAAAGAATGGCTTGAAGCTACCTTGCCAAGAATCTGCTAATACAACATTAGCTAATGAGGTCCAAATCACGTGAAATCTCCTTGTATTATTAAATTGGAAGCTTCTCATGAGTACTCTTGAAAGACAATCCATGAAACACCAAAGATCTACAGTCCTTGCTCAAAAAGAGACAAGAAAAGGATGGGATGCCTTATTTGTTTTTATTGAATAAATACTTCTTATACATATATATATATCCGCAGTGGGGATGCCTTATTTTTTATCGGAATTCCAAAGGAAATTCAAGAACAAAGGAAGAGATTATTAAAAATCAGAAACAGTATAGATACACATGCCACCATATTGTACCATACTGCTAATCATAGTTATGAAAATCAGCAAGTTTCCAAAACTTGCCAAGTCCGTGCCCAAATCAGAGTTCCCACATTTTTTAAAACCCACTTGGCAAGTTTTTTTTTTTTTTTGACTCACAAGTCAGATTAAAAAACTTGGCCGCAGCAGGGAAAAAACAGAAAACAGCATATAAGTTTTTGTTTTCTCCAAATTGGCCTCATTTTTGCTGTTTGCAGATACAGAGAGAGCAGTGAGAAGGTGAAGGCAGACCCAAAAAAACACACATTTGCATCCTAAATGCAATTTTTTCCTAGTTTTCAAGAATCTAACAGCCACCCCACAGTTGCATTTGAGCTAAAAAAAACAAAGTTTCAGCTGCCAATGCTTAAACCCTAGGTCCTTTTTTCCATTTGTCTTTAATTTCTAACTACTTGATGATTGTTTCCATGTGCAGCCACATTAAATGACCAGCAAAAGAGACCCAGCATGGAAGTATGGGAGGGATGGTGTGAAGAAGGGGGAACCTTACTGCATCTTTTGTGATGAAAAGGCATAAACCGCCTCAAATACCACTTCACGAGGACATGTGGCCATGATGTCAAGCTATGTGAAAGTGAAGTCTGAAGTTATGAGGGAATGCAATTCCCTACTAGCAGATTAAAGTGAGAAGAGAGAAATGAAAAAAAGAACAAGCAAAGCAATGGCTGCTCCTTCTAGGCCTCCTACAGAGGGTAGCAATAGCATCTTTAGCTGTTTTCAGCAGCACCACAGGGAATCGAGTCCATCAGTGGCACACGTAGGGAGTGGGACAAAGAAGTCCTTTTTTGTGACCCGTTCCACTCCAAAGTACCAACCCATGCTTGAGGACATGACTGCGTGGGACCAGGAGAGGCACAAGGCCACAAGGAAGGCTTGTGCAAGTTTTTGGTATTTTTCCAACATTCCCTTCAATGTGGCGAGGTCTCCATATTGGCAAGGAATGGTAGATGCCATTAACATTTGCTGACCAGGATTTACAGTGCCCATTTATGGTGATTTTAGGGGCCCTCTCCTCCTTCAAAACCCCATGGAGCATATCCAATTTTTGGTTGAAAAACAATGCAAGATATGGAGAAAAAGGGGTTGCACGATCATGTGGACCAATGGGAAGAATCGGACATTGATTAATTTGTTGGTTGCATCTACAGGAGGAATTGTGTTCCTCAAGTCAATGGATGCATCAGCACAAGTTAAGAATTCCAAAATGCTTGCAAGGTTGTTGGAGGAGGTTATGTTGGAGGCAAGGGAGGAGAACATTGTCCAAGTTATCACAGACAACACAGCAATGTATGTGGCAACTCGAAGGATTTTGGAGGAGAGATTCTCCACAATTTTCTGGACTTAGTGTACATCCCATTGTCTTGATTTGCTTCTCAAGGACATTGGAAAATTACTCAAGGTGTCTAAGGTTGTAAACAAGGCTAAATGTTTTACAAAATTCATTTACAACCATACATGAGTTCTTTAGCTAATGAGGCAGTTCACTAATGGAAGGGAGCTTGTGCAAGCTAGAATTGCACAATTTGCCACAAACTTCATTACATTGCAGAGCCTCTTTGATGCAAAGGGGACATTGAAGAGGATATTTATGAGTGAGGAGTGGAATGGAGAAGTTGCTGCTAAATATTGATTCTCTAGTGAGGGCCAAAAGGTGTACGATTATGTGTTTGAGAAGCCCTTCTAGACAGCTATGAATGAGGCAATTAAGGTACAAGACTTAAGTTGATATTTTTGTTTTAATATTTGCAAATTTTGTACTGTGATCCAAATTTCAAATAGCTAAGTTGCTAACAATAACTAAAATCTCGATGGAGAAAGATCAACAGTAGGATACCTATATGAGGCCATGGATAGGGCCAAAGAGGCAATTGCCTCATTTTATGATTATGTCGAAGCCAAATACCATCCCATTTGGTAACTGATTGACCGATGATGGACTTCTCGGCTCCATAGCCCACTACATGCAACGAGGTACTACCTTAACCCCAAATTCTTTTACGATGATTCATTTGATGTTGACTATGAGGTGATGTCAGGCCCTCAACAATGTCTTACCCAAATGGTGCCAAATGAGAACACTCACAATATGATACAAGATGAGTTGCAAGATCACAAGAGATGTGGGGGCTACCTCTCAAAAGCCAGGTAACCCTTATGAATCAAATTATTATTATTTTTGTTTTTAAAAATAGCCTCAATTCACAATTTTACATTAAAAATTAAATTCTTTTTTCTTGGCATTTTCTAGATATTGGGGGAGGACTCTGGTGGCTATAAACCCAATCTTCCGTGTATTAGATTTGACGAAGCACTCAACTCATTCTCATTGATTTGCATATAAATATTACAATGCAGTTGATTAACCACCAAGTTGGTTAATTAACTAATTCGGAGAACGCCTATGAGCGTTATTTTAATATTAGTGCTAATAATGTGATACAACATAACAACATATGCTAACATCCCCCCTTATTACATTATTGGCAAATTCCAATAGTATCGCGAAATTTTTCATATTTGATACGTCTGTTGAGTGGTGTTTTCACCCAATTGTGAAAGCACACTCTCCGGTAGGATCTGAGTCCCAAAATCCTCTGCTTGCAAAGAAAGTAATTTCTCCAAGGTTCCTCTTATGTTGATTCTAAAACACCAATGATGCTGCTCACTGTAAATGCAGGGAATACCTTAGGGTTGCAAGTGGATGTTAACAAGGGGCACTGTAGTTCACTTTAATTTGGATTTGCAATGGACTCTGAGCTTTGATGGGTTTTCAATTATTTATTTAAATGACTGTAATTAAAATACAGAAAATAAATACGGGTTTAAAAATAAAAATAAATGCAAATGAATATGCAACTAAGCTACGTCCAGAGTACTGCCATCTTGATTGATAAAACCGAAGACAATGAGGTTTTTGCATGCAACCCAACCTACTGAACCTGCAAATTCGCACAATTCAGATAAGCCAGGTGCGGGTTTCTAGGGTTTCTACTGTAGTTTCAGATTTAGGCATTCGCATGAAGCAACCAAGAACACTTGCATTCAACTTCACCTATAAGCCTAGAAATCTGAAAGGGAAAGATAACACATTGAATCATGCATGCAAAAATGACTCCTTCTTTCTCATCAATGAAATGCCAACTCTCTCTATTTCTGCATTAAAATGATGTATCAATTACAATTACAGAATGTTCCAGGTTTTACAAATCCAGAACAAATGAAGGAAATTGCCCAAGTGCAGGCCCAGAATGGCATGAAGCCCTTGTCTCTGCAACTCTGCAAGCAGCAATTTCCAACCCCTTCGTATCAATCCGTGCTTCAGATTTTATACTAACTGAAACGTCTCTTCGGTTCTCCCTGTGTCGCTTCGTTTCACCTTCCAGCATGTGACCTTTCAAATTCCTGCCTTTTCGATGCTTTTGTTCCATGTTCGATTCTGAAACGTTCGAAATCTACCGCTGCATGTAACGCCTCTGTAGCTCTGACACCTGTATGCCACGTGTCTCATGTTTTCTGTGCCTTCTGTAACGTCTTCCCGTGCAAAACGTGACAAAACAGCATGCAGCCCGTTCACCTTCCTGGCCGCGAAAATGAGACATGTCGCGATATCGTGACGTTTTCGACCAACAACATCGTTTCTCCTCCTGCACAACGAAAATGAGACATGTCGCGATATCGCGACGTTTTTCTGCTTCGGGCCATCTCCTCACCACCTATCGCAAAATCGTGACACTTTTTCGTTCCGTACCCTCTCGCTGTTACTTGTCGCGAAATCGCGACGCCTTTTCGTTTCGAGCTGTAATGCTGCCTTCTGTCACGAAATCGTGACGTTTCTCTTCTCCGTACACCTTCGCGCATTTCGAAATCTTCACAGATTTCTTATGTCCCGTTTCGCTACCATTTTACACTTTCGTACATTTGCCAATTTTCCATCCCAAAATCGCTACGCTACCTCCGTACTACTCTGGACCGCAACCTGTCATGATTTCGCTACATCTTTCTTGCTCCACTACCTTCTTGCTTTTTTGTCCATGAAATCGCTACCATTTTTGTTCCGTACACCTTTGGTTACTTGGAATCACGAAAATGCGACATGTCGCGATATCGCGACGATTTCTCTTTCATGCCTTCCACCCAACATCACGATTTCACGACATTTTTCACTCAGCACCTCTTTGCTTCAATTTGTCACGATTTCACGACGTTTCTCTTCTCCGTACGCCATGCTATTTTCCTGTCACGAAATCGCGACCATTTTCTATTCCGTACACCTTTCGCAGCAACACGTCGCGAAATCGCGACACTTCTCATTTCCAAGCAATGGCAGCTCCATACGTCGCGAAATCGCGACGATTTTCATTCTTGCCTTTCTCTCTCCTGCCTGGGCCGCGACGGAGCAACATGTCACGATTTCGTGACACCTTTTCATTTTTTCCAGCGACATGTCGCGATATCGCGACAACTTTTCATTTTTGCCAGCGACATGTCGCGATATCGCGACACCTTTTCTTTTTTCCGAGCGACATGTCGCGATATCGCGACGTTTTCTGTTTTCCAGCAGCGATGGCGCGACAGGTCGCGATTTCGCGACACTTTCAACACTTAGGCATTTTTTTCTCTTTTCTTCATTTTTAGCATCTGGGTCACCGAGATTTCATCCGCAAGCCTGCAAAAAAGGTGGGTCCCCAATTTTGGGGTGTGTTGTGGATTAGCCACAACAAATGGCGACTCTGCTGTAAAATGCTCTTGAGCATTTTTAGTAAGAACCCAACCTGAAACATATCACAAACTCGAAAACATGTGTTAGCACATAAGCAATACAAACAAATGCCCAAAGATCAGAAGTACATGAATCATTAGAATCATCAAGTATTAGCTCAGTGTGTGCAATGGATTTCTTTTCCTATCGTTTGAAATTGATCCACACTCCATTATCAGTTTTGCATGAATGCATATGTGAGATGGTGAATGATTTGTGTACCCTAATGAATATGCTAAGAGATTTTGCTTTCGTAAAAGGCATAGTCATTCTTCTATTATTATGTACAAGCATTCAAGATTGCCAAACCCTCTTAGGATCCACTAATTCATTACCTTATTGTATCCCAAAGTTGGTTATGAGTCCCTACTATCCGGAACCCATGTGCAAGTGAATGTGAAATCAGAACTTTGGGGAATCAGACTCCCAACCAACCGAGATGAGAGTTTAACCCTATCCTTACTATTCTGATTTAGAGTTCATTACCTCACTTTAAGCAAAATAATTAAACCAATTATGGAAGAAATGGTCATGCTAGTCTAACCCTCTAGACAATCAGTGGTCTTGTTTTTGAGGCAAGACATGATGCCATGCATGGGCATATCTAACCCCACAATCCAAAACTTATCCTCATTTCTTTGGACCTTGGGGATGACTACCCATCCTTTGCAGAGGACAAGTAGTACAATCCTTACAATCCAATATAAATATGAGATGGGAAAAATTTATTTTTTTACTTCTTGGACCTTGGGGATGACTACCCATCCTGGCTAGGGACATGTAGTACGATCCTTACAATCCAAACTTTAGATGAAAAATATTAATTTTGTTGCTTAGACCTTGGGGATGACTACCCATCCTTTGCAGAGGACAAATAGTACGATCCTTACAATCCAAGATTTATTATGAAATGAGACATAAGAGCTTTGGGGAATTGGATCCTCAACCTAAGCGAGATGAGAATTTATGCCCTATCCTTACTACTCCATGTAGGTCAAATCAAAGCTTTGGGGAATTGGATCCTCAACCTAAGTTCGATGAGGATTTAACCCTATCCTTACTACTCTGATTTTAGGCTTTAAGCTCTATGGAAGTGGTCAAAACCATTGTTTTAAGGATCATGTTGCATAATAGGATAGACATGAAAAACCTCTTTCGCCCAACCTTTTCTTCCAAGTTAGGTCATGATCATTTTGCTCAAGATCCTTTTTAATGTATGAGACGTGCTTGGTTCTAGATATCTCAAGACTCAGTTCCCAACCTTAGGATGCCTCTTACATTTATGTTATAACACAACCCTAAGAGGGATTGACATACTTAAATGATATGTACCTAAGATGCATATGCAACTAAGATGAAATGTATGTAAAGTGAGATGGAACATGAATGCATTATCTCTTGAATTGCAAATGAAAATGATTTGTCATGCAAAACTGACTCTTTCATGCATCACAAAATCAAACAATATAACTTAAGATGCTTGTGGTACTTGTGGAGCTTTTACAGGATAATTCCAATATTTCATATTCTCCTAACCTTAAGCATAAGTTGACATCTCAATTTTTTTATTTTTTTATTATTATTATTATTATTTTTATTTTTATTTTTTATTTTTTATTTTATTTTTTTTAGAATAAACAAAACATGTCAATTGAAATCAAATCCACAACCAAAATCCTAGCTAAACTAACAATCCTAAACAATAAAAACAAAAACTGAAAACTCCCACCAAAACCGAAAGAATAATATCAAAAATCTCACAACCTAAGGGCTAAAATAATGCTTTAAAATCTGCCCATTAACCGGTAGCATAAAATCTCTCCCTTCTAAAGTTTTTAGCTTGAAGGTATTCTTCCCAAGAATCTCTGAAATCTGATATGGGCCTAACCAAAGACAATCAAACTTTTGATGATTCCCTTTTTCCTCATGTCTTTTGTCCCATAGTAATACCAAATCTGAAATTCTGAATGATTTAACTTTGGCCCTTCTGTCAAACCATCTTTTGATAACTTCCTGGTGTTTATTCATGTGATTCATGGCCTCTTCTCTCTTTTCATCAAGGTGCAGCAAATGACTTGACTTGGCTTCAACTTGATCATCTGTCCCCAAGTACTCTTGTATGAAATGTAAGGTCTGCAACTTCAAATTTGCAGGAAATATTGGGTCTTGCCCATAGACCAAATGATAGGGAGTATTCCCTATGGACTCTTTCACTCTGGTCCTATCTCGCCCAAAGGGCAAACTTCAATTGGGTGTGCCAGATCCGAGGGTTCTTTTCCTAGCAACTTCTTAATGGTATTCAACAAATTCTTATTTGAAGATTCGGCCAACCCATTTCCTTGAGGATAATAATTGGATGCAAACTTTAAGCTCACTTTGTTATCATATGCCCAATCTGCAAATTGCGTAGAAATAAACGCTTTACCATTGTCACTGACAATAGAATTGGGCATTCCAAATCTTGTTATAATATGGTCCTCAAGGAATTTAATTACAACGTCTGTGGTGGCATGTTTAGTAGGAATCGCTTTTGTCCACCTTGTACAGTAGTCTGTAGCTGTCAATATGAATTTATGAGAATCAGAAGAATTTGGGTTAATAACCCCAATGAAATCTAGTCCCCACTGTGCAAATGGTCTCATTTCAACTACAGGTTGTAACGGCATGGCTGCATTTCTTTCTCTACTGGCAGCCACTTGACAGATATGACAAGATCGTACATGGGCATGTGCATCTTTGAAAATATGGGGCCAGTAGTATCCTGCTCTCAGGATTTGATGTGCTGTAGCGTTGGCCGCACCGTGACCAGTTCCATGTTTCCCGTGAAATTCCTGCAACACCCTGGCGGCTTCTTCTTTGTTCAAGCACCTCAGGTAGATACCTTCATGATTCTTCCTGTAAAGCACACCAGATTTCATCAGATAATTGATAGACTTAAGCCTTAAAGCTCTTCTCTGTGTTGAATTCAGATTAGAAGGACACTTACCAGTCAATAAAAATTGCACAATATCAACATACCAGTCATCCTTAGCAATGTATTCCGTATTCGAGCATTGGCCTCGTTATTTGCGGATTATTTTCTGCGATCGCCTTCGCCAGTCCTCGTCCTCGAACTAGTTTCATAGGTTGGATTTCGAGATCAAATTCTTGGATGGTGGAAATCCATTTCCCTCTTTTCTCACCTAGTTCATTTTGTAAAAACATGGTCTTGACAGCAGAGTCGGGCACGATAGCAATAACTCTGTTGTGTACAATGTAGTGCCTAAATTTTTTCACCGTTTTAAAAAGTGCGTACATTTGCTTATCAAGGATCGAATACCTTAATTGAGCATCTTTCAGGGGGGCACTTAAAAATGCTATGGGTTTTTCGGCACTATCCTCGCCTTTTTGGGTTAAGACACTCGCGAAGGAGTGTTCGATGCAAAAGCATAAATATAGAAAGGCTTGGAGTAGTCCGGGCTTATAAGGACGGGGGCTCTGGAAATGGCATCTTTGATGTTCCGAAAGGCCACTCTACTTTCCTCGTTCCATTTTACATCCACATCTTTCTTGAGCATCTTGTTCAGAGGTTTGGCTATCTCAGCAAAGCTAGAGATAAACTTCCTCACAAAATTAACTCTGCCCAAAGAAAGATCTCAATTCTTTTTTACTACTCGGGAGAGGTAGGTTTTGGATAGCTTGTATCCTTTCTGGGTCGATGGATATGCCCTCTTTTGAAATAATGTGACCCAGTAATTTTCCTTCTGTTACTCCGAAAATGCACTTTTTGGGATTTAAGGAAATTCCATGTTCTCTGCATCTTTGAAGCACTTTCTTTAAATCTTTGACATGGTCCTCTCTCTTCTTCGAGAAAACTGGGATATCATCCACATACACGATGATGCATTTGCCTATGAGCCCCTTGAATGCATAATCCATGGCGCGTTGAAAAGTTGCACCAGCATTTAACAGTCCGAACGACATTCTCTTATATGCAAATGTCCCCCACTTGGTAGTGAAGGCTGTTTTCATCCTGTCATCTAGATGTATAAGAATCTGGTTGTACCCAGAATACCCATCGAGAAAGGACATCATCTCAGATCCATTTACCATTTGTAGAATTTCATCGATTGATGGCAGTGGATAATTATCTTTTTGAGAGGCTTTATTAAGATTTCGAAAATCTATGCACAGCCTAATCTCTCCACTCTTTTTCTCATCTGGAACGAGGTTAGCCACCCGGGTTGAGTGCCTAACAGGAAAAATGATTTTCGCTTCCAATAATATTTTAACCTCCTTTTCGATCAAAGGCTCCAATAGCGGGTTAACAACTCGTTGTCTTTGCCTAAAAGGCTTGGAGTCTGGCTTCAAAGGGATGGTATGTGTGATAATGTTTTGGTTGTATGTCTTCAACTCATTGTAGTTCCAAGCAATACAATCTATGTAATGTTTCAATGCCTGCATTATATTGCTCCTTTCTTCCTCTATACATGCCTTTGCTATGTACACCTCCTTTGGATTGTCTGCACTCCCTAGATTAATTGAATCACATGCATCTTTAGGGAGTGGGACTCTTTTTCCTTTCTTGGTCTTGCATCCCATGTCGAACATCTTTTCCAATGAAACCACGTCTTTAGGAATTTTGTTGGATTGATACGCAGTTTCAATTTCATTTTCTGTTTCATCCTGCCACCTTTGCTCCTCATCAATCACCTGATTTTCAAAAATACCCGAGTTCGTGACAAATTTGAAAATATGTCTGTCACTTTCAAAAACCTGGAAATTCTTTACATTATCGGGTATTGATGGACAAGGAACCAGTTCAATAGAAAACTTTTTACATCTTTTTATATCAACCGGGTTTAACATGCCCGCGGCGACTGCAAGAGAGTCTGCTATTCGATTTCCTTTCCTGGAAATAAGGGCTATATTGAATGCGTCGAATTCCTCAATGAGGTCCATAACCCTAGTTCTATAAAGGCTCAGTCTTATGTCGCGGCATGTATACTGTCCTTTGATTTGCTTGACTACCAACTCCGAATCTCCCAAAACCTTCAAGCATTTAACATGTTTGCTCAATGCTAGACGTAAACCAAAGATCAATGCTTCGTATTCTGCCACATTGTTCGTGCAAGGAAATTGCAATCTGTAGGCAGCTAATAATGGTTTACCTCTGGGGCCAGTGAGCTCGACTCCAGCTCCTGCTCCCTGTCTAGATTTTGATCCATCGAACCTGAGCAACCACGTGTAATCATTTTCATCAGAAGAGCTACCATGACATGCCTCCTCCTTAGGCTCTTCAGCTGCTTCCTCAACATCAAGTGCATAAACTCCTAGTTCTGGCTCAGAAAATTGAACTTCATTCGGCTTGTTAAAATCTGTTATAATCTCCTTAAGCCTCGGTTCATTTTCCACTCTGATTTGGTTTGCAATTCCCTTCCATGGTAGCCACATATGTGAGCAGTCTGTTGAAAAATAGCCATTCAGAGTTTTCATCCAATCCCTCGCAAGTAACATTCCATACCTACTTGGGATATTAACCACCGGAATGTCCACAACCTGCTTGGACCCCGGGTTCAGAATTCAATTGAATCTTGACATCATATAGAGTCCCCACTACATTTACCTCTGAACGGTCCAATTGCAGGACTGTACATTTGGATGAAACAGGTTGCAGGCCTAGCATCTTACATATTTCTGTAGGCATGAGGTTGCTCGTGGCACCTGTGTCCACCAAACAGTTATGCAAATTCTTACCCGCAATTCTCAGAGTCAGTAAGAATGGCGGGACATCCCTTCTCTCCTTTCGCAAAATGAGATGGGATTCAACTCCTTTTCCTTTCCACGTTTGATCAAGTGAGTTCAACACTTTTATCAATGCCTCCTTTTGGCCTGGCAATCTAGCTGCGTCCAAGAACGAAAGGCTAGATTTGGACTTCTTTAGATCCTCCACTATGTCATAGTTTGGCTTTTCGAATTTGACTGTCTTCTGCACATCATTAGACATTTCTCTTCTGAGTGGAGGGGGAGGATTATTATTTGCCTTAGTATCGGGAGGAAGAATAGAGTTGTTTGGAGGTGTTGATGAAGTTTTAGGGGTTTTAGATTTACTTCTCAAATGGTATCCATGATTCCCCTTCCTAAAATCTCGAAAAGCTTGCACCTCCTATTCCAAAATTTCGTCTTCTTCTTCCTCACTCTCACCTTCTTGATGATATACAGTTTCCATCACCATAATATTATCATCTTGATGTTGTGATGGACCCTCATTTGATACCAGTTCCAAATCATCAACTTGTGCTCGAAGACAATGAGTGTATCTAGCAATTTCAGGACAATTCCTCTCATTGTGTTCTTTCGTGTTGTGCAACCTGCACCCCCTTTCCCACGCCAAATCTGAAAGATTCAAAAGAGAATTGGATTGGCTAGGTCCTGTAGAAGTATCTAATTGATTAGCAATGGGAGCGGGTACTCCCCCATTGTTTGGCTTGGTGTTCCAGTGTCTCCCTCTATTGTTAAAATTTTGATTTGGGTGAGGGGCATGGGACTCATACTTCTGTTGTTGAACCCTGTCATTGCTCAGTTTATGAACTAATTTCTTGAGCTCTTCGACTTCTAATAAATCTCCTTTGGTGGAATCACATTGTTGTTAACCCCCGTTGGATTCACATAATTGATGGGGTCTTGATTCAACATTTGGGTCTTGATTCCCGTATGGATTGACACTTTGAATCGGGGTTGGATTTGGAAAAGGAACTATGGCTTGAGGATTGACTTGGCTAGTTCCTTGCATAGTTGATTGACTGTTCTGCAAAAATGCAAGGACGGGTGGAATGGATGTGATTGGTTGGATTGGAATGGGTGCATACGCGGGTGCTGGTGGATACGGTTGCTGATATGGGAAGGCGTTCATGCTTGGCATTTGTGGTGCCATGAGTTGATTTTCCAAGGGAGCTTGACCATATGGAGCATACTATCCCATCACAGGCATCTGGGTAAACCCGTAGCCCTGTGGTGTCATTTGTTGCTCGATAGTCATGGCTTCGTTATAGGCTAAAGCCAGCGTGGTGACTTGAGGATTACGTCTCGCAAACATGGCTATCATGGGGTCCAATGCCCCAAAATATATCTGCAAAGCCACTGTGGGATCGATGGCAAAGTGCCTAATTGCTCTATTATAGCACTTTTGGAATCTCTGATTAAACATTCTGATCGGTTCCCCTTGGCCCCTTTTGCATGTAATAAACTGATTGTAAATAGTTGCGGGATCCAAGGGTGACCTAAATTGATTAACAAAGGCATTTTCCATTTGTGTCCAAGAAGTAATTGAACCAGTAGGCAAGCATATATACCATTCATATGCTATTGGATCTAAGCTCATGGGGAAAAGTCTACAGGCCACATCTTCATATTGAACTTGCAACCTAATTAAAACATCCCTATAGGCTTGGATATGTTCTTCTGCTGTTCTTAGGCCATCTGGTTTGTATTTAGGCAGAAATATTTCAATGTTCTTGGGGATTTCATGGATATCCCCAGCAATGTTCAAAGGAGTATTATTAGCTCCATACCAAGGAGCTACTGGAGCTTGAGCCATTTGACTCAAAATTGATGAAGACAAACCTACAATAGCAGTAGAGATATTACTGACAATAGGAACACTAGTGGCAACTGATATTACGGGCGTAGATCCACTCGATGTTCCTGGAGAAAATAGGTCTTTTGTGACTGGTGAGCTTACGACTTGCTTGGTTTTATTCTTGGGAGTACCAGTAAGGTCATGAAAAATGGTTTCCCCGGTTGTTTGGGACCTGGTTGCAATACGACGCGGTGGGTCCAGCCTGCCTGATGAAACCCTCGATTATTTCAATGAAAACCTGCAACAAAAGAAAGCAAAAGCTGCAGTTTAGCCGTTTGTGAGCTTTAAGAAAATATTTCAAAATTAAATTAAACGATATTATTCATGTATGAAAACCAAAATAAAGTAAACCGATTCGGGCCCTCCTTCTAGCGCCAATCTGTTGAGTGGTGTTTTCACCCAATTGTGAAAGCACACTCTCCGGTAGGATCTGAGTCCCAAAATCCTTTGCTTGCAAAGAAAGTAATTTCTCCAAGGTTCCTCTTATGTTGATTCTAAAACACCAATGATGCTGCTCACTGTAAATGCAGGGAATACCTTAGGGTTGCAAGTGGATGTTAACAAGGGGCACTGTAGTTCACTTTAATTTGGATTTGCAATGGACTCTGAGCTTTGATGGGTTTTCAATTATTTATTTAAATGATTGTAATTAAAATACAGAAAATAAATACGGGTTTAAAAATAAAAATAAATGCAAATGAATATGCAACTAAGCTACGTCCAGAGTACTGCCATCTTGATTGATAAAACCGAAGACAATGAGGTTTCTGCATGCAACCCAACCTACTGAACCTGCAAATTCGCACAATTCAGATAAGCCAGGTGCGGGTTTCTAGGGTTTCTACTGTAGTTTCAGATTTAGGCATTCGCATGAAGCAACCAAGAACACTTGCATTCAACTTCACCTATAAGCCTAGAAATCTGAAAGGGAAAGATAACACATTGAATCATGCATGCAAAAATGACTCCTTCTTTCTCATCAATGAAATGCCAACTCTCTGTATTTCTGCATTAAAATGATGTATCAATTACAATTACAGAATGTTCCAGGTTTTACAAATCCAGAACAAATGAAGGAAATTGCCCAAGTGCAGGCCCAGAATGGCATGAAGCCCTTGTCTCTGCAACTCTGCAAGCAGCAATTTCCAACCCCATCGTATCAATCCGTACTTCAGATTTTATACTAACTGAAACGTCTCTTCGGTTCTCCCTGTGTCGCTTCGTTTCACCTTCCAACATGTGACCTTTCAAATTCTTGCCTTTTCGATGCTTTTGTTCCATGTTCGATTCTGAAACGTTCAAAATCTACCGTTGCATGTAACGCCTCTGTAGCTCTGACACCTGTATGCCACGTGTCTCATGTTTTCTGCGCCTTCTGTAACGTCTTCCCATGCAAAACGTGACAAAACAGCATGCAACCCGTTCACCTTCCTGGCCGCAAAAATGAGACATGTCGCGATATCGTGACGTTTTCGACCAACAACATCGTTTCTCCTCCTGCACAGCGAAAATGAGACATGTCGCGATATCACGACGCTTTTCTGCTTCGGGCCATCTCCTCACCACCTGTCGCGAAATCGTGACACTTTTTCGTTCCGTACCCTCTCGCTGTTACTTGTCGCGAAATCGCGACGCCTTTTCGTTTCGAGCTGTAATGCTGCCTTCTGTCATGAAATCGCGACGTTTCTCTTCTCCGTACACCTTCGCTGCATGCTGTCACGAAATCATGACATTTTCTTACTTCGTGCCTTCGGTCAGCTTTTCGTCGCGAAATCGCGACGCCCTTTCTTTCCGTATCGCTTTCCGCTTTTGTCATGATTTCATGACCATTTCACGCTTCATGTCCTCTTGTTGATTCTGTCACGATTTCGCTACCATTTTACTCTTCCGTACATTTGCCAATTTTCCATCGTGAAATCGCTACGCTACCTCTGTCCGTACTACTTCGCTGCTTCGGAGCCACGAAACCGCAACCTGTCATGATTTCGCTACGTCTTTCTTGCTCGCACTACCTTCTTGCTTTTTTGTCGCGAAATCGCTACCATTTTTGTTCCGTACACCTTTGGCTACTTGGAGTCGCGAAAATGCGACATGTCGCGATATCGCGACGATTTCTCGTTTCATGCCTTCCACCTGCAATCTGTCGCGATTTCGCGACGTTTTTCACTCGGCACCTCTTTGCTCAATGTTGTCACGATTTCGCGACGTTTCTCTTCTCCGTACGCCATGCTATTTTCCTGTCACGAAATCGCGACCATTTTCTATTCCGTACACCTTCGTGCACCCTATCGCGAAATCGTGACACTTCTCATTTCTAAGCAGTGGCAGCTCCATACGTCGCGAAATCGTGACGATTTTCATTCTTGCCTTTCTCTCTCCTGCCTGGGCCGCGACGGAGCAACATGTCACGATTTCGCGACACCTTTTCATTTTTTCCAGCGACATGTCACGATATCGCGACAACTTTTCATTTTTGCCAGCGACATGTCACGATTTCGCGACACCTTTTCTTTTTTTTCCAGCGACGGAGCGACATGTCGCGATATCGCGACGTTTTTCTATTTTTCGACAGCGATGGCGCGACATGTCGCGATTTCGTGACACTTTCAACACTTAGGCATTTTTTTCTCTTTTCTTCATTTTTAGCATCTGGGTCACCGAGATTTCATCCGCAAGCCTGCAAAAAAGGTGGGTCCCCAATTTTGGGGTGTGTTGTGGATTAGCCACAACACGTCCAAGTGCTTTGGTAAAGATATCTGCAACTTGCGCATCAGTAGGAATGTATTGAAGTTGTATATGGTGCTTTGGAACTTCATCTCGAATAAAATGACATCTGGTATCAACATGTTTGGTACGTTCATGAAAAATTGGATTTTTGACAAGATTCAAAACACCTTGATTGTCGCAAAACAAATGAAGTGGAAGATTCTTTGGAAGGCCCATGTTTGTAAGAATGCGACTTAACCACATTATCTCGCAGGTCGCTTCACCTGGTTGCACGATATTCTGCTTCTGTAGAAGATAAAGCAACCACATGTTGTTTCTTATTGTGCCATGAGATAGGTCCAGATCCTAGATGAAAAACATATCCAGAAGTGGATTTACGATCATCAATAGATCCAACATAATCTGAGTCTGTGTATCCCAGTAAGAAGAAATTATTATTCTTTCTATATTCCAGACCATAATTTGTACTACCACGAACATAATGAAGAACTCTTTTTGTTGCTTTCCAGTGACTCATCTTAGGCTCTTGCATGAACCTTGAAAGATATCCCACAAGAAACCGAGATCTGGCTCGGTATTTGTCAGATACAGGAGACTCCCAATCAACTGGCGATAGAGAGTTCCATCTACCTGAGGTGACTCATCATATCGAGATAACTTAAGTCCTTGCTCCATTGGAGTTGCTTTGGACTTACAATTAGTCATCCGCTATTTTTCTACTAAAGTCTTGACTTATTTCTTTTGTGTCACTCGAATATGAAATTGTACTTGAGTAAATTCTAAACCAAGACAATAGTGCAGAAGTCCTAGATCTGTCATTTCAAATGATTGCTTCAAGTCATTTTTCATTAAGTCAATCATACTTTCTGAGCTTCCTGTGATGATCAGATCGTCTACATAAAGTACAAGAATCACTATATCAGAACCATTTTTCTTGATATAGAGATTTGCATCTGAAGGACTTCTTTTGAATCCATGCTGCACAAGGTGACTGTCTATCTTGATATACCAAGCTCGAGGAGCTTGTTTTAGCCCATACAAGGATTTGATCAATTTGCATACTTTTTGTTCTTGCCCCTCGACCACGAACCCTTCTGGTTGAGTCATGTATACTTCTTCTTGTAAGTCACCATTCAAGAAGGCACTTTTAACATCCATCTGATGCAATTTCCACCCAAACTGAGCTCCCATGGCACAAAGTACGCGAATGGTAGTCATTTTTGCAATAGGGGCAAAAGTCTCTTCATAATCTATGCCTTCTTTCTAAGCATATCCCTTTGCAACAAGCCGGGCTTTATGCTTATCAATAGATCCATCTGCCTTATACTTCACTTTGAACACCCATTTGTAGCCTATGGGTTTCTTTCTTGTTGGCAAATCGACTAACTTCCAAGTATTATTTTTAAGGAGAGACTTATGTTCTACATCCATGGCCTCCTTCCACTGTGGTTCATCAAGTGCGGATTGAACCGTTGTGGGTTCATTTGTATTCAATGTAGACATAAATCTTTTCTCCATCCTCATCTTCTTCTCTATCATTTCTTGCACTCACTGACAAGTCATCAAAATGCTGACAAAGTCAACCTCTAAAGTAGATTCCTCTGCTCTCATCTGCTGAGTCATCTCATGAGTACATGGCCTATCAAGAGATAGATCTGGAAGGGATTTCAACTTAGCATCTCTCAAAGTGCTAGTATACTATTTTAGAACTTTCTGTTTTTGCTGTGGAAGTATAACCTCCTTCTTAGGTTCTTCTTCATCTAGGTATACAGTTGTAGATGTGTCTTTTGATGTGAGGAATTCATCAAAGACAACATCTCTACTTACATGTGTCTTCTTGGTCTTAGGATCAATCAATCGATAACCTTTTGAGTACTCATCATAGCCAAGAAAGATACACTACAAGGTTTTCTCATCCAGCTTTCTCCTTTTCTGTTTTGGAATGTGCATGAATGCTTTACATCCAAACACCCTCAGATGAGAAATGGAAGGTTTCTTATCACTCCATGCTCCTTGCGGTGTTTTCCCTTGTAGAGCTCTAGTGGGTGCTCTATTTAGGAGGTATACAGCTATGTTTGCTACTTATGCCCAATATTGATCCTCAAGATGTGCTCCCTTTAGCATACATCGAACCATTTCCATAATGGAACGATTTCTTCTTTCTGCAACTCCATTCTGCTGAGGTGTATAGGCTGTAGTCAGTTGTCTTTTTATCCCATGTTTCTTAAGAAACTCTGAAAACTCTTCAGAGGTGTGTTCCCCCCCTCGATCTGAGCGGAGGGTTTTTATCAAACATCCCGACTCCTTCTCAACAAGTTTCTTGAACTGTTGAAAGTAGAGAAACGCTTCTGATTTCAACTAAAGAAAGAAAACCCACATCTTCCGTGAGTAATCATCAACGAATAGTTGAAAATATCTTTTTCCACCATAGCTGGTTGGCATAGGACCACACAGATCGGTATGCACCAGCTCTAAAGGGTTTTCAGCTCGAGAGGAGCTAGCTTCAAAAGGTACTCGGTGTTGCTTCCCTGCTAAGCAATCCGAGCAAAGCTGGCAAGATAGATGAGAGTGGTGGAAGACCTTTCACCATCTCATATTTGTATAATTCGAGCAAATATCCGGAACCGAGATGCCCATAATGTCGATGTCAGAGAGAGGTGGCCTCCTTTGTAGTTGCAACCAAAGCAACATGTGGAGTTGAAAGGGCATCGAGAATAAACAAGCCATGTTTGTAGGATCCGGTTGCAACATGTTTACCATTGTGTGTGATAAAACATCTCTTCTTGCCTTTGACAACTCAAAACACGACCTCCATGTTTCTATCCAACATTTGTGTGACTGAAAGCAGATTATTGGCTAAGCCTGGAACATAGAGAACCTTCTCAATTTGACAAATACCATCGGGAAGGGACACAGAAATATCCCCTTCTCCCTTTACTTGATATACTTGATTATCTGCAATTGTGGTCGGCTTACCCTCTTTCTCCACAAAAGTATCAAACCATGATTTATCCCCAGTCATGTGTTTGCTAGCTCCTGAATCAATATACCATACAGCATCTATCTGGGAAGACGAAGTATGAGTCATGAGGACCTTGTGTGCTCTTTCAGAGTCAGAATCTGAATCGGACCCAGGAGGATTTGAGTCTGAGTTAGAGTCAGCATAAGCAACATGGCCTTTAGATTGCTTATGCTTATTGTATTTCTGCTTGTTCTTGCCCTTCTTCTGAGGACCTCTATCGTTTGGTTGCTTGTTTTTGAACCAACACCTGTTGGTTTCATGGTTATTTATATCACAAATTTTGCAATATTTTGATTCTTTTTGCTGATTTTGCTTCCCTTTTCCTTTGGAAGAAGCACCCCCTTTTTGAAACTGGCCTTGTTTTTTACCACTTTGTTGTGTGGAAAGAGCATTATCTGGCATATCATCTTTCTGGACCCGAGTTGCCACCTCGGTGCTGAAGCAGGTTTACCGAGTTCCACAAATGAGACTTGTCTACCGAAACATTGAGGGAAGTGATCAACATCTTGTAGGAATTTGGTAATGCTCTCAAGATGACAGAGTTCAAGACATCATCATCCACCGGTTTTCCCATAGCATTCAATTTCGCTTTCAAGTCAGCCACTCTGCAAAGGAATATATCAACTGTTTCCCCAGAACTCATACTGAGATTATGTAGTTGAGTTTGGAGATGGAGAATAGTGGATTGATTCTTGCCTTCATATACTGTGATCAGGGCAAATATGAGGCTGCACCTCATCTGTAGTAGCAAGCAAGATAAATACGAGACTCTTCTTGTCTTTCTTATCCCAAGCATCTTGATCTGTTCCTGCTATCTGAGGACGTTTTGCAGTGCCGGTCACTACGTCCCATAAATATTCCAACAGAAGTATGGCTTTCATCTTTGTCTTCCATGGAACAAAGTTAGGACCTTTCAGCAATTGTGAGTCTGAGAGATACTTATGAATTGTGGCCATTATGAAGGTTCCTTATATCACCAATTGGTCTCCCTTTCTTTATACCTGCCAGATCTTTATACTAACCATTCAATATACACCCGCCCTTACGTGAGGGAAACTATAGGTATATATGAACAGTATACTACTCAATATGTACTCGCCCTTACGTGAGGGAGACTATAAGTACATATGAGAAGCACAATATTTTGAACATAGGCAATACTGAAAGGGCATCGTGTTGTTAATGACACCTACCATAGAAAGTTTTATTCCGCATGCGTGGGGCGTAACTTCCCCTAAACACTTTGGAAAAAAACTTTCGTCAAGATTTACGCCTAACAACAATCATGATGTGGGTATGAAGTGGAAAAAAAACAAAAACCGGTTTGCCTTATTTCTCCCCGACGATTTATAGAGAACAAGCTCAGACGTCGTTGTTGCAGCTATATTAGGCGGCGAATACGATGAGTCCAAGCACGACAGCATTACCTGTAAGTGTGGACCAGAGGTATCTCAAATACCGAACGCTGTTGTGCAATAAATTGCACAAATAGGGTATAAATTTGGGGTCTTATATTTTGTTTAATTTATGATTGTGAATGCAAGAAAACAGTGTATTTAAATGCAAAAAAAAACAATCATAAATGCCCACAAATTATAGCTCCTATTACACATTCCCCCCTTTATCTGACAATTTTGCAAGTGAAATCATGTGAACTCCCCCCTTCAAATTGCAAAATAGATAAGAATGGGTGAAAAAAAAAATACCTGAAAATCCCAAAAACAAAAAATGGGAGCCTTCAAGGCATCAAGATGTGTTTGTTGTTGCTTGAATGACGCCTGTTTGGCGTCAACTTTGCTTTACCGCCGTCAACATCCCCTTGCGGGCGTCAAAACCACATTTCGGGCGTCAAAATTCCGGTTCGGGCGTCAACGCGACCGTGCGTCAACAGTGCACAGGCGTCGGAAAAAAAAACGAATCCGTCAAAAAATTCCCCGACGGGATTCGAAACCACAACCTTCCGCCAAACAAGGACCATACCAACCACGGGAGCCGAAGTGCCCGATGAAATCAAACAGGAGCCACGCCGGTATTATCCGCTTTGGAGGGCGGAGAAGGGAGAAAAAAAAATTTAATCCCACATGGCCTATGCGGCCACTGTGGGAGGGTTTAAACACTATCGAAAGCGCCAAAGCTTTCGGTTGCCTTCGGGCAACCACCCCACCCTTTTGCCTCCACTTGCCGCCTCCACCGACGACACAGTCCCCGATCCGCTATCTGCTGCGTGCCACACGAGTCCTCTGTCAGCGTGCCGCCATCCTTTGTTCTGCATCAGGTCTGTCAGCGGTTTGTCCTCTGTCAGCGTACTGTCAGCTCTACGTCAGGTCTGTCTATGTCTTGTCAGGGTCGTTCCTCTGTCTCGTCGTCTGTCATCGTCTGTCTCATCGAGTCTGTCTCGTTGTCTCGTCCAGGTCTGTCGTCCATCAGGATCCTCCGCCCTCAGGTCAGTCTGCCCACTGCGGCGTCCGTAGCTCTGATGCCATATTAGATTTGACGAAGCACTCAACTCATTCTCATTGATTTGCATATAAAGATTACAATGTGGTTGATTAACCACCAAGTTGGTTAATCAACTAATTCGAAGAACGCCTATGAGCGTTATTTTAATATTAGTGCTAATAATGTGATACAACATAACAACATATGCTAACACCGTGAACAACCATCAAAATTTTATGTCAACCATGCAGGCCTTGGATTGTGAGCCAATTGGTGTATGTTTGAGCACATTCACTCCAAGAAGCACAATAGACTCATGCAACAAAAGTTGAATGAGCTTGTATTTGTTCATTACAACCTTTGCCTCCACCACAAAAAAATTGTGGGGTCAAATTATGAAACCATTGATTTAGATGAGATTGATACATCACCTAAATGGATCACAGAGCCAAAGAAGGAGCAACAAGAGCCTTTTTTTTCAATGGATGATTTTGAAAGTATGGTGGAGGAGTTAGTGGCAAAGGTAGAGGAAGAGGCACAAGCACAAAGAGAGAGGACTAGAGCTTTAGCTAGGGCAAAGGGCAAAGGCATTGCTAGATGCTAGATAGATTAGTTGACTGTTGTAGTGGGCCTATGAGGCATTTTGACACATTTTGTACCTTTTTATATGATAATCAATACAAAAATATTACTTGGCATTAAAATTTCTTTAATTGATGTGTGTTTCATCACTTTCATGTGTAGTTTAAGGTTGTATCACTTATAGTATTAATTTTGGATTTGTGTAATGTTAATTAATTGTGATATGCACAAAACAAAACAAAAAAATTCCAATGAAAATTTGCATTTTCTTTGGTTTTTTTTTGTGTCGAGTTTTTCCAAGTTCTTTTGCCAAGTGCAAGTCCATGTCCAGTCCAATTTTCTCTACTATACTGGTAATAATGTTGCAAGGACTCAAGATCTTATTCATGGAATAAAGATTGGAGAGTCGATACTGATAACTACCAATATGTACAAGGTTTCTTCCAAAGCACCCAAACCTTAACAAAGCACATAGCACATCCAATGAGTAATAAAGTAAAATTGCTGACAATATAGCTAATGGAGAGTTAAATTTGGGACTGTCTAAGGTGGAGGTGAGACAGTATCATCATGATATAAGGGAGAATGATCTCATAAAAGGCAATCTCATATTTCTTAATTTATAATTATGACATATGATGTAAATCCCAATCAGGGTTACGATAGAAATCTTTGGACAAGAGCTGCTAAATGTCAATGGCCATCTCTAAAAGTAGATGACCCATATATGGCAGAGGGTCCTGAGAGGCCAATATCAAATTTACTTGGAGGATTTCCAACGAACAAGAGAAATATCCTCCAAAAACATTTATGAAGAAAAAGGATCCAGACCCCCTCTTTACAACAGCTAACTTCTCTAGAGGATCACCAATCTGGAAGAACATTTATAACTCCAAGTCCGTCCTTCTGACTAAGGGGCAAAAAATAATTTCTGGACTAATGCCTAGTTAATATATCAACTGCTACAATCAAATGACATTAGCTCAACCGGTTCAGTTCCTCAACTTTCAAGAAGGAGACCCAGGTTTGAATCTCGCCAAGAAATACATGCATAATAGCCAAGTTGTTGTAATACCACTATGTGGTGATGATGTAATGCGAGGGGGCCATTTCAATCCCGTAGAACCAATTTAAAAAAAAAGACATATCAACTGCTACATATGTATCCAAGCTTGATGGGAACCACACATCATAGTTGCAGGTGGGGATTCTGAGACTAATGAGAGATCAAGAAGACAAGGGAATAACCCACCAACAGTAGAAGGAATATAACTTGCTGGAAGAAATTCATCAAATGTTAAAAACTGAATGAAAAATTTACAAGGAAGTACCAAGATCCCTTATAAGAGAGGGAAAGACACATTGCAATGAGGCTTTCAGGGATTAGAAAAATGCTCGGTTGTGACAAATTATATAAGGTGAATTCTCAGACTCACCTCATATCTATTTCTGAGATGTGAAAACAAACACGGTAAATATAGCTTGGGGTAAAGCCAAAGTTTTTTCATGGGTAGTTATAAGAAACATTCTATCTGGAGAACAAATAATAAAAGAGGAATCCAGGGACCAAGTCAGCGAACTTATCTGGTGAGAATGAGAAATTAATTACTTGCAACTGCATTGTTATTTCTCACAAAACATCTGGCATAGACTCCTTAGCTAAGTTTAATAAGATTTTTTCAAAAATTTCATACTAGGATGATCCGTCTCCATTAGACATCCCCCCAAGTTCAAGACAACAGTGGCTGCATTGACTATCTGGCTTGAAAGAAGCAAAAGAATCATTGGACAGGTGTGGAAATCACACCACAAAATTTGGATTGGCATTGAAAGGTCACAGATGGAAACAGTTAAATTCATCAAGTTGGAGTAGAGACATATCCATCGCCTTATGATGAAATCATATTGAGAATTGACCATCTTACTTAAAGTAATTGCATGAGACTACTCATAATACAAAAAGAAAGAGGGAAGGTTTAAGTAGCAGGCCCCACCATTTGGATGGGCCAAACCTAATTTTGAAGGGGCTTCAAAATGGAACCCTGACATGGCAGGAGATGTATGTCTCCTTAATGGGGAGTTGTCTACAGTAATAGCTACAACACTTAACATTAAAACCATAAATATTGCTAATAATAATGCTGAAGAGAAGTTGTTGCTGGTTTGCAATTTGCAGTTGAATAAGGCATAAAAGAGTTCATTGTGGGAGGCAACTCACAATTAATTATAAAAATATATGGTATTTTGTAAGTGTATTTTGAAGCAACTCGCAATCAATTATAAAAGTTTGCGATAGTTTGACTGTTTTGTATCTTCTGTATATGGTTAGGAATGGGGTCTCATTGGGAATACAAGGACCAAAACTAAGAAAGAACAAATTTAGAATGGTTGTAATCTATGTTGCCTCGCATGCCCGATAAATTAGAAAATGTCAAAAAAGCAACAATTTTTTTGGGCATCCAAATAAGTCCATTGGATTTGATCTATTATATTTAACCTTTATTATATATAATATGTTTTATTAAATTTATTTTTATTATATGTCATCTGCTGTTATTATATTTAATTTTATATGTTTTTATTATATTTAACTTTTATTACATGTTATATATATATATGGTATTGAAACAGGTCCCACCTATATTATACCACCATCACATAATGGTATTACAACAGCTTGGCTATTATGCATTATGCTTAACAAGATTCAAACTTGTGTCTCTTCCCTTTTTTTTACACAGTGGAAGTGGTACCCGCCACGATGATCCAGGCACACTGTCCGCCTTTTATGGCCACCACGGTATTCCGCCCCGAAAGCCGCCATACAGTACCCCACGCAGTCCACCCCTATAACCACCATGACACATTCATTTTAAACCTTTTACACCGCTGAAAGCACCAAGAAAGCGACAAGCATTCAGTCCGGCGAAGCTCGAGATTTGAACCCTGGGCGTTCGTCCCCCTTACGGGGTTTCACCGCACCAATTGGTCTACACCTCGGACCTCACTTGGGTCTCCTCGAAAGTTAAGGAATCTAACCATTTGAACTAATGTCATTTATTAGATACATTTTTTTTTCAATTGGTTATACGGGATTGAAACAGGCCCTACCCGTATTACATCATCACCACATAGTGGTATTACAGCAGCTTGGATATTATCCATGTATCGGTTGGCAATATTCAAACCTAGGGCTCCTCCTTGAATCTTAAGGAATCTAACCGGTCGAGCTATATATATTATAATATATATATATATATTGAATTTAATGACAAACTTCATTACCCTTAATTTTTATGGTGAATTTTGTTCGATTTTTATCTTTGTCTAACTCAAATACGAACTTGAATGTGACAACTTAGGTTGTAATTATTGGAATGTTTAATCATTCACTCTGGCCACAACCAACTTTATGGTGGTTTGTTTTGTAATGATATTTCGTAAAAGGCCTATGGGGAGCATAATCACTTTGTAAAGTGATCTATGTATTGATTGATAAACAAATAATATGTCCGCGTGTGACACTATTGGGATCCATGAAATGTATCATAAAGAGTACAAATACATCCACTCACAAACCACTGTAATCATCCAAGTGCATCCTTCTTTTTTATCATTACCCCGATATCTTATGTTCTCTTTTTTTTTGTAAAATTATTCATGGTAATTGAGCTAAGGCTCTACCATAAATTTCTACAAGGTACTAGAGGACATAGGAATCTCCATCCCTCAATCAAGGAATTTTTCATTCATGGCTCTTTGTGTTGTTGCCGCATATTGAAGTTATGTTTTAGAGCAAGTGATAAAGTATCAAATTGGCTTTTGCTAGGGTTTATTTCAAAATCCATTTTGAAGATTCATAGTCATTTTTGCAATGTTGCTTCAATCAGCTTTTGGTCTAGAAGTTGTGACTGCAAAGTATTGGATCATTATTGCCAGGAGGGTTTTTGCTAAAACAGGATAAGCCAACATTTGAAGGGTTCATATCTCTCTTGCAATAGGGATTCCAAGATTGTAACAATCAAATTTAGGCTTGGGATGACAATATTGGGGATTTCTATAACCCGTTTCTTTGATCTTCTATTTTTTACTAAAGTCGAAGAGGAGAGAGAAGAAAGAGAGAGAGAGAGAGACTTTGTACTGCAGAAGATCAAGGGTTGTACTACACTTTAGTGGATAGTCTCAAAGTACTGTGAGCCTTTTGAAGAAAACTTATTGCAACACATTACTCCCACAATTGGGCTTTGCAGATTTTGAGAATTAATTTCAGGTTCCATCAAACACCCATCTTTGCATCCAAATGCCCTAAACAATTCCAGATTTCAATATACCACTCTATAGGATGAACTATCAAGAATCATTGAGAACCACCTGCGTTATTGGAATCTACGTGAAATTTGTTAGGGTCCCAATACAGCAGCTTTTGTCATTCCTCCATTTTAGTGCGCAGAATCTGAGCAAAATTTTGCTTTTAGTGCCTTGGAGTGTATTTATAGGATGAGCTTCTAATGGCCATAAATTTTTCATATGGAAGGTTATTTTTGCTGTTTCTTTTAGGTCCCACAATTTTTCAACTCTACATAGTGGTGTCATGTAGACAATCTTGTTTCATTGCCTAGGAGACAAGTGCAAGAATCCGGTGAATTCTAAGCTCCTTTATTCAGAGTATTTGCAAACATATTCACTAACGCCATGTCGGAGGCCTCAATTAGATTGTGGCATCATCTTGGTGGTGGAGAGCTGCCATTAGGGGGGATGTTTACTAATGTCTTCTCTCCACAGTCCCCATTTAGATTTGGTGGAGATGTTGAAATGTGTGACCATTCCCTCTAACCACAACCAACTTTGTGATGCCTTGTTTTGCAATACATGTTTTGTAAAATGCCTATGGCTCATCTTCACATTATAAAGTGATCAATGTATGTGACACTATTGGGATAATTGAAGTGTATTCTAAAGAGTATAAATACATCAATTTACAAATCATTGTAATTACCCAAGTGCATCATTCCTTTTTTATCACTGGTGAAATAAAAGTATCCATGGACACCACCCCTATATCCTATGTGTTCCTTTTCCATTGTGAATCTGAGTGATGTGTTGATTCCATTTGATTCTCTCTTTCCTATGAAATTCTTCATGGTATTTAAGCTATGGCTTGACCAAGAATTTATACAATAATTATAACCATGTAAAGTAAGGAATGAATACATATCACAAAACAGTAAGTAGCAACATAGTTCTAAAGTTCACAAGTTACTTGTGAGTACAAGCAAGTAATGGGCAAGAAACTCATCCTCTTGTGTGAGAAGTTTCTAATGAGTTATCAGCAAGAAACTCACAAGCTTTGCAGGTGACGACTCATGAGAAACTCGCTTCGAGTCACCTAACACTGAAATAGACTCCTAATGGATAAAAATGTGACTCTGCATGTGCTCTGGGATAGTAGTACGACAGCATTTAACATTTACACATGGATCTGTCTTGGTCTTAGTAAGCATGATGTTCCATATTTTGCATTTACAAATCTGGATGGTCTGATGAATCTCTGCAACTTGGGAGAGAAACTACATTATGTTCTAGGAAAATATCTGGCGTAGATCCTCTGCACTTGCAGCTTATAGAGAGTCTTCTCCATCACATGCATTAATTTCAAAATCTCAGTATTCTTGACAATTTCCACTTGTCAAAGTAAACATCAATAACGAATCTTAGCAAATAAAGGCAATGCAATCACAAAGATAATAGAGCACATGGTTTTCCAGCATAAACATGAAGCCAAGGTTGTTGATGATATGCTTCCACCAAAAACAGTATGTGCAGATTTGGTGTAACATAAGACCAATGGTCATTCTGAGATTCATGCATGTGATAATAGAGCCCTTATTATTGCAGATGTAAGGCCAATGGCATGAATTGTAGTCGTACTCCTTTTTATCAAAATCTAATAGAAAAGTGACTTTTAATTTCTTTAAATTCATCCTTTTATGCATTTTAGGAGTCTTTTATATGTTATTTAAGTTCACATTATGCAGATAGATAGATTTTCGTACTTTTTTGCCGGAATGTGAGTCTGTGTCAAAATTTTAGTCTATTGAGTAGTTGCTAAGTATAACTTAACTATGAGCAGTAGATATATTTCTTCCCAAAGTTTTTTGCCTGAGACTGAGTCTAAGTCAAAATTTTGGACTATCGAGTAGTACTTAAATATGATTTTTTGAACTCTGTGCAGCAATACCATATGAACAAAAGAGTCAATGAATCGTTAAAGTTGCAGATTTTGATAATAACGGGAACATCCATTGCTGAAACATAAGAGAGTTTTGTTGTCATTTGAAGTCTTAATCTCTGTTTAGAAGTGACTCAACAGTTTCTCATACAATGCTTCAATAGAAAACAATAACTGGCATCCAATAATGAATGTTAACAGACCACCAAGTATTGCAAACTCTATATATTAAAATACATAAGCCATTAGGATGCATGAAAATAGAAGGAAGAAATCTAAAATTTCCAATGGAAACAGTACAAAAGACTTGCAATAAGACACCATAGGTTGGATAAAGAAATGCATGTAAGCAAGTGCTAGACTCCCTGACACTATGGACATATATCTATATTAAGGTTGCAATTTTTTGTGATGCCAGTTTATGCACGCATTAGTCAAGAGATATAAAACTATGAGAAACATCCATTGCAAAACACTTTTGCAAACATAGTTTACACTACTATGCATACAACTCATTGAATTGTGGGAAGAATACGGGACACATAATCTGATTAAAGCATTTACAGAATTGCAATTGACACTATAATTAGGAATGGATCAGTGGATGATGACAACACAGAAACAGCTAGAGCAACATGGCAAATGTTAATACACAGTAATAGATTCAACAAGAATGAAAGTCCAAGTGAACTGCAAGTGAATTCCCATGAAGACATGGTATGGAATATCCAAAATTTTCAGGTTGCAACTGTGAGACTAACCCCACAAAATGCACATAAGCAAGATGCAGAAGTTCTAGCAACCTTGAGACAAAATTTGATTTAAGGAAAGACTTGACCAATGCATACATTAACATGTAATCAGAAGAGCGTACACATACACCCCACACACACACACTCCAAATTCTACTATAGGACATGATTGATGCTTAAAGGAAAGTTTTGCGTGGATAGATTCAAGGCCCTAGGTAAGGCACAAATATTACTTTTCGCACTGAAGAGATGGTAATATTAACTTTAGAAGCCTGTAAAAGGATTTTAAGGCATAGTTTAGATGGTAATCTTACCTTTAGAGAAGCTTGTAAAAGGATTTTAAGGCATAGGTTAGAGGAGACAGTTACAGGTAATTCTAAATGAATTGTCAAAATCGGAACATTATTTTGACAAAGTACAATGTTAAGTAATAGAATGTTAAAGACATAAGGATTTGAGCTTTCAAGTATTTTTAAGCACCTGCCATATATATATATATATATATAGATAGATAAATAGATATGATGAATTGCATGAACTTATGTCTGACATTTTTCCAACACTAGCATTGTCCTTTTTTTTGAAATACCAAACAAGTGATTTTTCAAATTCAATACAACAATTAGAGAAGAAGCAATGTGTCATAGAATTTCACTATTTTTCAAGCAATCAATTGATATTTTCCAAATATTGCCAAAAAAGAAGATAAAAAAGAAAGACTCCAACAGTAGTTGGAAGCAAAATACAACGTAAATAATGAATCAGAAATCATCGTTGTTTGAGAGCTCTTCTATGAGAGAATGTATATCCAAAGGAAGGTTCTGCACTGCGAATCTTACGGGGCAATGCCATTTGACTTTTTGACTTATATTGCTGACAACAATCTTGCATGTTTGTTGATGCTAAACATGTGATCAGATAACACATGACAACTGTTCAGTTGTTAAAACTGTTGTAAAAAGTCTAGGGACATGTAAAAGCCTTGTTCCTAAAACAGGTTCTTTTGAGGGAGATTCACATTCCGGTGGCAACTCACTTGAGGCTTGTTAAAGATAAAAATACTTCTACTTAATAAAAGTGATAGTTCTGTGAAGATTATATTTCCTCTTTCCTAGCTTATCCAAAGGAAGGTTCTGCACTGCGAATCTTACGGGGCAATGCCATTTGACTTTTTGACTAATATTGTTGACAACACTCTTGCATGTTTGTTGATGCTAAACATGTGATCAGATAACACATGACAACTGTTCAGTTGTTAAAACTGTTGTAAAAAGTCTATGGATATGTAAAAGCCTTGTTCCTAAAACAGGTTCTTTTTAGGGAGATTCACATTCCCGTGGCAACTCACCTGAGGCTTGTTAAAGATAGAAATACTACTACTTAATAAAAGTAATAATTCTGTGAAGATCATCTTTCCTCTTTCCTAGCTTATTTTCCTGATTTATTCTAAATGTTTTGCTGACAACACTCTTGCATGTTTGTTGATGCTAAACATGTGATCAGATAACACATGACAACTGTTCAGTTGTTAAAACTGTTGTAAAAAGTCTATGGATATGTAAAAGCCTTGTTCCTAAAACAGGTTCTTTTGAGGGAGATTCACATTCCGGTGGCTACTCACCTGAGGCTTGTTAAAGATAAAAATACTACTACTTAATAAAAGTAATAATTCTGTGAAGATCATCTTTCCTCTTTCCTAGCTTATTTTCCTCATTTACTCTAAATGTTTTGCTGACAACACTCTTGCATGTTTGTTGATGCTAAACATGTGATCAGATAACACATGACAACTGTTCATTCTTAAAACTGTTGTAAAAAGTCTATGGAGATGTAAAAGCCTTGTTCCTAAAACAGGTTCTTTTGAGGGAGATTCACATTCCGGTGGCAGCTCACCTGAGGCTTGTTAAATATAAAAATACTTCTACTTAATAAAAGTAATAATTCTGTGAAGATTATCTTTCCTCTTTCCTAGCTTATTTTCCTCATTTACTCTGAATGTTTTGTAAGCACGTCTGTGTGTTTTATCTATATGAGCTCGTGACAATCATATGTGATCCAGGAACATTTAAAATACAACCGCGAAAATAAAACACTCTCAAAGTCCGTAACTTGAACACGATAAAGGGCAAAGATTTTCAGAACATTTTAAAAAACACAAAGAATCCATATGCTTATTCCGTCAATCCTTTCTTTCTCCTAAACCCTAACCCTAATCCAAGCTTCAGTCTTCACTGTTTGCCGGAGGTCCCAAGTTCAAACTGCGACACTCAAAATAAGATAAAGCATACACAGGGTGTCTAATTGACAAGAAACAGAACAAAAACCAGGAAAAAAAAATTTAAAAATATATATATATATATGGAGTAAATTATTTTTAAATTACTTTAAGGGGGTCACAAAAAAGCGAGTTGATCATTACCTGGAGCTGAACTTGAAAGCTGAATGAGATCGAAGATCGAAGGCAATTGCTTGTATGTGCTAAAAAGAAAAAGGCTGAGGTGGCTCTCTAACTCCTGTGTCCTATCGTAGCCCGGCCAAAGAGTAGCACAGTATCAAGATTCAGGGTGGTTGTCTGCGTAGAACCGAGACAAACTCTAAGTTAAAAAGTCTGGTTCATCAGCAAATTTGATTATCTTTTGTACAGCTGCATTTTTTATTTACAACTGGGAAAATAAATAAATATATATAAATAAATAAATAAATAGATAGATGGATAGATAGATAGAAAGAAGAAGCCTTGATATAGAACGAAATATTATTATAGGAATATATCACTTGAATAAGAAGATAATTAGTCTTAGAGGGTTAGTGGATTGGTAAGTGTTTGTCTATAGATGGATAGATAGATAGAAAGAAGAAGCCTTGATATAGAACGAAATATTATTATAGGAATATATCACTTGAATAAGAAGATAATTAGTCTTAGAGGGTTAGTGGATTGGTAAGTGTTTGTCTCAGCATTTACTAAGAAGATATCCAGGTTCAAACCTTTTGTAAAGGTAGTAATCTAAAGTCGAGGGTAGCGTGTTTGTAAAAGTAGTAGTCTGATCTAGATCCTCTGAGTGAGGTAAAATAGGTTTTTGGTAGAAGTAGTCAATGTGGTTTGAACCCTGTTCTTGTTATCACTTACTAAAAGTAGTGTGGTTGTAAATGTAACTAATAATAAGTTATATGAGTTAGTTTCATTGCAATAAAAGTAGTGTGGTTGTGACCAACTCTCGTATGTAACAATAATTATAATAATAAGTTATAAGGGTTAGTTTCATCCTAATATTAAAATATTAGGTAAAAATTAGGTTAAGGTGTGCACTCGATATTATATCCTTTGAGTGCATGTAAGAATTAGGGTAAGGTGTGCACTCGATATTGTATCCTTTGAGTGCATGCTAAACCGATGATCGAGCAACCGGTGGTCCCTTTTACCTCAAGTCAACAATAACGAGACGAAATAGGGCCAACAATAACGAGATGAAATAGGTTTTATGGAAGCAATCCATGTGATTTGAACCTTGCACTTGCCAGTTATGAAAAATAGTGTAGTTGTGACCAACTCTCTTTATGTAACCAAAAATAATAATAATAAGTTATATGGATTAGTTTCATCCTAATATTAAAATATTAGGTAAGAATTAGGTTAATTAAATTATATTTAATATATTTTGTATTTGTTTTTGTGAGGATATTGAATTGATGTTTTTGGGCTTTCGTTTAGAGATCAAGTTTGAATCACAGGGGAGTAGTATTTGATGTGTCTTTAGTTGAGAAAAGGCATGGACCTTATCAAAAAAAAACTTTGTATTTATCTTTAATTATATATATATATATATATATATAAATATATATATATATATATTTTAATTAAAAATATTATTTATTTTACATGTTGGGAGGGTGTGCGAGCCAAAAGCAAGTAGGAAATGTTAGTAGAAAGCAAAATGCAAACAAGGAGCAATTGCCATTTCTTATTTTAGATTGTAGGAGAAACTCAAAAACTAAAAGATTCATGTCAATAAAATCTTAGGCAACAAAGTAGGAAAGTCATTTTTGGAAGTTCTTACTTTAAGCAAAGATGTCCTAGTCAAAAGCAAGGATACCATAATTAAAAGTATGAATGTCCTAGCGAGCATAAGAGGAAGAACAAATCCATGGCAAACCTTATCTAGGTAGTAGATACTACACCATAAGTGGGTTATCAAGGATGATGTAATGGTTTTTAAAACTAAAGGGTTAAAATGTAAATTCTATAAATATTAGTCAGGTTTTTCTAAGATTCAAAATCAGATCAAGTGGAAGTGGGAATTGAATTCAAATTACTTTATGACTTTTCGTCTGAAAGGATTTTTCCCCATTATCTTCTTTAGTTTATAAACAAGAGATAAAATAATGGATGGTGGCCCTTGGTTAAGGGGCAAAGATGCATTATATTTAAGACTACGGGTGAAAATTTTTGGTTGAGACAAAAACTATTAAAAGGATTCTGGTATGAATTAGGTTTTTTGGACTTCCTTATCAACTCGTAAATAAGAATGTTTTGAAAAATATTGGCAATACTTTAGGGAAAATCATCCAAGAGGGATCAACTACTAAGGAAATAAGGTATGTTGTATACACTTGAATACATGTTGCTATGAATATTTCAAATCCTTTACCTCAATCCATTAGGATTAAACTCTAATCAAGAAATGAAATCGACAAGTGGATTATGAAGACATTGCATTTTGATGTCACAAATGTTATGAGGCCATACACCTGGCAAGAGATTACAATGTAAAAATGATGGGAAAAGAGAGAAAATTTTGGGTATGAAACAAGGAGATCATATCATAGTAGAAATTAGGTCAAATCAAGAAATTTCCATTCCTAAGAAACTGGCAAGAAAACCCTTCTACGTCACCAAATGGCAAAGGCCATTATAGTTCACTCTAATCAACCATTAGAAGAAAAAATAACACAAGGGATGAAGAATTATAATGCACAAGTTTAGGAGTTAAAGGTGCAAAAGAAGAGGGGAAGACAAATTTTAAAGCAAATGAGGTGAAGGAGTCAAGATTAATTTAGGTAAATCATCTTCATTTCCCTCAAGTAGCATAAAATCTTCTACTTGTAATAAAAATGAAAGTAGTATAGAGTCTATATATTGCACGTTAGGGTTTCAAGTGTTGAAATTCACAATATTTTCCATAAATAAAAAAAAAAACAATCCATTGTTGGAATTTACAATATTTTTCATAAACAATCCATCCACTCAAATCTTATACAAAAAGCAAAAAAGAACGAAAAAGATAAAGATATGGTGGAAACCCATAGGCATCATAATTAAATACCATCCATGGATTATATTGCACAACACTTCGATGAGAAATGAGGAGTGTGAGGGAGGTATTTATAGAAATACCAATATTCAAATATATCATAAGGTTTAACCTAAGTTGACATAATAAGTGGGCTTTAAGTTAACTACAATTAATAACAAGGTTTAACCATAACAAGGTTAACCAAGGGTCATTGGTCTTACATAATAAAATATTACAAAATAATAAATATATTGTACAATGAAATATTCTTAAGCCTATCCAATACTTTGCACAATGTCGACTTTGCAATGAAGTTGATTATAATTTCAACACCTCCTATAATCTGAATTGAGGGGCTAAGGAGAGACAACATTAGTGATAATAATATATTCCCCCCATAATGGATGCTCTAGCAGGCCTCTATAGTTAATGCAAATCCATTAGAATCTCCCTCATCATCTAGAAGACACCCACCTAACTTCAAGAACTTAGCTTCAATCCTTTGCAGCTTCAACAAGCAATTCTTTATTAAATGTTAATTGAGGAGAGCAGATGATAGAATATTTGTAATTAATCTTAGGCTTAGGATTTTGTATGGTAACCTTACCTTGTTTTTTGTATGTAATAGGTGAGCCTTAAATTCTCACATTGGATTCTAGAATGTACTTGTTCATATGTGGTTTTGGCCCATAGTCAATGGGCCATTTAATGCATTATTATCTTGTAAAGGCATGTGACATGCCTATATACATGGGACTATTAATACAAAACTTAGCTTTTTTATTGTCATATTAGTTGGTATCAGTGTCTCTTATGATCACGAGACTTGGGTTATCTTCTAGTCTCTTGTTTGGGTTTTAGAATCTCTCTCAACATGCATGCTCTTGTTTGCAAGGTCCCTCTTTGCAGTCATATTTTGCTCATGGTCATAATGGAGCCCACATTACTATATTGCCATGAAGAGTGTCATTTGTGTAGAACACCATCACTAGGATCTTATCGAAACCCTAGGGGTCATTGCAGTCAAACTTTGTGATATCGTAGGTGGTAATAATAAAGAGAGCATTATGCAATCTATGGTCAATGACGATAATGCTTATTGTTAACTCTCTATTCTTCAAAACTCCATGGATGAATCTAGCTACTCAAAAACTACACGGTTGATAAACTTGAAAACTTTGTTATCGCTTCTTCTATTTTTTGGGAAAGGGTGTTAGCAGTTGGGTCAGGTTAGCTAAGGTATAAGGCATGATTTTGGCATTAATAGAGCTCCTTTTTTGTACCAAAAGAGGTTTGCCAAAGCAGGCCTTGGTTAATTTGGAGGTGCTTCCACTTCCAAAGGGAGAACTCCTCATTCACCTCCATTAAGAATTACAACTCCTCTAAACCTACATTTGTGGGTATTCCATATGAATGATACAAAGGTTGATGTGTTCACAGTTGTCACATTCCCATGATTGTGCTTGATTGTAATGTGAGAATACTACAAACAAGCTTCCCACCTCTTGCCTTCAAATTGCTTGTGCATTTTCTCAAAAATAGCCTTGCATAAGCATATTTTTTACCATAATGCCCTCCAACCAACTCGCCCTTCACGAAGTTATGCATATTGTCCTCTTACTACCTCACCCTTCATGAAGCTACATGTGACAATAAATGTTTTTCATTTAGACAAAGGTATAATTAGCAATAAGTTTGATTTAAAATTGGTGTCATTCCTCCTATGATGTCAACAAAGAGTCATGTTACGTTGATACTAACTCCTCTTTCAATGATGATACCCAGTCCACTATTAGTGTACAAATATTTGGAGTGTGCTAGTGGCAACTTAATTTTTGTGGACTTTGGCTACAAACCTAGAGTTTTTAGGAACACCATTAGAGTTCATCCCATTCTACTATTGGTTTGATGGGGACTCGATTTGGTCTAGACTATCCTCTGACGCTGTCAGGTGTTGGTTCTGGATCTAATAAAAAATGAGGTCAAAAACATTTGATTAAAGGTAAGAAGGTATAAACATTAATTTGCACCTATAATTTACATTTAGTTGACCATATTAGAAAAGTGGTTTCCAATTATATATATATATATATATATATATATATATATATATATATATATATATATATTAGTGCATAATAATTTTAAAATATTATTTTATGCACCATATAAGAACTTTGTATTAGAACCATTAGTATATGAATTTCCAAAAAGTTTGTGTTGGATTTGGCCACAATTTGAATATGTAACTAGCCACTTCTTGTGTAAAATTTGTTCAACTTAGTCTCCTAGCACTACCTTGTAAAGCCATGGCTAACAATTTAGTTGAGTTAGTTGCTATAGTTAGTGCCTTAGCTGATAAAGTTAATGATATACATGTCCAACCCTTGCCACCTGATGTGAAAATAAACACTTTAGATGCTCACTTTCAAGCCAAATGAGAGGTTTAAATTTATGATGGCTCTAGGGATCCCGAAGTCATAAATAGTTTGATCCTAAACATGGAAACTCAGTTTACCTATGGTCAAATATCTGTTGATGACAAAGTCCCCTTTACCAAGTTGAAACTTTATGCAGCGACTAAGGTATTGATTATTGAGCGACAAGATCAATACTTGGGATCAACTGGTTGTAGCCTTGAAGGCTATATTTTATCTTTCAAATAGTAACGATGACTTGCTTATCAAATGGATTCACTTGCACCAAGGAAGACATATGTTTGTTAAGGATTATATCTATCAATTCAATAGGTTTCTTATATTACTATGTGTACCAAATCTAGTACCCACTCTCATTATGAAGGTCAAGAGCAAACTTTATGAACACTTATTTAGGGAGTTGAAGTACACTTCCTTTATGAAACTTGATGAATCTTTCAATCAAGCATAACTTACAAAGAAGAAGCTTGTTGCACAACTAAGGGGATCATAACAATCTAGCTCATTAAGAGTTTTCAAGTCTTCAAGTTAGCAACAACAAGCATCGAAGGTGAAAAGTTATACTTCTTCCTCTTCACCCTCTTCTTCTCCTTCCTCTTCTTCCTATAAACATTCCCTTTCTTCTTCTTCTAATGTAAGATCTCAAAAGTTTTGTAACTATTTTAAAAATAAGGGACATGATAAGTTTGAATGTTTTAATTTAAATAAGAAGACTTTGATTGTACAATGTCAAGATGGAAAAACAAGGGAAGTTCCCATCATAATTTCAAGAGAGGATAAAGCATATAATGAGTTAAAAGGTAGAATTAATAAAATTGCCTTAATGAATACCCACGTGTTGTAGGTGATTTGGAGAGGGTAGGGCAATCCTCCAAGGGAGGTCCTTGGTTCAAATATCCACCCTACCAAATGCACATCGAGTATCCAAAATCTAGTTGATTATGTTGGTGCGATCAGGGCCAGGCACGACTCCTGGGTGATTTTGACAGTGTAGAATCCCTTGATCATGGTTTCTCAAACCAAGGCGTCCCTATAAGGGGTTTTTTGCTAAATTAAAAAAAATGCCTTAATGAATCATCATTCATCAACAGGTGATCATGATAATTTGTTTGTCATGTGTGCTCATATTACACATGAATTTTTAGTAGATTATATCATCAACAATGGTTTGTAGAAATTTTTTACTGTGAGGTCCATTGTCTACAAATTGCAATTGTTTATGGACCCACATAGTATCCATATTCACTTGGATGGAAGGATAGTGACACCACCTCAAGTATCACACACACCTGCACTATATATTTTTCTTTTGGCCCAAAATTGATGGATACAGTCACCTATGATGTAACCCTATGAATTGTTGTTTGGAAAACCCTATCAATATGTTAGGAATGATTACTATGATGCATATAACAACACATATACATTGCAACATAACAATAAAACATGTCTAATTAAATGTACTAAGAACACCACAAATTTGCTACTCAGTTGTAGACAAGCAAGAAAGGCAATAAATCAAGCATAGGAACTTACACTAATTTTCATAAGGTCGTGACATGAATAATTAAAAGCAAAGATCACCAAGTCCACTCGGTATGCTTCACTAGATAAATTGTTGTAATCTTACTCTCATGTGTTTCAGGGGCCCAAAACACTTCCTCCAGACAAAGCAATCAATCATAGCATTTGTATCATTCTTGTTGCACCTCTTCCTAATGCCCTAACGTATAGATAACTAGTACTTCAAAATGAGGAAAGCAAAAGATGAATCCAATACTTGTTTTCTAAAGTATTTATCAATCAAATTACCTCTCCTTGTGCCTACCCAAATTTGTTAATACTTAAGAAATATGGAACTTGGAGGCTTTGCATCGATTTCAAGGCATTAAAAAAAATAACCATAAAAAATCACTATCCACTTCCTCGCATTAATGATCTCTTGGACCAACTCCAAGGATAATTTTTTTACCAAAATAGATCTCAAAAGTGGATATCATCAAGTTAGGATTCAAGCAGATGATACATGGAAGACATCATTTAAGACCAAAATGAGCCTCTTTGAGTGGCTTGTGATGCCCTTTGGTCTCACCAATGATCTCATCACTTTTATTAGACCGATGAATGAAGTGTTCAGAGACTGTCTAGGTAAATTTATGATTATATACTTGGATGATATTCTTGTTTACTCACCCACTTGGAAGGTTCCCCTTGACCATTTGGAACATGTTCTATGTACTCTTCAATAGAACAATTTGTATGCTAACCTTCCAAAGTATTATTTTGCACAAATATCAATCTCTTACCAAAGTAGAGACCCTACTCAAATGCTCAACCCATACTACCATCATTGAAGTAAGGATTTTTCTTGTACTTACAAACTTCTATCGCAATTTCATCCCTAGGTAGTCCACCATTGTCACTCCTTTGCACCAATTGACAAAAGCCAATGTTATAATTAAATGGATAGATAACCATGTTCATGCCTTTAATAGTTTGAAGCAAAAACTATGTTCAACACATGTTCTTGTCCTTCTAGATCTCACATATCCCTTTGAGATTGAGATAGATGCCTCAATTTTACCTTGGTGTCGTGTTAAAGCATAATGAACATCTAGTGACTTAACACTCTTAGAAGTTTTTAGTAGCCAGACAAAATTACTCCACTTATGATAAAGAGTTGTGTGCTTTGGTGCAAGCTATCAAATATTGGAAACCCTATCTTATTGGCAAGGAAATCATTGTTCACACTAGCCACTTGCCCCTAAAGTTTATTTAATCACCAAATAAAATCAAAGAGGTTCATCACATGAAGTGGGCATCATACTTACAATAATTCCACATGGTGATCAAGTACAAAAAGAGAAGAAACAACACTATGGTAAAGTGTTTGAGTCACCCTCCAATAGCTCATGCTTTGATTGTTATAACCACTTCACATATGGGTTTCTAGACTTGGCCTTAATAGTATGTTCATGATCCATATTTTTGATAGGTTTACCAACATCTTCAACATCTAACCTCTTCCAAATTGCATCCTTCTAAGATTTTTACATCAAGAAAGGGTTACTATATAGATTACATAAACTTTGTGTCCCACAAGAGCAATGATAGCTTTTGTAGCCTAATACTTAATGGAAATCTTACAAGAAAATAACCATGGGATCAAATATAAGTTGCAATATAATGAAATAAATCAAGATAAGAATAAACACAAAAATAACTCATAAAATAATCACATGGAAATGCTCACGAAAATACTTAAAATGATATGGAATAAAGGCCTACTAATCCATGTAATAAGCAATGCACTTTCGACACCAATTGCAATGCCTAGTCACAAATATATAATAGTATGTGACTCCTCATATGGTGCACTCTTGACCTTCACTCTTCTTTGTAACTCTTCACTTTCCTATTCTAAGGACACGTGCACTCTTACATAATGGACACTTGTGCACATTTACACTCACAACACTTGCACACATAATTACATGACACTTGTGCATTTCTTGCACATTATTACATTACATGAAATATAAACTCACACTCTAATCTAAGACACACACCTAATCTAATATTGTACTAAGGTGGTACATTGGCATGTACCAAATAATGTAATATTATCCAACACCCTCTTGTATTACATTATTTGGTTATTGAAGACTTTAGTCTTCAATACAATCTTTATCCTTAAATCTTCAATCTACCTCCAGTAGATTAATATCTAGATCCTTTATGTAAGAGTCTTTAACATGACCTTCATATTTCATGTGTTCTTGACTCTTATATTTCCCATGTTTTTTTGTATCTTTTTCTGAACAATCTGATCTTCTTCTATTTTTGCAATTTCATTTGTGATATATTTGATGGTATATCTTCTAAGCATTGAGTTAGTAAATTGTCACAATAATATGAATTTATTTTCAATGATTCTTCTTTGAGACTATCATATGTATCATTTCTTTCAACTTGTATCTTCCCTTGAAAAAGCTCAAAACTAATTAATGAAAGATAAATCATTAAACATTCTTTTGAAGTAAGTATAATGGTGTTTTGAGAATCCCACCATGACCTAAATTTTTTTCATGAAGATAACCTATAAGAGTTATAAATTTTCCTTCTTTTTCTTCTTTAAAAAATAAAGTCAATTTGTCTTTTAGAACATCAAATATTTGTTTTTCTCCATAAAAGTTATTTATTAAGTTGTGTGAGTAAAATATGAGTGCATGCAACATGTCTTCACTATCTTCATTAAATGCATTCTTGATAATTTCATCCATGAATATACTTTGATGTAGTTTACCTTATGTCTCCCTAAGTTTATGAATGGAGAAGAATGTTTGCAAATTCAAAAATTCCTAAATTTAAGCCAGTGTGGGAGGAATCGATAGACTTTCAAATGGCTCCCTGGTTTTTACTTTTGCTGAGAATTTGGGTATTCTTTCCAATAACCTTGTTGAGGGGTATGGTATCCTCAGAGGCCTTCGAGGAGGCTACTAAGGTTGGATGGGAAAAGGTGTTAGTTGAGTCGACTCTCAACTTATGATTAATATTTTGAAGACTCCTTCCAAGAATCATAAGGTTGATTGGAGAATAAAAATAATTATTGAGAAGATTCAATTAATCCAGATGGGATTTTTGAAATTTGATTACAATCATGTGGTCAGAGATCAAAACAAGAGTGTTGATGCTTTAGCTAATTGGGCTTTGGACAAAGGTGATCTTACTTATTATGGCCACCCTCCTAGATGGTGGGCTTCGCAAATTAGGGAAGCTCTTCTTTCTATCATTTCTTTGGATGGCTCCAATTCTAAAGGTACCTAGTTTCTTCTTGTTTTTTTTTCTTCTCTTTGGTTCATTCAGTTTTTTTTAGTTCCCTAGCTCACTCTTTTCTTTCTTTTGTTTCCTTTGTTGTTTCTTGCCTTAATAGTCTTCTGGTCTAGATAGGTCATTGTTATGTTCAATTTTTTTTCTTTTTCTTTTTTCTTTTTTCTTTTTTTGTTTAGTTTTTTAAGGTGCATGTGTTCTTTTGTTTTGTTTTGTTTTTGTTGTTTTGTGTTTTTTGTTATTGTTCTTGTGTTTTTGTTGTTCTTGTTCTTGTGTTTCTCTTTGTTTGTGTTAATTCGTGTTTTTTGTGTGAGTGTTTTCTATGTTTTTTGTTTTTCTTTATTGTTTGTTGTTGTTGTTGTTGTTGTTTTTTTCTTTTTTTATATTTTAGGTTTTGGTTGTGTTTATTTTTCATGTTTTTTTTGGGTTATGTCTTTGTAGTGTTCTGTTGTTTTTGTCTTGTTTGTATTTTGTTATGTGGTTCTTGTGTTTTTCTATGTGGTTCGTGTTGTGGTTTTTTTATCTTATTGTGTGTGTGTTTGATTGTGCTTTTGTTTTTGACACACTCAAGGAGCATGTTTTTTATTTTATTTTTTTGTTTTTTACTTATTTATTTACTTATTTTTAAATTGGTTTTGTGTGTTTGTTTGCTCCTTGAGTATGTCAAAGGTGGTAGGCCAGGTCCGAGTCTTGGATGTTTTTGGCGGAATGGATACCCCTACCTCCTTGGGTCTTACCCGAAAGTGGCATCCCTTTTGGGATGTTTTCCACAAATTAAAAAAAAAAAATTCCTAAATTTGAAGTAGAATTCCTTATCTCTCCATAATTGAATTATTTGCAAATATTCTATGGCTTTTGAAATTAAAAAAATAAAGCTTTCAAAAAATAACTTTAATAAAGAGCTTCTCACTAACTACTTATTTCTCCAAGAAAATGCTTAAAAGAACAATTAAAAAACTTATTATTCTAATAGCACACTTATCACTCCAAAATAACCTTTAGAAAACCTTTAAAAACCAAAAATAAAAAATTAACTCCTTATCACTCCACTAAACTTTAGATAAATAAAAAATTAATTTAATTTATCCAATAAACCCTAATTTTACCTCCTTGAAAGGTGTTGCTTTGAATGACGACTTTTTCGTTGGCAAGTTCAATAATATTTTTGTTGTGCTTCTTGACTCGAGCGTGTGAGAATTAGTTGGAAGATCTTTGCATGGACCTCTATTTGAATTCTTCTAAATGGGCATTTCAAGCTTCTGCCCTTCACCTTCTATTCTTCTACGTGTCACCTTGGCTCTACGTATGGTGAATTTGATTGGCTTTCCAAATGCTTGTAACATTCAACTTTCTTGGGCACGTGCAAATGAGACATTTCATTGACCTTGGCTACAATGGATGTTAGACTTTCCAACACTTGGCTTCTACCAAGTGGCTCTTAGTCTTGCACTTCAACCAATGTTCAATTTGCTAACCTTGTGTGCTTCTCCAATGCTTGAAATTCATCTTCACTTTTTCACCTTCCTCTAACACTTCAATGCTCATTTCCTGAGTGCAACGAACAACTTCTTAGTGCTCCTTTCAAACTATGATCAACAATGTTCCAATGCCCTTCTTCGGATTACAATGGGCAATATTATTGTGCTACTTTTAGATGCTCCTTGATGGCTACGATGAGCTACGATGGGCTATGTAATGGCACTAAGAAAAAATTATGCCATGCCTTCCTTGTTACATTTGACTCTGGGGGCTAGGAAATCCTTTTTTTCTAATGCCTTCGATGTAGCTCTAATGGAGACTATGTTTTTATCCTATTGTTGTCCCCCTTCTTGCACTCTCTTATGCTCTTTCTTTGTCTACATTGCTAACTTCCCTTTGTAGGTGCAGGCTTCGTACTTTAACACAGGTGCATAATGCTTACAAACTTGCACTCCAAACTCCTACGCTATCTCTTTAAATAGCAATCACACTTTTTCTTATGCAAATGAAAGCTTACAACATTGCCTTTACTTCTTACTTTGTTTGTAGATCATAGAATATGACGTTAAAGATAACTCCTTCAAGTGTTGGATGGATGGCAACACTTGCACTCTAAAATTTACCTTGACTGTAGTTTTCTAATTCTACCAATGCTTTTTGCCTTCAAGTTTATGCTTGTTGTCTTTGAAATTTAGCTTGTTTCCTTTGGACATTAACTTGTCCAAATCTATCCTCTATTCATAAGTTGTCCTTTCACTTTGGTCAAATTTGCTTGCCTTCTAGATGACTTAATCATATGAGCAATGTAGTAATCTTGTTGTCTTCCTTTGTTGTCCTTCTTGCAGGTGTAGGTGTAGGATACTCATGCATTGGATCATTGGTGTAGGGTGCTCTCCAAGAATAATCTCGCACTATGCTATACTCTTTGAAACCTGTAATCATTAATAATTTAAAATTCTTAAAAATACACTTAATCACCTTTAATATGCAGTATTCTCTACCTTGTATATGATTCCAAACTTCTTTATTCAAATCTATTATTGAACAAGCTTTTTCTTTAAAGCTTCTCAAACTTAATGGGTGAATACTTTACTATGCCTTTGAATTTGTTGTTAGAGTATATTACATTATTTGGTACATGCTAATGTACCACCTTGGGTACATAACTAGAGTAGGAGTTTACCTTAGAGTAAGGTTTGAGTAGTTACTTCATGCAATGTAATAAATGCACAAGTGTTAGAATGTGCAATGATGTAAATGTGCATGTAGTCCACATGTACATGAGTCATAGGTTTGGTATATGAAAGGCCAAGGGACTTATCTCCCTATATATATGCCTTTGAGGTAGCATAGAAGAGAGGGAGAGTGACAGAAGATAGAATAGTGACTAGTTGCATTAGAGTGAGTACAATGTAGTTCCTACATGTATTTATGGAGTGTTCATGTCCTCCATTATATCACATTGTACTATTTTCATGAGCTTTCATTAATGGTATATTTTTGAGTTATTGTAGAAGTTTCTCTTATAATTTTCTTGCATATTATAGTGCCATTATCATATAGTTATCATTGCTTACTCATTTTACATCTTGTGGTTGCATTTCCTTTAATATATATCATCAAAAGCTAACAGTGGTATTAGAGCACATGGTAGATCGATAGGAAATAGGGAGAGCCACAAGAGATATTGAGAGGAGATAGGAAATCTCATTTTTAGAATTTCTAAAAATTATATTTGGCTAGAGTCTTTCCACAGAGTTGTAGAAAAACTCATGAAGACTAGGACTCAACATTGATTCCACTAGATTGAAAAATCAACTAGTGAAGATTATTCTCTCTAAGATTTAAAGGAATTTCTATTATCAATTTCTAATACTTTGTTGCAGAAAAAGGAGATTCAAATAAAGTTGGGAAGCTTCCTACAAGAGAGCTAGGAAGAATATCTTCTTTGGAATCAATCTAGTACCTAAAGCAACAAGTTGGAGATTGAAGATTTGGAGGCCTTAAGGAAAAGGTCCCATTGCAAGAGTTGTAGACCTATAGATTGCAGAGGAGAGAAAGAGGCTAGAGAAGCCTTACTCCAGATTGAAGGAAGAAGAGACTCCAAAAAAGTCCTAGAGAAGATTGGAGATATCCATTGAAGATTGAGGACTGCAAATTGTAGAGTGAGAGAAGGAGAAAACAACTCAAGAAGCTGAAGAGACCCACAAAAGGTCCCATTGAAGAACTTCCAGATTTGGAAGATTGAAGATTGAGAAGGACTAGCAAAGGTCCTATTACATATTTTAGAAGCAATAGATTTCAGAGATCCAAGAAAGAGATCTCATTGCAAAACTTCCATAGTTGAATATTGAAGAGATCAAGGGAAGGTCTCATTGAAGTTTTGAGAAGACTAGAGAAGTTGTAGAAATTTGAAGACCTTAGAGAAGAGGTCTCAAGGAGAAGGCTAGGAAAGCCTCATTGAAGGACTTGAAGAAGTCCATTGAAGAATACTTGAGGAGAACTCAAGGGAGAAGAGTGCTAGCAAAGAGAAGCACCTAAGAAAGAAGGATTTGGGACAATTGTCACCATCTGACAACAAGCCCAAAAGAAAGAAAAATTTGGCAAGAAGTTTGCCAAATTTTGGAGAGGATTTCCAAAGACCTCAAGACATTCAAATTATTGAGAAGAAGGCCACTAGATAGGTCAAGATTGAAGTCAAATTTCGACAAAGGAGGTTGAAGGAGAAAGGAGTTAGAAGAAGCCACCAAATCTGAGAGATTTGAAGATTGCCATTGAAAGGCTTGAAGGCTGATTAGGAGAAAGGAGGTTGTTGGTTTTTACAACAAAAAATTGAAGGCTTATAGAAGAAGAGTTACAACTACAATTTGGAGGAGTTTCCTACCAAATTGAGGAGATTCGAGGACAACATTTTGGAGGAGAAATTGATTGTGAAAGGGCAGCAATTTGGGCAGCATTACTAGCTGCTAAGTTTCACATTTCAAGAGAGCATCCTGAAGGAGAGTTGAAGCCACCAAACTACATTTTTGGGCAACAAGTTAGAGGAGTTTTTAAAGCTGCAAATTGGTGAGTTAAAGAGTTGTTTTGGACAAAAAGGAAGAGTTGCAAATCCATCAAACATAGGGCAGCATTTAGGTGAATCTAATCACCTAGAAATCCATCATCTATAGAGGTCATAAAGGTAAGAAACTTTGGTGCAAAAGGTTCATTAATTGAACATTCATTATTTGGTTCATTATTAAGTTTCATTAAGCACCACATTAGAGTTTAAAGTTGCAAGGGAGTAAGTTTCAAGTTTTAAGTCTTCAAGGAAGTGCAGAAGATAGTTCTTACAAGGTTAACCTGCACATAAGAATTAGGAGTTAGATATATTTTGAGAGAAAGAAAAATATCAACTTCCTATTATCTATTGGAAGCAAAGAAGACATTACTCTTAAGTGAAAGTTGCATAGATTATAGTGCATAATACAAGTTACTTTTAAGAGTTCATTAAAAGGAGCAATAAGGAGAAATTAATAGTGCATTATACTAGTTATTCTTAAGAGTTATTAAAGTGCATTAAGTATTAAGTGAGAAAGGAAAATTAGTGCACAAAAAGGGATTAAGTTGAAGTGTCAAAAGACACTATTGAGCGTAGGAAAAATAACAACAAATCTTGGTGAAGAGAAGCCATTATAAGGTGCATTATAACCACCAAGGAATAGGGAAGAAGCCACCATATCAAGGTATCAAAACCCAGGTGCAACTAAGGTATTTTATCTTAGTCTATTGCAGATTTAATTCAGGGTTTAATAGCTACATATTTATCTTCTACAAAGCAATAAAAGGAAGACAATGTTCAAGTGTCTTTAAGACACAACATAGCACATACTACAGTCACCAAGCGATGATATTACAAAGCTTAGAGAAGAAGCTTCGGCACGTAGAAGATAGAGCCATCTAAGGGCTCAATATCAATCCATTCGAGGTGTCTAAAGACACCCAATATAGTGCCATAATCCCATGAAAATAATACCTACAATAGTGCAAAAGAAGGAACCTGCAACATTGAAGGAGTCTATGTAAGACAACATAGCGCTCATTGCAAGGATAACATAAAGCATATAGTGCAAGTTGCAAGAAGAATAGCACAAGGGAATAACATAATACAAGTGGCAAAGACAAGGTGCAAAGGAGGATAACTTCAAGTATTACCCAAGAAAACATGGAGAGGAGCTTGGATGAACCACCACCATGAAGAAAGCGTTGAAGCAAGAACCACCTACATTGGAGAGGAGCCACCTTGGTTGAAAGAGGAGCCACAAGACGTTGAAGTTCAAGAATGCATGCTACAAAGGAATCCAAACAACTTGCAAAATAATTGGAAATGCATTAAGGTGATAAGGACATTGAAGAGGTAAGTTGCATGCAAAGAAGAGGCTTCCACTTGTCTCACCAAAGGTATCTTGTGCCATTTGGCACAATGGAAGAAGGTGCCTGCATATTCTTGATAACGTCTAAGGTTATAACACTTGCACATAGGAAGGGAGCACCTAGGTTTGAAGTAACGCTCAACTCAAGCATTGAAGGCATCAATAATCATTGTGCAATGTTCAAAGGTCTATGCCACCTAAAGTAATGCTCTTCAAAGAGTGTAACCTCCCAATGCCATGTAGCAAAGTTAACCTACAAACTAGAGCAACATAACATGCCAAGTGGCTAGCATTCCAAGAAGAGATAAGACATATTAATAGCCTAGGTTGAGAAGAGCATGTAGATTAAGCACATATTAAGCACATAGATTCAACATAGATAAATCAAGCATAGAGAGAGGTCAAAGCGCATTGGAGGATTAGAAGACCATCATACAACATAGAGCAATAAATGCTCACAACCATACATTGGAGTAAGAGAATACAATGTGGAGAAGCTTTGAAAGCAAGGTCAAAGAAGACATTAATCAGCTAGCAACATATCACAATCCATGAAAGGTATACTTACAAGTTAATATTTGCTTTCCATTAATTACAAGGAGTTATAAGGTGCATTATATCTAAGGTTGAATTTGCTTGATTATTGCATTGAAGAAGCTAGAGAAATTTACAACCTTAGTAGATTAGAAAGCAATTAAAGCAAGGAGATTATATCTTAAAAGATATTGGAAATTGCATTAGATTCAAATATTAAAATATTTACAAATAATTAACTAGGAGATATAAGGTTTTCTACATTGGAAAATTGAAACATTAGTTTGCAAATATTATCATTTTCTAAATTTCTACATTAGGGAGATATAAGGAGTTCTACACCAAACATTAGACTATTGAAATTTAGAAAACTATACCATTGAGAATTGAAGGATAAAGGAAGCAAAATCATTGATTGCTTTAAAGTTGGAATTTATTACTTATACTTGTCTCATATACAAATTAAAGGGACAAAAGAAATCCAACCATAGAGTCTTGAAGATAGAGAACTTCATCAAATTGAAAAGTGCAAATATCAATAGGGAGAAATAAGGAAAAATAGGAGTTGAACAAAACATTAGAGAGTCAACTCAAAAGGAAATTTAAATCAAGCACTTTATCAAGACCATAGCATACTCTAAATACTTGGGAGATATAAGGGATACTACAAAACCTAAGATTTGAAAAGGTTTTATCAAGTTTGATCATAAACTCAAACTAGGGAGTCATAAGGTAGACAACTTCAAAGGTTTTTGAAATACAAAACTTCTATCAAAATTGTTCTTTTGTAAACAAGGAATATTACTTAAAAAATGGAAAGGCTTATTAAATATACAGGTCTCAAGGAATCAAAATGGTTCAAAGACATACTTGATTCTAGAATTGATAATAAGGAAAGTGCAAGAGAAGAACCAATATGGTTTAGAAATACTTTTGAGAATTCACAAATCAATAGTTTGGCAAAAGTAAATTCTTCATAAATATCTTCCAATGATAACAACTATATTAATGAAGATATTGAGAACCATATTTAAAAAGTAGAGAATAATATTCATCAAAAGGATATCCTAAAAATTTATGAAAGAAGTAAATATGAAATAGCTTCAATTATACACATATGGTTTAACTATTTCATCAAGGAAATAGATGGACTTGATTCTCCTAAACCAAGTAACAAAGAAATTGGGATATCTTCACTATGCACTTATTGCAAAAAATTTGGTCATGAGAAAGCAAACTTTTGGAGCTTCCATCCATGTAAATATTGTGGAGGAAAATCTCATTCATATTTCTTCTGTTACTATAAATACAAGTACTATAAAATATTTGAAGAGAGACTAATATTCAGATTATATTTTTTCTTCCAAGTTCTTATTTTAGAAGCATCCACTAATAATGAATTCAAGCTTGACATTTTTTGAAGATCAAGGAGACAGGTCATTCAGTAAACCAAAGGAAAGAAAAGGAAGTAATTTTGATCCACTTATGACTTGCAAGATTATAAGATCCTTAGTTCATCAAGGATACCTAGAAGACTTCAAGGTTAACAATTCTACCAAACACTTTGAAATACCAAAACAATAGTAAAATGAAGAAGACATGGAAAGACAACATGAAGATTGAAGTAAAGAAGATGAAGGACCAGTTCAAACTAAAGAGTGCATGAAAGGTGAAGACCATATTGAAGACTAAAGTCTTCAATGCCCATTTAATGTAATACAGGGGGTGTTAGAGTATACTACATTATTTGGTACATGCTAATGTACCACCTTGGGTATATAACTAGAGTAGGAGTTACCTTAGAGTAAGGTTAGAGTAGTTACTTCATGCAATGTAATAAATGCGCAAGTGTTAGAATATGCAATGATGTAAATGTGCATGTAGTCCACATGTACATGAGTCATAGGTTTGGTAGATGAAAGGCCAAGGGACTTATCTCCCTATATATATGCCTTTGAGGTAGCATAGAAAGAGAGGGAGAGTGACAGAAGATAGAATAGTGACTAGTTGCATTAGAGTGAATACAATGTAGTTCCTATATGTATTTATGAAGTGTTCATGTCCTCCATTATATCACATTGTACTATTTTTGTGATCTTTCATTAATGGTATATTTCTGAGTTATTGCAAAAGTTTCTCTTATAATTTTCTTGTATATTATAGTGCCATTATCATATAGTTATAATTGCTTACATATTTTACATCTTTGTGGTTGCATTTCCTTTAATATATATGTCATCAAAAGCTAACATTTGCTAGTGCTCTCTAGCTACTCTTGAATCCATCTTTAATATTTGTTGTTTTGACTTCTTTACTTCTTATAGCTCCTTTGAACCTTAATTATTCCCCCTTGTGCTTAGTTTAATTCTAAGCATTACTTCTCTATATATGATATTGTTGTCGAATGGTAACAATTGTCCCAATCTTGGTGTAAGCAATTCTTTTGGAGTTCTTTTATCTTTGTCTTCTTTCTCTCTTGAAGATCTCTTCTTGTCTTCAATGTTGTTCTTCTAGATTTTAGTCTTTTTCTTGATTGAATATGCTACCTTCTCTAGCTTCAAGACTTCTTGTTGTGATGCTATTATGATGCTTCACTTGCTTGTGGCAATACTATAAAAGTTGCCTTACGTTCTATAAACTTGCTATCCATTTTTCTTTACTATTGCCCTTGTGGCTTTCAAATACTACCTTTATCTTTTGTTGTCCTGAATTCTCTGACTTTGCTATCCAATGTGGACTTCTAATATGCTACCCTCTATGTGCTATGTGTTGTCCTTTAACTAGGACTATCCTCAAGACTTTATGTTGTCTTGAAGTCTTCTTGTTACCTTTAAGTTTTCCTTAATGGTCTCTTTTCTTGCTAAGGATCAATAAACCTTTATCAAGGACCTTTTCCAATAGGTCTTCTTCTCTATATTTAATATTTAGTAGGACCTTCTTCTTGGGTCTCTAAATTTACCTTCAATGAGGCTTCTCTTCTAGAGTTTCTAGACTCTTATCAATCTCAAGGTCTATCTTTGAGACCTAAAACTATGTTGTAGATTTCCTTCTATTCCAAATATATTCTTGGAATAGGTAAACTCAATCTATCTAAAACTTTTCAATAATGACCAACTTTTCTTCTTGAGTTGGTTCTCTAAAATTTGTATCCTTAATCTTCACTAGTTGTTCTTCAACCTAGTGGTAATACCTTAACTTCATTGGTTTTTCTTCAACCAGTGGTATTAATTCTTGGCTTCACTGGTTTTCCTCCAACCCAGTGGAAATACCTTAACTTCATTGGTCTTTCCTTAGCCAATGGAAATATCCTTCAACTGTTTACAACTTTTGAAAACTTGTGCAAGTAAACTTGTTGTGGCTCTGATACCACTAATAGCTTTTGTAGCCTAATACTTAATGTAAATATTACAAGAAAATAACCACATGATCAAATATAAAGTTGCAATATAATGAACTCAATCAAGATAAGAATAAACACAAAAATAACTTAGAATAACTCATAGAATAATCACATAGAAATGCTCATGAAAATACTAAAAATGATATAGAATAAAGGTCTACTAATGCATGCAATAAGCAATGCACTTTCGATACCAATTACAATGCTTAGTCACAAATATATAATAGTATGTGACTCCTCATATGGTGCACTCTTGACCTTCACTCTTCTTTGTAACTCTTCACTTTTCTATTCTAAGGATACATGTGCACTCTTACATAATGGACACTTGTGCATTTCCTGCACATTATTACATTACATGAAATATAAAATCACACTCTAATCTAAGACACACACCTAATCTAATATTGTACCAAGGTGGTACATTGACATGTACCAAATAATGTAATATTCTCCAACAAGCAACACTTATTTGTTATTAAGGAGGTACACTCTACACTCTATGATGGTCACTTTAGAAAACACAAAACACTTCATCATTTGTAGTGCTTCTTTTATTAGCCTCACATGCAACGAGATGTTCTGAGATTCCTGAGAGAGTGTGTTATTGTTGCCACTCCAAACCAACTAACAGGAAGTTGGGCTTAAGTATGTCTTTGTCCATTCCTTCTTGTCCTTGGGAGAGAATATCCATGAATTTGATTAATGGCTTTTCGATGATCATACGACATCCTGATTGTGTTTTTATAGTTGTGGATAGGTTTAGTAAGATGGCTAAGTTCATTCCATGCCATAAGATAAGTTCTACACAATACTTAGTCCAACTCTTATTTGACTCTATATGACACTCCTTTGGTCTACCTACTAGCATTGTATCCAACTATAATTTATGCTTTGTTGGTCACTTTTTGTGCTCCTTATGGAATATTTTAGAATTTTATCTTAACTTCACCATATTTCATCCTCATTTGGATGGTCAGACCAAAATGGTGAACCTTAGCCTTATGAAAATTTTGAGGATCCACCACCATACTTCTCTAGCTAAGTGGGATTTGAGCTTGAACCACATTGAGCATGCATGCAACGGGTCATTCACTCCATAATACACTCACCTTTTGAAGCATGTCTTGGCTTTCAAACTTTGGATTCTTATGAGTTGCCCTTATCTTTGCCTTCTCTAGATACCACACACATATAGAAAGAATAAGATAAGACACACTCATTCATTTAGCACTTACAAAGTCTTCAATCCAAGGTGGTTTAGATTTTGTAGAAGAATCAACAACAATAGAAATAGGCCATGGATTGTCATCAACTTTCTCATCATTTCTAGGTTGGTGATAAAGTTTGAAATTACTTGAACAAGTGTTGTTTTCTAGAAAAGGTACATAGTAAAATCAAACCACTTTGTTATGGGTCTTGCACCATCCTTCAAAAAGTGTCAACAAATGTCTTCTACCTTTATTGTTTAACACATATTGCCATCCATGATGTTGTCAATGTTGTCTTATCAAGTTGTACCATGACTATATTAGAGACAAAACCTATCATCAGTCATCCTATTGATGTCATACCTAATTTTTAGCTTCTATTGGATTCTAATCGAGTGTTTGACATGAAGACTCATCAAGTTTCTTCCACTTCCTACCTTGTTGTCAAACAATATTAGCTTTTGTATTAGGCATGTTGTATATTACACCACTAGATATCTTGTGATTTCCCTTCTATATTGAAAGAATTGGAGTTCAATGTTTCTATTGTGGGAAGGAATGATGAAAAAGCAAATGATGTAATATTTGTAATTAGTCTTAGGCTTAGGATTTTGCATAGTAGCCTTTAGTTTTTGCATGTAATACATGAGCTTTAAATTCTTACATCAATTTTCAAAATATGTTTGTTTGTCATTCATGGTTTTTTCCTAGAGGTGGTGAGCCATTTAATGTATTCTTATCTTGTAAAGGTATGTGACATGCCTATGTATACATGGGACTATGGATACAAAACTCAAATTTTCATTAACATATCAATGTCCCTCTCTTTTACAATATCCACAAGTGATTTTCAATTTCTTTGAAGTCTTAGCCTAATCCTTAGGCCCCTGCGTCTTAGCCTCCTTAGATGAAATCCTTTGCATAATCCTATATTTGTAAAGTTCCACCACCAAAGTTTTAGATGCATTGCAACTTGAAAGTGAACTAGGAGAGAAATAATTGGTCAAGAGTCTTCAAATATTACAAAATCATAGAAAACATATGAACCATGAGGTTCAACATCTGAAAGGAGGGGAAATATTAGCAAGAAAAATCTTAGAACATTTTGTATTATCTTATTTTTGCCTCTAGAAGATGCAATATCTTCGCTTAAAGCCTTGAATATTACAATATAGTCCTCAACATGATCAAACTCAACTAGCTAAAGAGAAGAAAGCTCTAATTCTAAGTGACTTCATTAGTATTCATCTTTTCAAAAAGTTCATAAAACTTTGACCATACCTTGATAGGGTCACTCTCCTCTTTTATATGGAAAATCAATTCTAGTTCAATTAGCAAGGAAAGAAAACCTAGAGCCTTTTCTACCTTTTGGTGTTGAGATTCATCATCAAGAACATTTACTTTATCCTCCTAAAAGATGTGCCACATATTATAACTTTATAGCAGGCCAATCATATAAGTTGACCAAACACTGGAGTTTTACCCATTCAGGTTGTTAACTATGGCTTTGTGGTTGATCTTACATAATTCGATTCCAAACACTATAGTGGGTCCATGAACTGATGCCACTAATGCATAGAGCTCAAAAAATCATGCATTTTGAAAAAAAAGGTTCAAAACACTTTTGTATGCAAAAGATATGGTCTTTGAATTTTTTTCCCTAATGAACCCCAAAAAATTAAAATAAAGTCTCTGAACCTCTGAAAACATGTAGCGAATTATCTACTACCACTTAGAAATCCTTTATTTTTTGAATTTGCAAGCTAATTATTCATCAACTCAAATTCTTTAAATTGTAGTAATTATGATACTTGACTTATTTCTATTGGAGAATGATATATATATTTTTCATGGTAGTGAATAATGCCATGGCAACCTCCTAGTTGACACAACTTCCATATCAACAAGATCATCTTTGCTTCTATTTTACTAGTGCAAAAATAGGATTTGATCTCAGGTCAATCAAGAGAAAAGGCTCATGTTAATTATGATGCCATAGTTCCATTTATAGCTAAGATCCACAATGCACATCTTTATCCACTAAAGTCATAGAAGAAGAAAATCATCAACAATGAGACCTGACCATATGACGTCAAATTCCCAATGCACTCACACTAACCAAGCTAGTAGTAGGATGTGATGTAGTAAAAATGCTAGTATCTCCATAAAGCAAGCCATTCATTTGCACTTATGAAGGTGGATGCTAGGAAATATAAGGGCAATATTTGAACCCAACACCTCCTCCTACTCATGCACCAATAATAAACCTTCTTACCATTGCACCCCATGCATTAATCATGATTGAGACAAACTATACGGGAGATACTTATCTCTTAGGAAAAAATAAGTGTCACTCTTAGAATTGAACCTAAGGCACCCAATATCCCAATACCATGCAAACTGTCCAACATGCCATGTGAACAGGAAGAAATAAACAAATATATATATATATATATATATATATATATATATATATATATATATATATATATATATATAATTTTTCAAGGTAGTGAATAATGCCATGTCAGCATCCTAGTCGACTATAGATGCCACATCAACAAGACCATCTTTGCTTCTCTTCTACTAGTGCAAAAATAGGATTCGATCTTGGATCAATTAAGAGCAAAGGCTCTTGCATTAAATATGATGTCATTGTATCATTTAGAGCTAAGATCCATAATGCACATCTATATCCACTCAAGTCATACTAGAAATTAAAGAGTCAATGATGAGACCCAACCACATGATGTCAAATTCCCAATGGCTCACACTAACCAAGGTAGTAGCAGGATGTGATGCAATTAAAAATATAACATCTTCATAAAGCATGCCATTAACTTGCACTTATGAAAGTGGATGCTAGGCAAAACAGGGATAATATTTGAACCTATCCCCTGCCTTTGCTCATGCACCAACAACAAAACTTATTAATTTTGCATCACATGTGTTAATCGTGATTGAGATAGATCGTATGGGAGATACCTATCTCTTAGGGAAAAAGAAGTGTCACTCTTAGACTTAAACCCGAGGTACCCAATCTCCCAAGCTTTATTGTCCACCATACAAACCGTCTAGCATGCCATGCAAATAGGAATAAATATATCATTTACTAGACCTTTTGTTTTTAGGAGTGCATATAGTCATCAAATGCATGTGCATACAAATCAATGTTTTATATTTAAAAATTCTTGTTTTTGTCCTGTTACACCTAGATAAATCTTCTAATCTATGTAGTAGTAAGGGTAGGGCAAGGAATCCATCAATCATAAAGATATTATGGAAGAAACCAAGTGGAGAAGAAGCCCTCGAATGCCAAAAAAACTTATGAGGAATCGTCCCAAGTCTCAGGAGAAAAACTAGAGGAATCGAGAAGACATTTTGCATGACCAAGTAGCATTTATCCATATCTGCTCCAATACCAATTTGGAATTCACAATATTTTCTAGAAACAAACATTTGCAATCCATCCACTCAAGTATTATATAGAAAGCAAAAAAGAATGAAAAAGAGAAAGATATGGTGGGTGCTGTTAGAATTTCCCAAGAATAGACTTACAAAGCATTACAAGATTTGAAGAAACGAAATAGAACTGATTGATTATTCCATGGATCAACTTTGTATAAATAACAAAGTTGATCATTGAGAGCCGTTGGATTACAACAACTCATCAAATCTGATCTAGACTATAACTGAGAGTTTACCTGACTCATGAAGGAGTGGAAACTCAAAGTAAGTCTATCCTAGTAGAACTTAAGAGAATAATTACTTATTCTAACACCCCCCTTAAGTGATACTAGGGGTGTATTGTACAAAATGAGTCCCGACAACATGGCCTGATGAGGTACTCATGTACAATGTTTTCTTTTTTGGAGAGATGGTAAAAACCCCATGGGAAAAACCATCAATCAAAAAAGAAATAGGGAAGAGGCTTGTCTTCGGATGGCGAAGATTGTCCTCTTAATACAAAAAAAGGATGAGTCCCGGCAACATGGCCTGATGAGGTACTCATTTACAATATATAGATGGTGAAAAAACCCCTTGGGGAAAAACCATCTGTCACAAGAAAATATCCAAGATAGAGGCATGTCTTCGGATGGTGAAGATTGTCCTCTAAATAAAAAGGATGAGTCCTGACAACATGGCCTGATGAGGTACTCATTTACAATATATAGATGGTGAAAAAACCCCTTGGGAAAAACCATCTATCACAAGAAAATATCCAAGATAGAGGCATGTCTTCGGATGGCGAAGATTGTCCTCATACAAATAATGAGTCCCGACAACTTGGCCTGATTAGGTACTCATGAACAATATATATGTTGTTGGAGTGATGATAAAAAAAACCACAAGGGAAAAAACCATCCTCCAAAGAATACAATAATAACAGGAGAGGTGGAAGACCTCTGTTTTAATGCAGCTGTATTACTCCAAGTTTTCCTCGCAACTGTATGTAACGCGGAGAAGGAAATGACTTGGTGAAGATGTCTGCAACTTGATTTTTAGTTGGAATATATTCCAACAATATGTCCCCATTCTGAATATGTTGTCGAATGAAGTGCATATGTATCTCAATGTGCTTGGTGCGCTGATGCTCAACTGGGTTGCGTGCAATATGAATTGTGCTCTGATTGTCACACCAAAGAGTAATAGGTTTGTCATTGGAAAACCCAAATTCTTTTAGAATCTGATGAAGCCAAAGAGCTTCCTGACTTGCTAAAACTGTTGCTCTGTATTCTGCCTCTGTAGATGATAAGGCCACTGCTTGTTGTTTTTTGCATAACCAAGCAATTGGCGAAGAACCAAGACAAAAGACATAGCCAGAAGTTGAACATCTATCTTCTACTGAACCTGCCCAATCTGAATCCGTGTAGCCAATGATATCCATGGATTTTCCCTCATATAAGAGCCCAAAGTGAGAAGTTCCTTGCAAGTAGTGGAGGATCCTTTTTGTTGCTTTCCAGTGACTGAAATGAGGTTGATGTGAGAATCTGGATATTAAGCCAACAACATATGAGATATCTGGATGAGTATGAGTAAGGTATAATAGACTCCCTACAAGCTGATGGTATAGAGTTGCATCACAAAGAGGGGATGTGCAGGAAGTACTAAGATTGACTCCAGACTGAAAAGGTGTAGGAGATGGTTTGCAATCTATCATTTTAAACCTTTGAAGAAGATCTAGAGTGTATTTTTGTTGACACAATGAAATTCTTGCATTTGTTTGATTTATTTGGATCCCAAGGAAGTAATGTGCTAGACCCAGATCAACCATATCAAATTTTTTAGAGAGGGAGTCTTTTATAGTCTGAATGTGAGTGAAGTCACTACCAGTGAGTAGTAGATCATCAACATATAGAACAAGTATGGTGATTTTTCCTTCATCTCTCCAAATGTAGACTATGTTATCAGACTCACAATGAGAAAAACTTGAGGAAAGAAGGAAGGAGTCCATTTTTTCATACCAAGCTCTAGGAGCTTGTTTGAGGCCATAGAGAGACTTCTTTAGCCTACAAACAAGAGAGGAGTCTTGAGTGAAACCAGCAGGTTGTTCCATGTATATTTATTCCTTTAAATCCCCATGTAAGAAAGCACTTTTTACATCCATTTGAAAGATAGGCCACTTTTGGGAAGCAACCAGAGCAAGAACCAGTCTTACAGAATCCATTTTTGCAACTAGAGCAAAGGTTTCAGCATAATCAATTCCTTCAATTTGAGAGAAACCTTTGGCTACTAGGCGAGCTTTGTGTTTGTCAATTTCTCCATTAGGACCATATTTTGTTCTGTAAATCCATTTACAATGGACTAATTTCCTTCCTTTAGGTAGGGGAACTAAATCCCAAGTATTATTTTTTATTAAGGAAGAGAATTCATCTTCCATGGCATCATCCCATTCTTTAATACCAGTTGCTTCTTTGAAGGACTGAGGATCAGAGGAAATAGATTGATAGACAAGACTAGTGCCTATGGGGTTGGTAGATCTGGATGAAGGAAGATTTTGGATGTAAGGAGTAGCTTCTTTAACAATGGTGTGGGCCCATTTTGGCATAGTGGAAGGAGTAGAAGGAGTGGAAAGACTTTGAGTTGGAGTTACAGGTTCCTCATCTTGATTATCAATCTCTAAGTTAATCTCTAGAGTTGGTTCTTCATAATATTGAGGTTCTACTATAGGAGAAGGCTCAATAGAGGAAGAGGAGGGTTGAGGATATTTCTGAGGGAATGTTTCATCAAATTGGACATTCCTATGAAAAAAGACCTCATGAGTTGAGGGATCAAGGAGCCTGTATGCTTTCATTTCCTCACAATAACCAACAAAGATGAGCTTTTTGCTTTTCTTATCTAGAGCCTTCCTTTTCTTCTTTGGAATGTGTGCCCAAGAAGTACACCCAAAGATCTTGAAGAAGGAAACATCCGGTTTTGAGCCAGTCCATGCTTCTTCAGGAGTTAAATGGTCAAGAGCTTTATGAGGTGTGCGGTTTTGAATATAATTGGCACAGTTAATAGCTTCTGCCCAAAAAAATTTTGGAAGATCTCTTGAATGGAGCATACAATTTGCCATTTCCTTCAAGGTTCAGTTTTTCCTTTCTGCAATGCCATTTTGTTGTGGATTATGGGAGATAGAATGTTGATGAATGATGCCATGACTTGATAGAAATATGGAGAACTCATTACTATAGTATTCCCCCCATTATCTGTGCGAATTTGCTTGATGTTGCAGGAGGCCTGATTTTCTACTAAGGCTTTGAAGACTTTGAAGTGGGATAGAACATCACTTTTATATTTCAGGAAGTAGACCCAAGTTCTTCTAGAAAAGTCATCAATAAAGGTTAGAGCATATTTTTCTCCTTTGAAAGAAGGTTCTGGAAAGGACATCAAGTCACTATGGATTAATTCTAGAGGGGATGAGGCTTTTAGAGAACTACTTGGGTGGAAAGGATCTTGATGTTGCTTTCCAAGAGCACATCCAGGACAAACTCCATCAATAGAAGAGACTTGAGGTAAACCTGTTACCATTTCATGGGTGTTCAATTCCTTTAGGTAGATGTAACTGAGATGACCAAACCTTTCATGCCAAATTTTGCTTTCAAGATCTCCATGAGCCACAAAGTAGGAGGCCCCTTCTAGATTTTTGAATCCTTTGAAGTGAAATAGGTGAGTGTTGTGATCAATATCTCCTTTGGCTATGAGAGAATGGGGATCTTGAAAGTCTCTTATCTCAACTCCTATTGGAGAGAAGAGAATTGTTTTCCCCTTTCCAGAAGTACAAATATGATAGATGGAGAGGAGATTTGTGGCAATGTTTGGAACATAGAGAACATTATTGATAGAGCCACCATCAATGGTTATGTCACCCTTTCCTTTGATAGGGATAAAGGAAGAGTCACCCACTTCTATGCTACATGTAGAACTTGAGGAGATAGAAGAGAATGACTTATCTGAAGCAGTCATGTGATGAGTTGCTCCAGAATCTAGGACCCAGTAATTAGAAGAAGAATTGGAGGTTTTCCCTTGAACATTTAAGGCTTTTCCTATTTGATTTTTATTGTCTATATTTTGATCCTTCATAGCTGCCTCTAGTTGTTGTAATATTTTCCAGCATTTGTTTGCAGAATGACCATTCTTTTTGCAGTGAGTACAAGTTATGGGACTTCTTTCTTTCTTTTTGAATTTTTCTTTTGTGGAGGTGGATGCTACTAAGGCTTTAGAGGAAGAGGAAGAGATCTCATACTTTGCAAGTTTTGTTTCTTCTCTAGTTAGTCTCTCACAAAATTCTTCTAAGGAGGGCATTTGGAAACTTGCACCAAGAGCATCTTTTGTAGATAGAAAGGTGGTTGCAAATATCTGAAATACACCATTTAATTTAGAGAGAATTAGATAGATGCATTCTTCATATTTTTTATCCTTGCCACTGCCTTTAAATTGAGTAAGAACTTCTTTGAATTTTGTGAGAAAGTCAACAATATTGCTGAAGTCGTCAGGAGATAAAGTTGTTAATTCTACCTCAAGCTGCATTGACCTCATTTGATCTACTTTTCCAAATAAGTTCTTTAGTTTCTCCCAACTTTCATAAGGAGTTTTACAATCCGTAATGTGAAACCATAAGCTTTCATTTACATTAGTGCTTATAATACCCATTGTTTCATACAACTTCCCTTTATGAACAAATTTTTCATATTCTTTATCAAACTCAGGTTGCTCTTCTTCTAATAGGTGTGTGAGCCCTTTTTGAGAAATGAGATTTAATATTTTGGGTTTCCATGTATGGTAGTTATGAGGAGTGAGAGGATCAATTGTATTCATTGAATTCATTTTGCCAAAGAAAATTGAAGTGAACCCAAATTTTCCCCCTTTAACTTTAATTTGGAGAATGCAATGTATATTAGGGAATGGAATCCTTTAAGAAACACCAAATATCTCAAAATACCCGCCCTAACGAGAGGGAAACTATAAGTATATATGAGAAGATTTGATATTAATTTTAGGTTAATGAGAGCAAAATCCAGGCCTATATATCTTGTCTCTCAAATACCCACCCTAACGAGAGGGAAACTATAAGTATTGAGTAGATGTGATACTTGGAACATAGGCTAATCAGCCAGACTCCTATATTGGTTATCCAATAACCCGCCCTTACGTGAGGGAAACTATAAGTTATTTAGAATGTCCAATATAGGTGTATAGGTGATTAATATATTGCTGATTAGAATATTTGTATTTAGAAAGGAAAAAAAGGAGAATATAACAGATAACAAGGGTTGTTTTAAAGAGATATCCTCACTTTCATTAAGATTATTTTAAGAATAGATTTAATTAGTATAATATTTAATTAGTATAATATTTTAAATAAAAAAATATTATTTGTTTGATAAAAAGTGGGTGTTTAAAAAGTAATGAATATCATCTTAAAAGAGTAGACATGCAAAATGAAAAATATTAAATATTCCCTTGTAAAGAATTAAAAAACTTAATGATTAGAAGGATTTAACTTAGAGAAAAGAAATTTCCTTTATATAAAAAATTACTTTATGTTATAATTTAGAGTAATGAAAGAAAGGAAGTATTTAAACAAGGGAAAGATAAAAAAATAAAAGGAAGGAAAAATATGAGACAATGAGAACCCCCCCTTAATGCTTAGATAGGTGCAAAAATTAGCACCTATACAAAAAAACCCCCAAATAATTTAATTTTTATTTACGAGATTACAATTCTCTTCCTTTTCTTGGGCCTCGAAAGGGCTCTAAAGAAAGGATATATGCAATTAAAACAAAAGGTACAATATAAAGCAACTTAGGAGACCTTATAAAAAAATTAATTTTTAATAAAAATTAAAAATATTATATGAGCTCTGTGTTTTGAAATCAGAACAACGAATGAGACGATTCCCACAGAGGTCGCCAAAGGCCTCTCCCGCAATGAACAGAGGACATCAACGGAGGTCTCCTCGAGTTGCGTCGATGTTGGAAGTGAGGAAGAAATTCGGAAGGTGACTGAAAGCTTGGACAATCTGCACTTAGATGAGATGTTAATTCAAAAATATCCCTATCAAAAATGTTGTTTACCTGATGGGTTCGTCACACGATGCTGGAATGGTTGGCTCCGAATCACTGTTGGAAGTTAGATAAAAGGGAGCCAATATTAAAAAAAATTAATAAATAAAAATATACCTCCTTGCTGTGATACGAAGGGAAGGCTCCATAGATGGTAGAGAGGGCGCGATCCCTGAAGAAGACACACACAGAGAAGATTCCAAAGAGACTTCACCTAAAGGAGAGAAGGCCCGTTCTCAGAAGATGATGAAATAGCGCTACGCGATGGTGCCACACACAGGGTTGTCTCCGAACAGAGTTACCTTCCTTAGACATCAAAAAAAAACTCACAGTCCTCAGATAAAATACAGAACTCGTTAGGCAGCATAAATTCATCAACCAAAATTATATCGTAGAGATTTTAATTTACAAGTAGAGATTAGATGAATTTAAAGGGAGTTCGTAGTTCCTCCGGGAGCGTCGAATGATGAAATTAAAGGAGAAACTTCAGATATGAATAGGGAACTCAAAGAAAATCTTCGAACGTTAGGAAATAGGGAAAGAGCCATTTAGAAGACGTTACCCCACCGCGCGCCAATCGAACGTTGGCAAAGTGCCACATGTCAAAAAAATAGATAGACTTGGTATTTTCTTTAATAGACCAAAAGTCTAATGTATTCGATGACGAAAGAGGCGGCTTTCCTTTAGAAGAAGATTTCATGCAAAGAATTAAAAACCCTATATTTAAAAATAATTTTATTTTTATTGCCCACCTTATAGAGAATGCTATTTTTACTATATCCACCTCGGACGAAATGCAGAGCTGCGTTCGTCTATGGATGATACGCAGCATGGCTATTGAGCCAAATGAAGTTGCATTCATCCAGATTGATAGAGGATTTTTGAACGCAAAAATAGGCAAAAGAGGTGGATAATAAAAAAATAAAAAATATATATTTTGCAAAGAAAGAGCTGCAATTTTTATATTTTTTTGAGAAAAAAATTAGGAGAATATTTGCATAATATGGTGATAAAAATCTAGTTAAACTATGAAGATATTACCATAAACAAATATCTAAAAAAAATTTGCAGATTTAAATAAGCAATCTACAAAATATGTAAAAGATCTCTTTTCCCTTTTTTTAAAAACAAAAGATAAGAGATTAAGAACCAGATCGTGAAACTTCCTTCAAGAGAGAATGCCTAGCAGAATCTATCCTGCTCTGGTACCATGTTAGAATTTCCCAAGAATAGACTTACAAAGCATTACAAGATTTGAAGAAACGAAATAGAACTGATTGATTATTCCTTGGATCAACTTTGTATAAATAACAAAGTTGATCATTGAGAGCCGTTGGATTACAACAACTCATCAAATCTGATCTAGACTATAACTGAGAGTTTACCTGACTCATGAAGGAGTGGAAACTCAAAGTAAGTCTATCCTAGTAGAACTTAAGAGAATAATTACTTATTCTAATAGGTGCCCATAGGCACTATAAATAAACACTATCCATGGATTATATTGCACAACACTCTAATAAGAAATGAGGAATGTGAGGGGGTATTTATAGAAATACCAAAACCCTAAACACATCATAAGGTTTAACCTAACCTGACATAATAAGTGAGTTTTAGTTTAATTACAATTAATAAAATGTTTAACCATAATAAGGTTAACCAAGGTCCATTGGGTTTACATAATAAAATATTAAAAAATGATAAATACTTTATACAATTAAATGCCCTTAGGCCTATCCAATACATTACATAATGTTGGGTATTGACCATAAATTAGATTATAATTTCAATATCCATCCACTCAAATCTTATATAGAAAGCGTAAAAGGACTAAAGAAATAAAAGTAGACACGAATATTAGAAGATGGTGTTTGTAAGCACCAAAATAATCATTGTACTATTCATAGAAAAGAATCACTACACTCTGATAATAAAATAAGGAGTGGTTGGGGTATTTACACCAATACCAAAATCCCAAATACATAATTGAACTTAACCTTAAGTTGACATGACATCAAAGGTTTTAAGGTTAATTACAAGTTTATAAGGTAGGTTTAACCATGGCCCATAGGGTTTACATATTAAAATTCTACAATAAATTTAATACATTGTACAACGAATGCCCTTATACCTATCCAATATTACATCACACAATGTCAGCCTTGGCCATGAATTAGATTACGCTTTTAACACCCCCTCATAATTTGAACTGAGGGACCAAGGAGAGAAGACATTAATAATAATAATATCTCCCCCCCATAATGGATGCTCTAGTGATCCTCCACATTTTGAGGTAGACTCATCTAATCCCCCTCATCATCTGAAATCTATTGCTATAAAGATACTTCTTACGCACGAGTCTCCTTAGGTTGGACCATAGTCATCATTACCATTATTAAATACTCCCATACACATCCAAAAATAATGTTTGCTAGGATTTCAAATGAATAAGATAAATCAATATCACCACCTCCTCTAAATATAATCTCTTTCAATCTTCCATAATTGCATAAGGTATGACTTCAAGTCATATCCTTTCCTCTTATAGCATACATCACCCTGTTTAAAGCCTTCCACATGTCATTGGACCACCTGATTTTCATGACAAAGGAGGTTTTGCATGAAAGTATTTCAAAGAAAAGCTATAACAAACTTCCAAGAGTACTTAGATAATAAATAGAAGAAATAAAATATCATGAATGATTAGATCTTCATAAATAAACCAAGTCAAGTTCCCAAAGGAAGAGGAGGAATTGACTAAAGCACATCTTGAATTCTTTTCCTGTAGACCTCCAAAAGACTAAAAAAAAATTGCATCTATCACAAATCCATCTACATCTCCCAAAGAAGTGGACCAAAGATTTTAATTATATAGAATATTGTAAATATTTCCATTTAAAATAAGGCAATAGGGCTTCAACACTATTCCACACATTTTATCCTCTAACATTGGAATAAGTCCATAAATTGATGTGGTCAATGTCTAAAGCTCAAAATTGTGTGATTTGCAAAAAAGAACTCAAAATGCTTTTGTATGCCAAAGTTGTGGCCTCCAAAAAATTTCCAAATAAACCTCAAAAATGAAAAAGTTAACATTTCAAATCTTAGAAGATTAGAAACCAATCCAACCGTACCATTTGGCATGTGCCCATTTGCTGATGATAGCCACTCATTCTCCACCACCTGGATATTTTTGATTGGATGAAATCTTACTACTTTATGGTTTTTTATTGGTTGAGGATGCATAAGTACAAAAAAGAAGAGTATACATGGCACGCAATGGTGCTATGTTGGCCAACACACTGGCCAATGAGTCAAATCAACCTTTGATAGAGTAAAATATCATCACTAAGAATTGAACTAGGGTAGGCTAGATCATAGGATGGTTTCTCTATTTAAGTTACCAATACTTGCGTTGGAACGTATCCTCTAATACCATCATCTAAAGCTTATCCATCCTTTAGTAAATGAACTAAATGCACAAAATATTAGCTACAGTGGGATTTGACCTCTAAACCTTCCAATCCTAAAATGCTTCCACTACTGAGTATTGTTGGTAATTTGAGTTATTTTATGTTGTCATTGATGTCACATGGATCACATTGAGTTTTGGTGGCCAAAACATTTCATAAATAAGCATTTATGATATTTTGGAGAGCATGGATATATACAGGGTTTTTGTGAAAACCAAGGAAGGAAAAATAAAAGGTTTTATTTAAAACCATGGATGGTAGATTTGAAATGGATTTTTCTTAAAACCCAAATTGGCTTTTCGTTTCATCGAAAAAGGTGCCCCGATGATGGAGATATTTATTTTTAAATATTTAGTTTAAATTTTAAATTATTTAAAATTTAAATTTAAATTTTAAAATTAAATATATTAATTTTAGCGTCGACTAAAGAAAGGAGGAAAAGCTATATTAATTTATAGCTTCGACGTCTAAAAAAAGAGGAAAGGCATATATATATGCCAACAAAAGCTTAGACTTCATATGACCCCCAACGCTTATTTTTTTCGAATGCCTTCGATTGGGGAACGAATTGCGAAAAGAGAGAGAAGTGTGACTTTGGTCTATTGAAAAATTGTTCACGGAGTTTAATAAGATGCATAGGCATGTTTGGCCTAGAAGTTTGTGCATTGTGTGTTACGCAGGAGGTCCTGCAATCGAGTCTCGTCGTGTTTATTTGCTTTGTTGAAGCGCTCGAAGCGTTGTTAAGTTTTTCGAAGGGTGCAAAAGTTTATGATATAAGTTTTTGTTCATGTCTCTTTGGAAACATGAGGGCGTGTGACCCAATGACATGCTGGCTGTGGTTAAAGTGCTGAGCAAGGAGATGTCATGAAATCGAATCCTGTCAGGGACAGAGGCAAGTTAATAATTTTTTTTAATATATATTATTTTTCTAAAGTTGCCCTAGGAGGATAAGGGTTATGATGCATGTTTAGAAAAAGAGAGATTTATGGTGTTTCTCCTTTTGAAAGTATATCATATTATATATAGTTGGAAAGCTTATTTCGAGGGATATTTGATTAACTTGCTTAGAGGGAGAAATAATGTGTATGTAAAGAGATATTTCTATTTTTGTAAAGGGTTTCAAAAGTGAAGGTTGTTTTGTTCTTTTTCAAAGGTGATTAATTATTTCATGAGGGGACATCTTGTATCTTGTTGAGTAGGAGTGATAAGGTGTTATTTGGATATTATTGTTGTGATATTAATCATGATCTCTAACCCTTGTTGAAAGTTGAAAAAGAAGTTTGTTGAGTGTGGCAGATTTAGTGGACATCCAATAAGGCATCAAAAGGTATGAGCAATATTCTCCATTGACTTTGTTTATGGTGGTTGATTTCTGAAATATCATTGGAGAGAAAAGGATTGATTGTGGTTTCCTTTTTGAAAGTGGTTGGTTGAATGCTTCAAGGTTTTCTGGTTTGAGATTTGTGTTTAAACGTTGTTTTATAAGCATAGTTGTTGAAGCCCATTGGTTATGCAAAGAAATTGAGTTAGAAAAGAATATGAGTATCATTGTTATGTGAATTTGTGCTTGAGCATTGTTGGAAACATTTGAGTTGGTTGATACATGCTTGGACTAGGGTTTTGTGAGAAAGATTTCTCCCTTGTGGTGATTGGTTGAGTTGAGTTGATTGAGCCTAGTCAAGTGATTGTGTGAGGTGATTGTTCAAGTCCCATGAAACAAACTATTCTATAATTCTGATTTGAGTTGAGATTGAGCTTTAAGATTAGAACATATTGAGTCTCTAACAATTCTCTTTATGCTTCTATAAGATTTGAGTTGAGATTGACTTGAGTTGAGTTGAGATTGATTTGATTTGAGATCATTGTGGATCATTGTTGTCATCCATTGAAGAGTGTATTGCCATTCATTGTTGAGTTCATCATTGAGCCTTACCTTTGTAGATTTGTGGATGAGATTTGAGTGCTACTTGAGCATGATTGATTGAGCCTTTGAGAAGGCTTTTGGGACATATTTGTGGAAATATTTGTGGCAGTTTGTGAGCATGATTGGTTGAGCCTTTGAGAAGGCTTTTGGGACATATTTGTGGATAAATTTGGGACAACATTTGAGCAAGTTCTTGGTGAGCTTGTTGAGCAGATTTTTGAGCAAGTTCTTAGTGAGCTTGTTAAGCAGATTTTGAGCAAGTTCTTAGTGAGCTTGTTGAGCAGATTTGAGCAAGTTCTTAGTGAGCTTGTTGAGCAGATTTTGAGCAAGTTCTTAGTGAGATTGTTGAGCAAATTTTGAGTAAGTTCTTAGTGAGCTTGTTGAGCATATTTGAGAAAGTTATTGGTGAGCTTGTTGAGCAGATTTTGAGTAAGTTCTTAGTGAGCTTGTTGAGCATATTTGAGAAAGTTATTGGTGAGCTTGTTGAGCAGATTTTGAGCAAGTTCTTAGTGAGATTTTTGAGCAGATCTTGAGCAAGTTCTTGGTGAGCTTGTTGATCAAATTTTGGGCAAGTTCTTAGTGAGCTTGCTAGAGCAGTTTTAGGCAAGTTCTTGGTGAGCTTGCTGAAGCAGATCAATGGATTGCCTACTTGAGCAGATTAGTGTATTACCTATCTTTGAGCAGATCAAAGTAATCATTTGTATTGGGATAAGGATCCTTATTTCTATGTGAAATATTATAAGGAGATTATCTTGTGGAGTACCCCACATTGGGGGAACCACGTTAAATATTGTGTCTCAATTGTGTGTGGTGATTTGTGCACTTGTTTACTATTACTATCTATGTCATTAATGCACACTGCTATATTTGGTTATTGCAATTAAGGACAATAATTGATATTGGTTTGGAAAGAAAGTAAAAAGAGGGCGCTATACTATTCACCACCCCTATCAGTATAAGCTTGTGTTCTTCAAGTATGACACTTACCACATGTTTGTTGAAGCATGCGATGTCTCCTTGAAGATCGTTGTTTGCTTTGATATTTATCAAGGAAACTTTTCAAAAAAGGTAGGGACAAGCTTCAAACTTGAGACCTATTATCCCCTACACCTAATCAAATGTTCCACTAACCAGGCTTCCATTCTTCTATATTTGTCACTAAGGAGTAAAATATTATATATTTACATCCATTGTAAGATATCAACAAGTAAAGATAACCCTAAGAATTGACCCCATGACTTGCTTTAAGGAGGATTTTAACATGTACCCATCTATCCATTATGACATCAATTTCAACGAGCATGAAAATACTACTTCAAAGAGTTTAACAATACATTGCTAGAATGTGCATGATTTGAAGATAGGGTGTGTGTGTGTGTGTGTTTTCCCTCCAAATAATTTGTGCCAAAATTCAAATTAAAAATGCTTTAAAAAACTCCTCCTTTCAAGAATACCATGATCATTTTGTAGAACAAAGAGAATATTGAAAGCAAAATTTGAATTTATAAAATTACCTCAATAATAATAAAGTAAAGAGTAGAGATGACAAAAAAATATTATATAGAAAGCATAAAAGGACAAAAACAAACATTAAGCAATTCATCCACTCAAATATTATACAAAAAGCATAAAAAGGACAAAATAAATTAAAGCATACACAATGATTAAGAAGGGACACCTGTAAGCACCATAAATAATCATTGTATTATCCATAGACAAGAATCACTACACTCTAATAATAAGATGAGAAGTGGTGGGAGGGGAATTTATATCAATTCCAAAACCATAAATACATAGATGAACTCAACCTTGAATTGACATAACAACAAAGGCTTAAAGGTTAATTATAACTTTATAAAGTGGGTTTAATCATAACAAGGTTAACTATGGCTTATATGACTTACATAGTAATATAGTACAATAAGTGTAATACATTATACAGTGAATGCCCTTAGGCCTATCCAATATTACATCATACAATGTTGGCTTTGGCCATGAATCAAGTTACACTTTTAACATCAAAAGCAACATAATAAAGAAATGCATATGGAGGATAAGGTTTCTAGGGTAACATAAGAAATTAATTACCATGGAGGATCATCCTTACACTTTAGGGTTTTCAAGACAACTTAAAGACAAAATTGTTTACGAGGCTATTCCTTGCATTTCAAAATTTTTAAGGCAACATAAGTATTTAGAAGATAAGTCACATTACAAAACAATATGGAAAAATAGAAGATATTGATGAAGATAAAATTGTTGATGAGAATAGAAAAAGGAGAGGAAGGTCATCAAAGTATGAATAAAGATAAAAATAAACTCAAAGGGATATCAATTTGAGAATCCAAATAAAAATATCATAGGTTTTAACAAGAAGTGGGGCTAAGCCCTTACTGCACTGGTAAGGGCTTTGGCCTCTGTTTGAGAGGTCCAAGGTTCAAACCCTACTCGATACCGAGACCCCTCATAAAAACGTGTGTAAACTTATTGAAAAAAATTAAATAATATGACCTGCAAGGGATACCATAGTGGTAAATCTTTAGGTTTTCATCCAGGAGACCCAAGTTCAAACCCCGATATGAGAGGAATGGGGCCCCTCATAAAAGCCCACATTTACCCTAACATTTTTAAAGGGAATGTGGACTTCTTAGCTCTTCCAAGAGGTTTCTTTTTAGCCTCCTTTTATGCTATGGAATATAGGGATTCAATTTTTTTGGGTGGCCCATGGTTTATGGGATGATCTAGATTTTCCTAAGGAAATGGGCTCTTGGGTTCAATCCAGCATCTAAAAACACTAAGGTTGCTCCCATTTGGGTTAAACTTCTAGCGTTACCCCTTGAGTTATGGGAAAATAAAATTTTAGAAGATATTGGCAATTGCATTGGTAGCTTTCTATTTTTGGATTTTTCTACTAAGGAGAGGAGGAATATGGTCTTTGCTAGACTTTGTGTGCTAGTTGGAGCAAACAAATATCTTCCAAGTTTTGTTAAAATGACCTCAAGTAAAGGTACTTGGACACATGAGATTTGTTACGAAAATAATCCATTTGGATGTTGAAGATGTGGAAAAACAAGTCACCTAGCCAAAAACGTTCGCCTTAACAAAGATTCTGGAATTAGTCCAAAGGAGAAAGGAAGGAAGGGTAAGGCCATTTGGAAAGTGAAAGAGACTAACAAAACTTTGGAGGACATTGAACAAACCCCCAAGTTAAGCCATAGTAATCCCCCGAGTGTGCAATAAAATATAAATGTATCTTCTGTTTTAGTATTTCATGAGGGAGAAGCAAACCAAAGGATCATGGATTAGTTGGGTATAAGTCCCATGGAATCTAACTGATGGCTTTAGCAACATTACATTATGAGATAGAGAATAAAGCAATAGAACATCTTATTGAATGAAAAGAAGTGATACAAAAAGAGGTGAACCATGACCACCTTCATATAGGAAGAAGGGTTCCTTGGCCAACACTCCAACTAGTTGTATAATGGGATACCTTGCACACATGCATACTAACACTTGTGCATATGTTGTTTCTTCCTCAAGTAACTAGATAACTTTCCCCTAAAGTAATCTAATCTTCTAACTATGTACCTTTGGTACATTTACATAATATCACCCAAATGATGTAATATACTCTAATTCTAACACCCTCTATATTACATTATTTGGGTATGAGATTACTTTTAATTGCATAGATGATCTCTAAAATTTTGAAATTTAATCTTTCCAAGTGCTTTTGTAAAGATATCTGCTAACTATTATTCTGTAGGCACATATTTTAGGATGATGTGTTTATTTTGAAAATGTTCCCTGATGAAATGACATTGTGCTTTGATATGCTTTGTTATTTCATGTATGATCGAATTCTTCATCAGGTTCAATACTCCTTGATTGTCGTAGAATATCATGGTGGGAGTTTGTTTAATTCCCATGTTGGCTAGTATGTATTGTATCCATAGTGCTTCACAAGTGGTATCTCTTGTTGCTCGATATTATGCTTCAATTGATAATTATGCTAAAGTATGTTGTTTCTTGCTGTGCCAAGATATGTGTCTTGATCTGAGGTAGAAGACATATCCTGAGGTAGACTTTATATCATCAAAGGATCCATAATAGTCTAAATATGAGTAACCCTATAGACAAAAATATTTGACATATTTTAAATAGGTTAGTCCATATTATGTAGTCTTATTTATATATTGCAGTATCCTTTTTGTAGATTTCCAATAACTCTCTTGGTTCTTGCATGAACCGTGATAGATAATTCACTACAAAAGCAATATCTAGCTTACTGTTTGTTAAATATAGAAGACTTCCAATCAATTGTTGATATAATGTAGCTGAAACCAATGGTGTTTCATCATTTTTAAATAGTTGAACCCTTGTTCCATTGGTGTATATTTGGGTTTGCATTCTATCATTCTATACTTTTCCAGCAGGGCTTTTGCATATTTTGAATGAGTGATTACTATTTTGTCCTCTCCTTGATAAATTTCTAAACAAAGACAGTAACTCATTAACCCTAGATCTATCATTTCAAATACATTTTCTAGATCTTTATTGATATCTCTTATCAAATTTTTTGAGCTTCCAGTAATCACAATATCATCAACATATACTATGAGAATCAAGATATCATTTCCAATTTTCTTGGTATATAAACTGGGGTTGGATGAACTTATTTTGAAGTTATGCTTTAATAGATGATTGTTGATCTTTATATTCCAAGCTCTAGGAGCTTGCTTTAAACCATATAAAGATTTATTTAATCTGCATACCTTATCTTCTTGTCCTTGGGTGATAAAGTCTTATAGTTGTGACAAATAGAATTCTTCTTCTAAGTAAACCATTAAGATAGACACTTTTTACATCCATCTAATGAAGTTTCCATCCCTGATGTGCTGCTAGTGCGTAGACTGTTCTGATAGTAGTCATCCTTGCTGTTGGTGCAAATGTTTCTTCATAGTCTATTCCTTCTATTTGAGTATATCCTTTTGCCACTAATCGAGCCTTGTATTTGTCTAGTGTTCCATCTACTCTGTATTTGACCTTGTAAACCCATTTACATCCTACTACCTTTTTTATAGGGGGTAGTTCCACTAGATTCCATGTTTTATTCTTTTGAAGTGACATAAATTTAGATTCCATTGCTGCTTTCCAGTGTGAATCATTTAGTGCATGTAGTGTTGATATTGGTTCTTCTATATTACTCAACATCTCTTTGTTTATTCTGGTTATGCTTGGAGTCTGAGATCTTGTAGTAGTAAGATCTGGCATCCTTTCTATATTTTCTTTTATGAGTGTATCTCTCAGCCATATTGGTTCTCTTCTAGGATATTTTATTCCATGTTCTTGAGATTCTGATTCTAACTCTTCACTTATTGTATCTTCTTTAGACATATCTAAAAGAACTTATGTGTCATCATCGAATTTTCATGTGTCAACTTTGAATTTTTTATTAAAGACTACATATCTGATAATGTAGACTTTTTTTGTAGATGGATCTAGTATTTTGTATCCTATAGATTCATTGTCATAACCAACAAATATCCCTGCCATGGTTTTGTCATCTAGTTTAGTCCTCTTCTATTTTGAAATATGCATATAGGCTTTACATCCAAAGATTTTCAATTTCTCTATGTTGGGATTTTGTCCCGACCATGCTTTTTTGGTGCAATATGTTTGAGTACTCTTGTAGATAGCCTATTTTGTATGTAGACTATTATTTTTACTACTTTTGCCCAAATTTGGTGATCAAGTTGTGCCTCTTTCAACATGCATCTAACCATTTCCATTATTAACCTGTTTCTTCTTTCTATAATTCCATTCTATTGAGGTGAATATGTTGTAGTGAGTTGTCTTTTAATTCTATTTTCCTCTAAAAATAAGTCAAACTCTTTAAAAACAAATTCTCCTCATTTGTCTAAAAGATGTGCTTTTATAGTCTTTGCTGATTTTTTCTCTACTTTGAGTTTGAATTGTTTGAAGTAACTAAATACATCTGACTTGTATTTCATGAAGTATACCCACATTTTACTTGTGTGATCATCAACAAATAATTGAAAGTTTTATGTCCTCCAGCACTATCAACCTTCATGGGCCCACATAAATCTGTATATATTATCTCTAAAGGTTGTTGAGCTCTGTGTTGATGCAGTTCAAAAGGAATTTTGTGTTGTTTTTTTGCTAAATATTCTGCACATATAGTAGTTTCTAGAGATAGGCTAAGTAGTCCTTCCACCATTTGATATTTGAATAATTCCTTCATTGATGTCTCACTGGTATGTCCTAGTATTTTGTGCCATAGTTCTGAAGCATTGACTGAAAGAGCTGAGTGAATAGTTATATCCAAGATAAATAGGCCATTTTTATATGATCCTAATGCTATTATTCTTCCCTGTTTGGATATGTGACAATGCTTTCTCTCAATGAGAACCTTGAACTCAACAGTTAAGTTTTGATCCATAAGTTGTGAGACAAAAATGAGATTGGTGGTTAATATCGAAATATATAATATATTTTCGATTATTCCTTTTCTATCCTTAAGATTTACTGGAATATCTCTGATTCATTTTACTTCATATGTTTTGTTGTATGCTACTGCAATTGGCTTTTCATTTATCTTTTTCAAAGAGTTAAACCAAAGTATGTTTCTTGTCATATGCTTGCTTACACCTAAATTTATATACCAAAACTCCATGTTATAGTGCTATAGTTCAATTATAGTTGATTTTGTATAATATTTGTAAGGATCAAATATCAACTTATTAATACCTTATTACTCCTAATTGAAATAAGCATTGAAGAATGGAGAAAATAATGGCAGAGAGCGGAATCGCAAGCGGGACCGCAAGCGGGAGGCACTCTGGGAGCCCTCCGGGATCCACCTCCCTGGTTTCTGGACCCGACGGTCCAGAGCCTGATCCACCTGAGGAAGGGGAGATTCCCCCTCGGAAACCCCCCGATCCCTCTTCACCATCCCAGGGATCGTATGCGCATGCAGTTTCTAAAGGGACCCCAATCCCTCTTCCCTCTCAAACCCTGCTTCCCAACGGCTCTGACCTGGTGATCCCAGGGGCATTGTTGGATAGCTTTGCGGCTCAGGACAAATTCACCCTCATCGGCAAGTTCATCGGAGGCAGACCAGATATGGAAACAATTCGTAAATGGGCGAGCAAAAAATGGCGCACTAGTGGGAGCTTGCAGCTTATAGCCCTGTCCAGGGGTTTTTTGCGATCAGATTAAATAATGCAGAAGATTCATGCAATATCCTTGCTGGGGGGCCCTGGTTCCTAGGTAGGCGAAGCCTTTTCCTCCGCAGGTGGGGAGAGGACTTCAACCCAGACACGCAGAATATCAATGTGGCGCCTATTTGGATTCGGCTTCCAAACCTACCCTTCCACTGCTGGCAAGAAGAAGTCCTGAGAGGAATTGCCCGCACTATTGGAGATCTCGTTGCTGTAGATTCGTCTACTAAGGTACGCTCCCGCATGATCCACGCTCGCCTGTGTGTCAATGCCAATTTGGAAACCGCCCTTCCTTCCTTTGTTAACCTGTTCAAGGATTCCATTCTCATCAAAAAGCAGCCCATTGTTTATGAAAACAAACCCGCTTTCTGCTCTGCATGCAATACCCAAGGGCATCTCATCAACCAATGTCCCCAAGCTCGAGTTCTGAAGCCTCCTTCGTAGGGCCCTCTTGGTAAAGGCGAGTTCAATGTTCCTAGTCGTGGCAGGGAAGTCCCAGTCCCGGAGGGGGAAACCCCCATCGTCCCTTCAGAAGTCCAAGGTCTGAGCCAGGAGGGGCTTCTCACAGGCAAATCTCTGGATTCTGCTTCAAACCCTAGCGCCAACCTCGAACCATCCCCAGAAGCCCTCAAAGCCTCTGCTTCCAATTCAGAATCCTTAAACCCCATCCTCCAGGAAATTGAGAACTTCCTACCCCACCAGTCTTCGTCTGGGAAGTTCAGTCCAATCAACACCAGAAGCAAAGGGCAAACCATGGACTCTGGAGCCGAGAGAAAAAGAGGTCGACCTTCTACAGCTGAACAGCGTATCAGGGCAACGGAGGATGACCTAGCTAACGGCTCCCAGCGAACCCTGTTCCTAAACTCTGACGCATCCATATCCGATGATCCTAAAGTATCTAAACCCCCCTTCCAGCAGGCGAAGGGAGGCAAGAAACCTCTCAGATCTTCTAGATGAAAATCCTCTCCTGGAATGCGAGAGGGCTCAACAGTGCAGCCAAGCTTAGACTGGCTGCTAATATGCGTAAGGATATCAAACCCTCCATATTTATTATGCAAGAAACCAAATGTGACGAGAAGTCCTCCAGGAAAGCTGCCAGGTCCATCTGGTCTCAAGGTGAAGCTCTTCACAGCCCCGCTCATGGTTCCTGCGGTGGACTTATTTGCTTCTGGGACCCGTCCCAAGTGGAAGGTAGGCTCCTATCATCCTCCAGAAGAGTCATTAATATTCTCTTTCATTGCATCTCCAGTAATCAGTCTTGGATCCTGTCCAACCTGTACGCTCCTAATTCCCCTCTCGAGAGAACGGAATTTTGGAAGTCCATCTCACGGATGAGGGACTCTTTCAGCAATATCCCTTGGGTGGCTGCAGGGGATTTCAACAGCCCCCTGTATCCGACGGAGAAAAAGGGAGGGTTGGCTGCCACTCACCGTTCTACCGAGGATCTAAAGGATTTTGTGGACTCAAACGAGCTCATTGACATTCCTCTCAAAGGGACTCGCTATACGTGGAGCAACAGGAGAATTGGAGGTAGCCTGATTCAGGTCAAATTGGATAGGTTCCTGATCTCCCAGGAAGCTATTTCTCTCTTTGGTGTTGCTTCCCTTTCGGCCCTCCCCAAGATTGGTTCAGACCATAATCCCATTATCCTCCAGGTGGGCAAGTCTCCTGTGTTTCAAACCCCCTTTCGGTTTCAGGCTATGTGGCTCAAACACAAGGACTTCCGTGAGATGATGAGTCAGTGGTGGAGCCAGCATGTCCATGGATCTCCCATCTTCAGGATAACTCAGAAGCTCAAGTTCACCAAGGATAACTTGCGGAGGTGGAACAGAGAGGTGTTTGGCAACATTTTCAGCCAGAAGAAGCTTATTTCTGACCAACTCCGAGCCATTGAGAGAAGGATCGAAGAAGGGGAATCCGGGGATGCCGTGAGGAAGGAGGAAGGGAAACTTCTTGCTGAATTCCACTCCATTCTTGCCAGTGAGGAATCCTTCTGGAGGCAGAAATCCAGAGAACTATGGATCAAAGCGGGAGACTCCAATACCAGATTCTTCCATGCTACAACCATGAGACACAGAGGCTCCAATAAGATTAGTAAAATTCAATGCAGCGATGGTTCCAGCACTGAAGATATCAACGAGATCAGATCTGAGGCTGTCTCTTTCTTTCAAAACCTCCTAGGAACCTCCCCAGAAAGCTCTGCCTCTGCCAAGGCCGCCCTTCTGGAGAACATCCCCAGTCTGGTTTCTGGCGACTTCAATTCTTCCCTCCTCAAGCCCTTCTCCGACTCAGAAATTAAGGAGGTGGTCTTCTCCATGCAACCCGATAAAGCCCCCGGGCCGGACGGTTTTCCTCCCCGGTTCTACCAAGCTTGCTGGGACCTGGTAGGACCGGACGTCTGCGCTGCCATTCGTGATCTCCAATCTCACCCCATCCCCCGGGCTGTTAACTCCACCTTCATTGCTTTGATCCCCAAGTCCCCTGATTGCCGGTCTATGGCTGATTTCCGCCCCATTAGTCTCTGCAACGTTCTCTTCAAGATCCTCTCCAAAGCCATGGCATCCAGGATGAAGCCCATCCTCCCCATCATTATTGACCCCCGCCAAGGAAGCTCGGTCAAAGGCAGAAACATTCTGGACGGAGTCATTTCCATTCATGAAACCCTCCATTCTGCGGTCCGGAACAAAAAAGCAGGTCTCTTTCTCAAGCTTGATATGACCAAAGCTTTTGATCGGGTTAGTTGGGAGTTTCTTCGGGACGTCCTCTTGAAGTTCGGCTTCCACCCCAGTTGGGTTCAGCTAATCCATAATTGCTTCTCCTCGGCCTGGTTCTCGGTGCTGGTCAATGGCTCCCCCGCTGGGTTTTTTCCCAGCGTTAGAGGACTCCGTCAAGGAGACCCTCTATCCCCTCTTTTGTTCATCATTCTGGCGGAATCCCTTGGCAGAACCCTTTCTGCGGCCAGAGTGGCGGGGAAGATCTCTGGCATCCCAGTGACGTCCAACTCCACTCCCACTACTCACCAGCAATTTGTTGATGACACCATCCTTTCTACGCAGGCATCTGTCTTCCAGGCTAGGAACATCAAGCATATCCTCTCCCTCTATGAGAAAGCGGCTGGGCAGCAGGTGAACTTCTCCAAAAGCAAGCTATTTTTTGTTCACACCCCCCTGGACCGTCAGGGCAGGATTGGGCGGATCCTTGGGTGCTCTGCTGGAGCCCTCCCTTCCTCCTATCTGGGGCTCCCCTTTTTCTGGGGAAGACCTAAAGAGAGTATGTGGAACAATGTTGTTGAAAGATTCCAACGAAAGCTGGCAGCCTGGAAAGGTAAACTTCTTTCCCAAGCGGCAAAAGCAACCCTATCAAGTTCAACCCTCCAGAGCATCCCCATCTACTTCATGTCAGTGTTCCCTCTTCCCAAGTCAGTGTGCAAGCTCATTGAACGCATCCAGAAAAAGTTTCTATGGTCAGGATCCGAAGACAAAGCTAAGATTCCCCTGGTGGCTTGGGACACTATCTGCAGAAGTAAGAAGCAAGGAGGGCTGGGCTTCAGAAAACTGTCAGACATGAACACAGCCTTGCTAGGCAAGCAGGCTTGGAGGATTATCTCGAAAGACCCTGCGGAGTGGACCATGCTGGTGTGTAAGAAATATATGGGAAACCATTCCTTCCTTGATTCTGGCAACCACCCCAATGGATCTGCCTTCTGGAAGGCTGTGACTCAGGCCAAAGCGCTCATCCAGAAAGGCCTCAGATGGGTTCTGGGGGACGGTCGGAGCATTGATTTCTGGAGCGACAGATGGTTGTTGGATGAACCCCTAAGCGGCAGAGCGGACCTCGCCATGCTTCAAACGGTCCCGGACTCTCGGTTGGGAATGAAAGTTTCTGACTTCATAGTTTGGGAGGATGGTCATCCCTGTTGGAGGCTCCTCGCGGGCTCCTCTCCTGAGGTTGCTGCTCTCAACCTTTTACTCCAAGCAACTACCATTCCCACTGAGCAGAAAGTTGACAAGCCTGCCTGGGCTGGTTCTGACAAAGGGCTGTACACTGTTAAGTCTGCCTTCTCCCTCCTGAAGGACCACCCTGTCTCCCCTTCCCATATTGTTTGGAAGAAGAACCTCATTCCGAAAGTGGCCTTCTTCTCGTGGATTGCCTTCCAAAACAAACCCCTCACCACTGAGAACCTCATCAAAAGAGGCATTCCCCTTCCCAACAGATGTTACCTGTGCCTGTCCAGCTGGGAATCCACCGATCACTTGTTCCTCCACTGTGAGTTCACCTCGGCTGTGTTTGGGTTCACCCTGTCTACCTTCCAGATCCAATGGGCTCCTCCCAAGTCTTTGTGTGGTGCCTTCTACCAGTGGCCCCAACCCTTTGCTAATCTTAAGCTTCGTTTTCTCTGGGACATCTGCCTTCACCACCTGATCTGGCAAGTCTGGCTTGAGAGAAACTGCAGGATCTTTGGGACCTCTTCCCGAGATCCTCATTCGGTGGCCATCAGGGCTATGGCTTTCGCTTTCGAAAATGCTAATCTCATTCACTGTTCCAGCCCCTCTCCTCTGTCCCGGGAAGGGCGTATCCTCTCTTCTCTCAATATTTCTGTTTGTCCCCCCCTGGGGAACCCTCTGCCTCATCCCCGTATCCTTGCCAAGTGGAGCCCTCCCCCTTCGGGATGGATCAAGCTAAACTTTGACGGGGCTTCCAAAGGGAACCCAGGAGCAGCGGGGGCTGGTGGCGCGGTCAGGGACCATCGGGGCATGGTTATCCTCGCTTTCTCTGAAGATCTTGGGGTTCAGACCAACCATGTCGCGGAAGCCAGAGCCCTTTGGAGAGGTTTAGTCCTCATTTCGGAGGACCCCAGAGCTATCATCATTGAAGGTGACTCCATGAACATCATAAACTACTTGAACAAGGATAAGACCCCTGCCTGGAGGGTCCATAACACCATCGGAGAAATTCGAAGGATTCTCCGCAGCAAGACCTACAGATGCCAGCACATCTTCAGGGAAGGAAATTCTTTGGCTGACCTCCTAGCCAACAGAGGATCTTCCTCCGGCAGACTCACCACGTGGGATCTTGAAATCCCTCAAGATGTTGCTGACGTGGCTGCGTCAGAATTCCAAAAAGGTCAATGAGTCTCGCCAGATCAGCGAGGTGGGACACGTCAAGCGTTCTTGGAAAGGGGGACATTACTTGGCGGTTGGGTTTCTTGCGGCATCCAATTACTGCCTGCGGTGAGTCATTCCCCGGCTTACCCGTCAGCACCCCTGACGTGGGCGGCAGTCCCAAGCTGGCTATCAGCTCTTTTTCTGCTCCTAACGCATTGCTAGGCATGACTTTCGTTCGTCTTCGGGACCGCGCGAGCCTATCTTCTTCCTATCCGACGGCTCCCCTCTTTTCGCCTGTTTCCCATGCATGCGACTTACGCGATCCGTCGTCCTTCCGACGCAAGCTCCCTATCTTTTTATTCCAGGGTGGTGATACGGGTGTTTTCTCCACTGCGTTCTCTTGCCTTCAGGCCCTCTTCTGCAGATCCCCTGCTCCTCCCATGGCTCCTCCCACGGCTGTTCCTTACATTGAGCCAGAACTCTCCTCCCTGTCTGAGGAGGAGAAAATCTTCATGAAAGCCCTTGGGCTAATCCCTTTCCTCAACAAGTTTCAGGGCCCGGATGATGAAATCACGTCCGATTTCATGAAGACTTGGCAAGATGGGGAGGTCCGGGTGAAAGGTGTCCACCTGAAGGTCACCTTCGATCTCTTGGTCGAGATTACTGGAATGTCGGGCACTGGGCGTTTCATCCGGCGGGACAAGCACAACTGGCAGGAGGAATTGGACCAGTTTTCGGACAAAGGGAAAAGCTTGGGCTGTGGGACAAGTCCTCCCTCTTCAGAGAGGAGCTGGAAGAACCGTGGAGCTGGGCTTTAAAGCCGTTGATGCAGTTCATTTGCTGCGACGATCCGGATAAGCCTCTTCGCAGCTACCACATCACTCTCGTGAACCACTTGCGGGCGTCCAAGAAGCTGTGCTTCCCGGACTTCCTCAACTACTCCCTCGGGTGTTCCATTGAGGCCGCTCGGAAGAACAAGGCCATGCCGCGGCACCAGGGGCTTATGGGCGTTATTTTCCGCCATTGTATCTCTAACAGGGCCCCCCCCAGATTGTCCCTCCCCTCTCTTCCAACCCGCCTGCTTCCCCGGACGCAGACGCTCCCAAGGCCGAGTCTCCCACTCCTCCTGACCAGGCTACCCCCAGTCGCAGTCGCTGTCGCAGGCGGGCCAAGGCCACTCCTCCGAGTGGCAGATCCTCCAGGCGGCTCAAGAAAGCCAAGGCCAAAGTTGAGAACGAGCCCCCTCTCCACCTGAGCTCGGACTCTGAGTCGGTGCAGAAGAAGGAGCAGCAGAAAATTCCCCTCAGCATGCTCATCGATCTGGCCATCGACGCTATGGGAAACATCTCCAGGGCTGCTGATTCGGCAATCCTCTGCCTCCGCAATCTCAAGGCGCATTTTGAAGGACCCTCTGGGATCCCGGAGAATCCTACTGCCAATTAAGGGTGCTGACGCTTCTTGGTCGGTTGGGTTTTTGAGCTAAGGCAGCTTCTCTTTTCTATGCTATGACAGTTTCTTTTTTCTGTCTTTCTGTTCAGGTCTGAGGCTCGCTTTGAGACCTCAACCTCGCGGCTGTAATGGGTTCACCCCGTTTTTGTAATAAGGTTTTTGGGATCCTCTAGAAAAACCCACTTTTGTATATAAATGTTACTTATTAAAAAAAAAAATAAGCATTTTTCAATTTTTGAAGAGGTTTTAATGTTGGAATTCTTTTTTCCCTTTTTAAAGGTTTGAGACAAGTAAAAATATATTTATCCAACTTTAATAGAAACCCTAATAACCTCTTTTATATCTCTTGGATTATTTATAATTTCCAATAAAATTAATATGATGGAGTAACCCTTGTGGCTCCCAAGTTTGGAAAATTAGAAAAAATTATAATATTTGCAAAATGTTAAATAATTTAATCAAAGTAGAATTCCTTATTTATCCTAGGTTAAATTACAAATATTAAATCAATGAGATAAGTTACCCCTTATAGATTTTGCTTTCAAACTCTAAGTTTTAAAATTAGTTTATAATCCTTATATCTCCAACTATGAAAGCAATAATAAATGGAATTATACCTTACATTTTTAGATGCAAAATCTCCTCATTGTTTGGTGCTTTTTGTGGCTGAATATAACAACAACGTAAGTGATACCTTTGGTGCTAGAATCAATGGATATCCCTTGGAGTTTCTTATATTTAATACTGGTACATAGGCACTGAAGGTTTGACCTTCAAAATATAAGAGCCTTTAATGCTCCTTCTTCCTTCCTTCCACACTGCGCTTCAAATTTTTTTTACTGTGCTTCACTCCCCCTATTGAACTTGGACTTCAAATTCCTTTCAATTAATCATGGACATGTGTCACGTTCATTACAAGTGAGCGCTTCATTCTTTTTGTAATTCTACAAGTTCTTTGTTCAATGCTCTTTAATCAATCTGAAATGTATGGGTACTCATGTGAAGTTGGTGGAGAATACCAAGTGTCACCTCTTCACTATAACTCCTACGTGGGAGTTTCTTGATCGTTGAGAGAATGATTTCTATAATGTCAAGTGGTATTTTTGCATAGAGTTTGTTCCTGTAACATCTTCGAAGATGGATATTTTAACTCCTCAAACCCTTTCGTAACCATTCCTTTGCTTTGCTACGTTGCTTGGGCAACAAGCAAGCTATTCTTCTATAGGTGGATTGAAAATGCACTATGGAGCTTGGACAACGATTTGGAGCTTCCTTTGGTGGATGGTCTTCTCCAAGTTAGAGACCACAAATGTAACACCTTATCTTCTTCTCTTTTATACCTCCAATCATGTTGAATCCTTTGTAGATTTTTGACATATTTTAGAAATAGATGTGCACTCTCTTGTCTACATAAATATATCTTGAAGATGATCTAATATGATCTTTGATTCTGTAGGTACGTATGTCCAAGATGAGCCCTTGAATGACTCTTTTTAGCTTTTATTAATATCAAAAGAGCCCTTGAATGGCTCTTTTGATATACCTTCTTTTGCACTTTATTTCTAGATCTAAAATTCTAGTTTTGTGGCATATTTTTCCTGTAAAACAAGGGTTTTGAGGTTGTATTTTAAGAGTAGACACACATTTTCCTTTTTGCTTGGACACTTTGATAAAAAATCCAAGCTTAAATGATAGTATATAGAAGCTTTTCAATTGATGCAATTTTTTGCACTTTCTTTCCTTGCATCTAACCTTGTAATGCTTTTGGATTTGAGACTCACTAAATCTCAATATTTGAAGCTTCTATTTCTATTTTTGGCTAGTTAAGTTCTCAAAATTTTGGAGGATTCTCGCCTTTTGGGTGGCTTCTTTTGGCTACTAAAATTTGCAAAGTTTTTAGCTTCAATAGTGTCTTTAGACACTCGATACAAATCATATTTTGTGCCCTTAAAAAAAAACACAAAACTAATTTATTTTTTAGCGTAGTATAATAATACAAGTCATTAACTTTTAATGCACTAATATTACACCTTATCACTCCAATAAACTCTCAAATTCAGTTACTAATAATTTACTGCAACTAATCAAGAATAACCTAAAAATAATATTTAAGAGTCATTTTATAATTTCACTACAATCAATGTTGTAGGACTTAGTATTCTTCCTCTTTTTTTTTTTTAAGTAGATAATAGGTAGTTGATAGAATCTAATCTGAAATCTAGTCAACTCCTAATAAATATGCAAATAAATCCTTAAAAAGAATATTTTTCCTTTTGCACTTTAGAAGACTGTAATATAATTCTCTTCTTGCAACTTTAATCCAAATTCAGGTGCTCTAATAAATCTTATAAGTAATCAATTAATGAATATTCTTGCACCAAAAGTTACTTACCTTTTTCTGTATCTCTTCTCCCGCTTTTGTAGAGGATGTAGATCTTGGTATCTAAAATCACCAAGTTGCTGCTTCAAGTAGGATGTTTTTCTAGGATTTGGCACTCCTTGACAAATTCTCCTCTTGGGCTTGTTTTCGGATGGCGGTAATTGTCCCAAGTCCTTCACTATCAGGGACTTCACCTTGGTAGTGGTTTTCTCCAATGAGTTCTCCAGAGAACCCTCTTGATGATATTTAGTAAGACTCTCCTAGCCTTTTTTGAATGCTTGATGAGACCTTCTCTTCAACCTTCTGTTTATCAAAAAACTTCTCTAATATCCTTATTCTTGTCGAGCTCTTCAAGCAATATTAAAGCAATAGAATTTGCAAGTGGCAGGTCCAAGGGCGTGTCTGTTTTACAAAAATTGTAGTACTGAATTTCCCTATTTCTATCTAAGAACGATTGTAGCTCTGATGCCATTGATGGTTTTAGCAATATTACATTACAAGACAAAGAACAAAGCAACATAACATATTATTGAATGAAAATAAGTGATACAAAAAGAGGTGAACCATGACCCCCTTCATATATGAAGGTTTCCTTAGTCAACACTCCAACTAGTTGTATAATGGGATACCTTGCACACATGCATACTGACACTTGTGCATATGTTGCTTCTTCCTCAAGTAACTAGATAACTTCCCCCTAAAGTAATCTAATGTCCTAACTATGTACCTTTGGTACATTTATATAATTTCACCCAAATGATGTATTATACTCTATTTCTAACACTAACTAAGCTATAAAGGACCTATAGATTATTCCTTCTACATTGCCACTACTATTGGAGAAAGATAATATGAATATGTTGAAGGCATGGTAGGAAGGTCCAAATACCCTCAAGTAAAATATGTGAGTATGGTGAAGGTAGAGCAAGAAGGACCAAACTATTTCCAATAAGGACAAATTTATTCCCATGTGGATATGGAGATTGTCCCTTCTACTTTGTCATTGATCTTGGAGAAATAAAATGTGATTATGGTGAAGACTGGGTAGGAAGGTCTAAATTATTCCCATGAGAAAGACCAATTAGAGATTGATACTCATGAGACTATAGAGGAACAAACTATTGAGAAAGGTCCATCCTATGTTACTTTAAATGTAAGAATTACTAGGAGTTCTTGTAAAGGCCCTAACCTAGGTCAATAAGAGTCTAGCAAAGTGGGTAGGAAGTCTCTCAAGGAGAAAAGATACAAGGAAGTAGAAGAAGATAAATTTATGGGGTCTCAACCTACTATTAAGGAAATTCTTGCAGGTATGAAAAAGCTTACACCCTAGAACCAATGAAACTCCTAAGCTGGAATGTTAGGGGTATGAATGCCCCTAGAAAATATAGGTTGGTTAAGGATCTTGTCTGCTCTTACCAACCAAATTTTTTACTTCTCCAAGAAACTAAATTGAATCTTACAAATTGGCTAAAATTTTAGAAAGGTATTTGGTAAAATGCTAACAACTTTCAAGAGGAAGCTAAAGGGGCCTTCAAAGGGATTATATCTCTTTGGAATTCCAATATTTATGAGGGAGACCTACTAGCTAAAAGTGAATATTAGGTCACAATACTTCTCACAACTAAATATTCTAAAGTTTCCTTTGTGATTACCAATATCTATGCCCCCAACTCAAGTAAAGCCTGTAGAGAACTATGGATTTATTTAGGGGAAATGAGTAAGTAGTTTAGAGGTTTAAAATGGACTATGGTGGATAATTTTCATGCCCCCTTAATCTCAAGGTAAGAAGCAAGGGTGTGTGGTTGATTTCTTAGAAATCATGCAGGATCTAGGGAAGCTTTTAATTGATGGTGTTCTATTTGATGTGAATTTATATGGTAACAAGTTTACTTGGATGGACAGATGCTCTGGTAGGAAACTTGATTTAGGTCTAGTTGGACAGAGTTCTTTTAGAGGATTGGTTCCAAAACAATTTCATGTTTAATATGAAATTTATTCCTAAATCTAGATCTGATCACAATCCTATGCTCTTTTAGTGTAGTGTGGATGATTAGAAGCATAATGTCTCTTTCAAGTTTAAATTTATGTGGTTGCACCACCCATATTTTTATAAAGAAATAAAAAAATGGAGTATTCCTTCCCAGGGTATTAAGATGCAAATTCTCACAAATAAGCTTAAAACTATTAAGAAAGAAGTCAAGTGAAATAAGGAGGTCTTTGAAAATATCTTTCAAAAAAAGAAAGATATTCATTTAGGGTTGGATATGTTAGAAGAAGAGATTAATAGGTTGGGTATGAACCAAACCCAATTCCAAAGAGAAAAAGAGCTTAATGCTGAACTACACACCATAATAGCCAAGTAAGAAACCTATTGGAGGTAAATTTTGAGGATCTAGTGGTTGCAAGAAGGTGACAGGAATTCTAAATTTTTCCATGTCTTAACTATAAAAAATAAAAGTTTTGCTTACATGGATGAAATTCTAAAGGATAATGACTAGGTTATTAGAGAGAGCGAAGAAATTGAGTGTGAGGCTATGGAATTTTGTCAAAAATATTCTAGCTGAAGATATGGAAGAGGATTAAATAATGATTAAGGATATGACTAATCACATTCCTAGGTTGATATCCAAGGAGATCAATGCTCAACTTCTAAATGAGATCAATGCTCAAATTCTAAAGAGGTAAAGATAGTCAATTTATCACTCGATAGAGACACAACTCTAGGTCTAGATGGGTTCCAAGTAGTTTTTTCCAAACCTTCTAGGATATTATTAAATTTTATGTTATTGAAGTAGTGAAGGAATCTTTAAAGTTGGGTCAGATCCTAAAGGATTTTAATAGTACCTTCCTTGTTCTTTTTTTTTTGTTTGTGGAAAACACCTCAAATGGAATGCCACTTTTGGATAATTTCCAAGGAGGTAGGGATATCTATTTCATCAAAAATACCCAGGGCTTGCACCTGGCTTATCCCCTTCGACACACTCAACGAGCATGCCTAAAACAATAACAAAAAAACACACAAACACAAAAACATAAAAAATACAACATCAAAAAACAAAAACAAACAAACAACCAAACAAACAAACAAAACCACAAAAAAAACACAAACTAAACAAAAATAACATAAAAGCATAAAAACAACAAAGAACTAAAAAAATAGATAAACAAATAAATAAAAATAAAAATAAAATAAAATAAAAAATAACAACAAAACACATAAGAAAACCATAAAAACAACAAAACAACACACAAACACTTAAAAAAACCAAAAACACAAAACACAAAACACAAAACACAAAACACAAAACACAAAACACAAAACACAAAACACAAAACACAAAACACAAAACACAAAACACAAAACACAAAAACACAAAAACACAAAACACAAAACACAAAACACAAAACACAAAACACAAAACACAAAACACAAAAACATGAAAAACAACAAAAAAATAAAAAAACACAAAATCATAAAAAACAACAAAAACAACACAAAAACAAAACAGTACAAAAAACACACACTCTCAAAAAACTAAAAAAAAAACACAACTACGACCTTTCTCTGCCAAAATACTTTTAAGGCAAGAATCAACAAAGGAAACATAAGAAAGAAATGACTGAGCTAGGGAACTAAAATACCCTGACCGAACCAAAGAGAAGTAAAATCAAAGCAAAAAGAAACTAGGTAACTATAGTACTAGAGCCATCCAAAGAAAGGATAAAAAGCAGAGCTTCCCTTATTTGTGAAGCCCACCATCTAGGAGGGTGGCCATAGCAAGTAAGATCATCTTTGTCCAATGCCCAATCAGCTAAAGCATCAAAAAATATGTTATGTTCTCTAACCACATGATTGTAATCAACTTTCAAAAAGCCCATATGGATTAATTGAATCTTCTCAACAATTCTTTTTATTCTCCAATAAACCTTATGATTCTTAGGAGTCTTCAAAAGATTAATCATGAGTTGAGATTCAGATTCAACCAACACCTTTTCCCATCCAACCTTAGTAGCCTCTTGAAGGCCTCTGAGGATATCATACCCCTCATCAAGGTTATTGGAAAGAATACCCAAATTTTTAGCAAAAGTGAAAACCAGGGAACCATCAGAAAGCCTACCAATTCCTCCTGCACTTGCTTTTCCAAGGTTCCCCCTAGAGGCTCCATCGGTATTGAATTTTCCATAATATTTAGGAAGAGGTTGCCAATTCCTTGTTCTTTCCATCTTGTAATTACTCACATTCCCTTTAAGCCAATTGCCCTTAGAAGAGTTAATATTCAATATTTGGTGGGAGTTTTGGGGGTGATTAAGGAGCTGTTGGACTGATTAAACTAAGTTGACAATGGTCTTTTACCATATATAATGAATATCCTTTATTTCTTGATTGAAAATTTGGTTGTTCTTTTCATTCCAGATATTCCAAGGTAGAATGGTAGAACCCATCCAAACTAACTGCCTAATGAAATGATCAGCACCCTCCTATTTAGGCCAATTCCTCCAAAGCTGTTCAAAAGTAAAAAAATGGACCACTGTAAGCCAAGTAATATGGCTATTCTCCTCCATAGATTAGAGGCTAAGGTACACTCAATAAAAATATGGCTAATAGTTTCCACATTCTCTCCACACATTTCGTATCTAAAAGGGCCATGAAAACCACGTTTCATAAGTTGCTCACCAGTTAGCACCCTACGATGCAATAAAATCCAAGTAAATAACCTCACCTTAGGCCAAAGCTTTTGAGCCCACAACTAAGAAAATATGTCATAAGAATGGTTGGGATTATTATGGCATAAGACCACATAACCTTGAGCAATTGAATACTCACCCTTAGAAGTGGTTTTCCATCCAAAACAATATTTATCATGGGACCAAGAGAGAGATCTCATATGTAGGATGTGTTGGATGTCTTGTCTTTGTATTTCTAGAATTTGAATAGGCCAGTCCTCAATAGGGATCCAATATCTACCAACCTATAAATTACTAGTATGGTATCAATAGTAATTAGACACCTTTATCCAATAAGCTCGGTGAAGCTCCTTCATCCAAGGCCTCCACTTAGGAAACTAAGCTATCAAAGGTTGGTGACTATCCTAAGAATCCGCCCAAAAATTTGCCTGTTGACCATTATGAATGATCCAAAATAATTTTTTCTTAATGAAATCCTCACTAGTCTTAAGAACTGCTAAAATAGGAGAACCTTTGGTGGGCAATTGATAGCGAACAAGGTCTTCAAGACTTTTGTTAACATATTTAGCATGAATATTATTGGCCCAAAGGGCATTGGGGTTATGTAAAATCCTCCAATACAATTTAGTAGCTAAAGCTTTATTTTTATTAATAGCAAATCAGAATCCTAACCCTCCTTCATTCTTAAGAAGATATAAAGTGTCCCATTTCATCAAGGCCCATTTTATTTTCTCCTTAGTACCACTCTAGAGTAATATATGATTAATTTGATCCAATTATTGAAGAACAACCTTTGGGATATTCAACACGGTAGAAACATAAATAGGTATATCTTGAAGGATAGATTTTACCAAGGTAATTCTACCCCCAAAAGAAAGCCACCTATTGGTCCACTTTCAAATTTTCTTCTTCATTCTGTCCAACAACCAAATCCAGTATTTATTTTTTTGTCTTGGACTATTGATAGGGATGCTTAAATAAGTGATAAAAAATGAGGTATTCTTATATCTTAATTTATTCAAGACCATGGATTTCTATCTAGTAGAGCAGTGAAAGAAAATAACTTTAGACTTGTCTTCATTGATCAATTGCCCAGTAGCCTTAGAAAAATAGCTAATGGTTTGCTTAATTTTAGAAGCTTCCTTAATTGTAGCTTTACCCAACAGAGTAGAGACAAAAAAATTGAAGATGAGATATAGGCCTAGCTCCATGAACAATAGTAACTCCCTTAAGGGTTTTATTGTCTCTATTTTTGGTTATAGTCCTACCGAAGAATTCAACAAGAATGATGAATAGGGGAGAGGGGGTGACCTTGCCTAATACCTCTAGAGACTAGGAATAGTTTTGAAGGCCTACCTATGATAAGAACTAAGTAGGATACTGAAGAAATACAACCCATAATCCAACCCATCCAATCTTGAGAGAAACCAAATTGCCTCAAAACTTTGATAAGGAAGTGCCAATCCACTCTGTCATAAGCTTTGGATAAGTCTAAACGAATGAACATAAAAGGAGATTTTTGCATTTCCATGGAATGGATGACTTCCTGAAGAACTATCTCATCCACTATTTGACGCCCTTCCAAATAACCTCCTTTTTCAAGGGAAATAATCTTATGCAAAAGAGGTGTTGGACATTTTGAGTCCCTAAGCTAAAAGGTTGTCATTGATGTCAAAAGGATCTATGTAGGTAAGCACTATGTTTGTGTAGAAGCAAAGGTTTTTGATCAAAGGTTCAAGAAGGGATGCATGGCATTTGGTTCCAAAAAGGAGCTTCAAGGGAAGCTTAGCAAAAGGTTTTTATTTAAAACCATGGATGGCAGATTTGAAATGGGTTTTTCTTAAAACCCAAGTTGGCTTTTCGTTTCATCAAAAAAGGTGCCCCAATGATGAAGAAATTTAATTTCAATGGTTTTATTTAAAACCATGGATGTCATATTTGAAATGGGTTTTTCTTAAAACCCAAGTTGGCTTTTCGTTTCATCAAAAAAGGTGCCCCGATGATGGAGATATTTAATTTTAAAGATTTAGTTTAAATTTTAATTTATTTAAAATTAAAATTAAAATTTTAAAATTAAATTAAAAGAATATTCGCCAACGTCATAAAGGAAGGTTCAAAAGCGTCGACGTTTCCAAACTAAGGGAAGGCATATATATATGCCATTAAATTTTTTGAAGAAGATTATCCTTGCTCGATTGAGATTAACGATTTGTTTTTGCGAAGGAAGAACTCGTGTTATTTTCATTTTGTGAAGCAGCAAATATTGAAAGCTAACCGCATCCATTTTCCAAAGTGTGTGGGCAATGTGGCCTAGTGGTAGCTTAGTTTGTGCAAATGTGTTGGTGGCAGGAAGGTTAAGCATTCAATTCCTACAAGCATCGTTTTGGCTTTGTTGAGGCGCTCAAGGCACATTTATTTTTTGCTTGGTGGAAGGAGTGAAGAACAAGAAGCGAGTGATGCTTCTTTCTTCACAATGAGCCCATAGCTCGTGCGACAACTTGGCCTTGGCTAGGGCGTTCGTGTTGGACAGGACGAGGATTCGATTCCCCTCGAGGTAGGTATTGAGGTTTTTATTTATTTTGTTATTGCCTAAGGTGGAGTGATAAGGGGTAAAGGTGATTTGATAATTGATGTATTGAATAAAATTAGGAATAAGGTTATAGTGGTTGTTTGAGTTGTGGAGTTAAATTTAATTGTGATTTTCTAAATTATTAGGAGTAATAAGGGTTTTTGATAAAGTTCTTTGAGTGAAAGTTATTTTTGAGTAAGGATTTTCTTTAAAAAGAACTTTGGTGGATGTTAAAATAAAGTAGGAGTAATAAGGTGTTATTTGGACATTATTTTATTGTTGTGTTATTACTCAAGATCTCTAATCCTTGTTGATATTTAAAAAAGGAAAAGTGTTGAGTGTGGCAGATTTAGTGGACAACTCATAAGGCATTAAAAAGGTATGAGTAACATTCTCCATTGATTTTATTTGGGTGGTTGATTTCTGAAATATCATTGGAGTGAGAAGTATTGATTGTGGTTTCCTATTCAAAATAGTTAGTTTAATGCTTCAAGGTTTTCTGGTTTTAAAGTTGTGATTAAAACCTTGTTTTATAAGCATTGTTGTTGGAGTGAGTTGTTATGCAAAGAAATTGAACTTGAGCTGAAAATAACATGAGTATCATTGTTATGTAAGAGTTGTTGTTGAGTATTGTTGAAGATATTTTGAGTTGGTTGATTCATGCTTGGACTAGGGTTTATGAGAAAGAGTTGTTCCTTGTGGTGATTGGTTGAGTAGAGTTGTTTGAGCCTAGTCAAGTGTTTGTGTGAAGTGGTTGTTCAAGTTCCATAAAACAAACTATTCTATATTCTGATTTGAATTGAGTTGAGATTGATTTGAGTTGAGATTGGGAGTTGAGTATAGAACATATTGAGTCTCTAAAAATTCTCTTTATGCTTCTATGAGATTTCTAAGTTGAGATTGATTTGAGTTGAGATTGGGATTTGAGTATAGAACATATTGAGTCTCTAACAATTCTCTTTATGCTTCTATGAGATTGTTGAGTTGAGATTGATGAGTTGAGATTGGGATTTGAGTATAGAACATATTGAGTCTCTAACAATTTTCTTTATGCTTCTATGAGATTGAGTTGAGATTTTGTTGAGCTGATTTGAGGTAAGTCTTTGAGAAGACTTGTGGGCTAATTTTGAGTAATCTTTTGTGAAATCTTGCTATGCAGATTTGAGCAAGTTCTAGAGAGGACTTATTAAGAAAATTTGGACAAGTTCTGAGTGACCTTGTTGAGAAGATTTGGACAAGTTTTGAGTGAGCTTGTTGAGCAGATTTGAGCAGGTTCTAAGTGAACCTATTGAGAAGATTTGAGCAGGTTCTGAGTGAGCTTATTGAGAAGATTTGAGCAGGTTCTGAGTGAGCCTATTGAATAGATTTGAAGAATTTTTTAGTGAACCTATTGATAGAGCTTTGGAGGTGATAGATTATAGAGGATAGAGTCTCAGTGGATAGAGATCTAGCATCTAGGACAATTGAAGACAGATATGAGTGAGGAGTCTTCAAGTGGAGAGAGATCCACAGGTCAGTGCAACAGAGAGACAAAGTCTTCTAAAAGATCACTAGCAAGAGCAGAAGGGGAAAGAGTTCTCTTGTGGAAGAGATCCACGAACTTGAGATTTAGGGGATCAACATATCCTTTGGATAGAGGTCCATAAACATTATAATTGGGAAGGATTCCCAAGATATTGATTGAGAAAGTTTTAGCAAAATATTTTCTCCATGGAGTAGCCTGCATTGGGTGAACCACATAAATTGTTGTGTCACTTTTGTGGATGGTGTTTTGTGCATTGCTTTGATTACTACTATTGATACTGCTATCTATACACTACATAATATTGAATTGAAAAGAAAAGTAAAAAGTGGTCTTATACTGTTCACCCCCCTCTCAATATAAGCTTGTGTTCTTCAAGAGGCTTCAAGCTTTCTACCTTGATCTTAGTAATGATTTTGAGAAGAACATTACACAAAGAAATAGGTCTAAAATCTGAGATATGATAAGCCTTTTGAGCTTTTGGGACAAGAGTTATATAAATTTTATTGATAACCTTCAAAATTTCTTTGGCTTTCTTGGCTTCTTCCACCACCTCTAATAAATCAACATGAAGGATATCCCATAAATCTTGGTAGAACTCAATGGGAAAACCATTAGGACCTGGGGTTTTATCTTTTTTATTTTAAAAACCACTTGTTGAAGCTCATTAATTATAACAAGAGCAATTAAAATAGAGTTCTCCCCATAAGTGATAAGAGAAGGGATCGCTTGAAGAATATTTTTTTGAGAAGCCGATTCAAGAGGAGTAGCATCAAAAATATTGGAAAAGTAATTCACAACAATAGAGTTCATACCATCCCAAGTTTAGACAACATCTCTAGAAAATGAATTTAGGAAAGAAATAAAGTTGTGAGATCTTTGAGCTAGAAGATATTTGAGAAAGAAATTTGTGTTTAGATCTCCTTCTTTGAGCCATTGAATTTTAGATTTTTGCTTCCATAAGAGTTCTCCTTTTTCCCATTCCTCTAACTGAGTTGTGATTCTAATTTCATCTATACTTCTGCTCTCTATGAGGCCATCTAAACAAATTTTCTTATTCAAATTTTTAAGTTGAGAAATAACTTCATATTTTTTATTATGAACATCCCCAAACTCCTTCCAGTTCCAAGTCTTGGTTTTGGATTTAATATATTGTAATATTTTGGTAAAACAAAACATCTTAGTCACATATCTTGGTTTACCTTCCTTCCACCTTTGTTGCACTCGAGGTCTGAAGGAACTGTCTCAAAGCCACATTAACTGAAAGCAAAAAGGAGAGAAACTCACATTGGTTTTCCAAATTTCCACCATGATTGGCCAATGATTTGAACCAAAATTGTTAAGAGTCTTCACTTTAGGAATGTGACCATTTATTAAGAAATGGTCAGAGAGTAGGAACCTATCCAATCTCTCCATGATACAAGCTAAGCCTTGCCTTCTGTTAGACCAAGTTATAAGGCCATTATCTGATTGATTGTCCACAAGATGAAGGTTTGCAATATATTCATTCATGAGGTTAGTGCACCTGTCCACATTTATATTTCCCTCGATTTTCTCATCTAGAGAAAGTATGGTATTGAAATCTCCTCCTATCAATATCCAAGCTTCAGGAAAATGAGAGATAATATAAGTTATAATATTCTGTTGTCTTCTCTTGTCCTCCAAAAAAGTTGGAGCATAAAAATTTATACAAAGCATAATTTGTTTGGAATGTCTACTTTGAATAGCTATAGCTAAAAGATCCTAGATACCAACCATATGGTGAATAACTACCTCTTTTGGGTCCCAAAGGTAAGAAATACGACTAGAAGTCCCCTGGGAACTAAGGGAAACAACTTTTCTAGCTGGCTAGATTTTAATAGCAAGTGAATCCATTTCCTCTATTGACATCTTCATTTCTTGAAGGAAAAAAAGATGTTGATGGTTTATCTAAATCATTATTCTAATTTCATTTTGTTTTGAAAGACTCCATTTGAGTCCTCTAATATTCCAAGTGATGATCCTCATTAATACCGGGGCTAAAATAATTGGTAAGAGAATTAATATTACCTTCCTCTACAATATTTTAACCTTCTTTTACCATATGATTTTTATTGGTCTTGCGACCTACCTTTTGATTAGAATCCATATTCAATTTTTTTCCCTATTTCTTGACTTACTCCAATTGAATCTAGGATGTCTTCTAACCTTGAAGAATACGTGTACAAAGCCAAAATGTTGTTGGAAGGTTCAATAGAGTCTATATTGGGACCTGTATTATTTGAAGTCTCAAAATTTAAAATATTGTTTTTCTTGTGTATATTTTTTCCCTTTCTTTTGTTGAAATTTTGATTTGTTGTTTTGACTGTGAGTTATTTCGTTCATCTCTAAATTGTGTTTCTAAGATTTATGTTTCCATTGTTTCCTCTTCCTCACCTAGGGCATCATTTGTGGAAAGAATTTCAAATATATTAGCTGATAACTTTGATTGATCCTTCATAACTATTTTTTTTCTGAATGTCCTTCTTCTTAGGCATTTGAAAACCTATTGAAATTGTATCTTCTTTCTTTTGATCTGGAATTTCATTTGGGCAAACACTACCCAAATGACCATATTCATGGAAAATTCTACAACAAAAATGAATGTTCTCATAGTCTACTACTTGCTCCTAGTGTCCTCCCTAAATTGTAATGTGATATTTTTAGGTAGGGTTTGTCAAAATCCATTAAAACACAAATCCGAGCATAAATAATATGTTCAAATTTTTGAGTACAATCAACAATCATCATAAAAGTTTCCAAAGAGTTTCCAATTGAAGAAAAAATAGTTGAATTCTAGAATTCAATTGGGAGGCCAAAGAGTCTAACCCACATGGGACCTATAGAATGCATTTTTTTTTTGGCTCTAAATTTAGTATGCCAGGGCTTCATAAAAAGCCTTGCCCTTCCAAAGAACCAGGGACCCCCTTGAAAAGGTTTCTCTCAATATTCATTATTTAAAAATAAAAAAAGAAAATAACCATTTGGATAAATAGATATTTTTAACTCACCTCTAGTTTTCCAAATTTTTGTAGCCCAAACTTTGAACGCAGATAGGCTTGGATGAAAACCTAAGAAACAATAAATTAGTCCTCTTTTTTCTAGATCTTTAATGCTAGTCTGAGTGGCGCCCATAACAATAGGAGTCCCATCAGCTCCTCGAAGACATCCTGACTCATTTTTCCTCGAATTAATATTAGGCATTATTAGAGGTTTACGAGAAACCTTAAGATTAATGTTAGTATTAGTCTGAGGTTGTCCACCATGGAGGACATCCCTAAAATTTATTTTTGGGGCCGAGTCTTGTAAATTATCACCCTTGAAAGGGGTTTCCATTATGGATATTATTTTGGGGTGCACCTTAGCACTAGATTTGCTTGACATCTGAACCATTTTTTGATTAGCTAATTGAAACTTGTTTCGTGATCTCTTTAATCCATGCCCTAGATGCCAAGGAAAGGTATAATTTTCACTTTTGCTTTGTGCAGCAAATTGGAAGCCATTACCAATCAAGTTCACCACATGATTTGTTGAAAAATAAGTTTCTAACCCATCTTGGGTCCCCTGAAATATATCCAATATTGAGCAAAAACCACAAAAATGTTGGCCACTACAACACGAAGACCCCGAAAAACAACCTCTGGAGCTGCTTGCACTTAACCCAGATGAAACCCTCACACAATTGCTTGCCAAAAATATTATTCACACATAGGGATGTGCTAGGATCTCTATTCCTCCAAATTATTTGAAAATTGGTGAAGATGTTCTAGGGTTTTTCAAGAATCTACCCTCAAAATTTTAGCTCAATATGAGTCCAGATGAGTGAAATATAGTCAAAACAAGTTTGATAGTTTGAACAGTCCTGTGAAAAACCTGTAGATAGTATTCCAATGTTTCAAACTACCTTCCTTGTTCTAGTTCCTAAGAAGAAAGGGTTAAAAAATTTCAAATATTTTAGACCCATAATTCTTTGCAATGCTATTTAAAATATTATCCCTAAAGTTATAGCCTTCAAATTGAAGATATTCCTTCCCTCCATTATATCCAATGAGTAAGGAGGCTTTGTTAAGGGTAAACAAATTTTGGATGGGATTATATCCCTTAATGAATCCATGCATTTTGTAAATATTGGTGAAAGAAAGGGTATGTTCCTAAAGTTAGACATGCACAAGGCTTATGACAGAGTTTCATAGAGTTTTTTGGATAAAGGTTTGGCTGCCTTTGGTTTTTGTAGACAGTGGAGAAGATGGGTTACAAGCTACTATAAGATTGCAAGGTAATCTATTTTGTTCCATAATAAACCATCAAGTTTTTTAGTAGTAGAGGTCTTAGATAACGTGACTCCCTCTTTCCTTATATTTTCATTATTTGAAATACTCAAAAGATACCTCAATGCTACCAAGGCTTTTGTCCAGATAGGGGGTCTTAAACCAACTCATAATCTTGAGGGCATTACTCATTTTTAGTTTGTGGATGATACCATTTTACTTGGTAATCCTACTATGGTAGAGGCAATTGAATTTAAAATAATATTATACCTCTATGATCTTTCCTCTTACCAAAAGATCAATTTGAACAAGAGCGAGATCTTCTTCATTAACACTAACGTTGCTCTCTAGAGAAGGATGGCTAGAGTGATAGGGTATCCTATGTCAACCCTACCTTCTTCTTACCTTGGAGTGCATATATTCATGGGAACTTGCAAGTCACATATTTGGAATGGTTTGGTTGATAGTTTTCAATCTAAACTATGGAAAGGTAATCTCTTGTATCAAGCATGTAAACTGTTGCTGGTTAAGAGTGTTTTGTAGGTTGTCCCCATTTATCTTCTCTTCCTTTTTAAGATCTCTTCTAAAGTTTCCAGATTCATCGAAGGAATTCAAAAATAGTTCTCATGGTCAGGATTTGAAGAGAGGAGGAGGATTCCTCTTGTAGCCTGGGAAAAATATGCCATCAAAAGAAGCATGGTGGTCTTGGTTTGAGGAGACTCGACCTAGTTAATAATGTCATGGAAGCCAAGGTGGGATGGATAGTTCTAATATATGGTCAAAATATTTGGGCAAGGATTATTAAAAAAAATATCTTAATAGCTAGGAGGATACCATATTTCTCACAATTCAAGATCCCTATCATGGCTCTTATTTATGGAACCACTTTGTGGAGGCTAGGGAGGCCTTGTGGAAGGGTGTGAAATGGCGTGTTGGAGATGGAGCCTCTATAAGTTTATGGGAAGATGCCTGGTTAGATGACAAAACTTTAGCCAACAATGATATTTTCTCTAATTTGAAAGAGGATCTAGAAGATAGATATGGTAAAAAGATTTGTGACTACATGACTTTATTGGATAACCAGTTGAGTTGGAAAGATATAAAGGCAGACCCTGAGAATTTGGAGGCTTTAAACCTCCTTAAAGCTAAACTAAGGCTTATTAATTAGGTGTTGTCAAGCAAAGAGACTCTATGGTTTGGAGTAGAACTAAGAATGATAAATTCAACGTGAAGATAACCTATGATCTTTTGGATCTTGTTGTAGATAATGGTCTCCCTTGGAATAGAATTTGGGGTAAGAGAGCTATTCCTAAATTGGATATTTTTCTTTGGGAAGCAATCTCGAATAAGATCCTAACAATGGATAATCTTAAGAAGAGAGGTTTTCAGTTACCTAATAGATGCAATTTATGTGAAAAGGCAAAAAAATCAGTGGAACACATATTCTTGGAATGTCCCTATACTCTAAACATTTTCCAGCTCCTCATCAATAATATGGGCATCTCTTGGGTGATTCCTTCTAATATGGTTTTGTGGTTACAATAGTGGGAGAACCCATTTTTCAGTCCTCATATTAATGTAATTTGGAACCTGATTTCATTTTATTTTGTATGGGGAGTATGGTTAGAGAGGAACAAGAGAATTTTTAGAGGGGAAAAAAGGTCAGCAGTGAGAAGTTTTGGAAGTATCACCCATTTTTTAGAGGAGAATGCTAAATCTATCAAGTACCCTATCAAGCCAAAGAATACTGAAGAGACTATGATAGCTAAGGCATGGAATTTGAAACCCATTAGTGATGGAGAGGCAAATGCTCAGGTTAGAATTGATGTAAAATGGCAACCACCCCGAGATGAATGGTTGAAGTTAAATTTTGATGGGGCATCCAAAGGTAACCTAGGTAAGGCCAGAGCAGAAGCAATTTTAAGGGATAATTAGGATGGATTGGTGGGGGTAGCCTGTAATTTTTTGGGAATTATTACTAGTTATAAAGCTGAAGTTAATGCTTTACATATGGGTGTAGAGCTAGCTAAGTATCTAGATGCTAAAAAAGTTATCTTTGAATGATATTCCTTAAATATTATCAATATTTGAAAAAGGAGTGAGAAACTAATTGGCAAATTGATTACATTGTTCAAGATATTAGAGATATCGTAAAGCATTTTGAAAAAGTTGATTTTGTTCATGTCTTTAGAGAAGGTAACAAACCAACAGACTGGTTGGAGAACTTTGGTTCCATTAAAGAGGAGGATAGGATATGGATCCCCCCTAGGGGGATCCATGAGGTCTTAGAAAAGTTCATGAGGGAGGATTGCAACTAATTGGGGTCCGGGATGGATACTATTTGTCTTACGTCTAGGGGATTTTTGGCTACTTACCCTTGGCAACTATGCATTTGATGGGTTGAATTTGTGTTGTAAAAGGGTTCGACCCTTTCAAAATAATTTTTTTACCCTAATAAAAAAATAATATCATGGAATAGAAGGGGTATGAATAAGACCTCTAAAAAAGAGTTATTAAGGAACTAATAGGTCGTTACAGTTATAAGTTTATTTTTAATACAAGAAACAAAACTAAGTAGTGAGGAATGCAAGGATGCTTTTAAAAATATTTGGAATATGGGTGATTGTTTGGCAATTTCTTCTATAGGAACTTTAGGCGGTATCACAACAATTTGGGACAAACATAAATGGGATGGAGAATTGTTAAAAGCAAAAGGTAATTGGGTTTTTGACTATTTAAAGGAAAAATAAAAACATAAAAGTTGGGGCTATAAATGTATATGATTCAATTATAATTACTCCTCATGAAATATGTTGGAAGGAACACTGATGATTCATAATTATGATCTATGGATTCTTGGGGGTGATTTAAACATAGTTATACCTCCTTTGGAAAAGATGGATGGTACTCTGGGATGGTCTAAATCAATGCAAGATTTTGCTTCATTTATCAATTAAAATGACATTTGGAATATTATTCCTTCAATTTTTTAATATACATTAGATAATAGACACATTGGGAAACTCATATAATAAAAATATTGGATAGATTCTTCTTATCCAAAGCATAGTTGCAAATAGAGTATACAATTTTTCATATATTCTATTGGGAGTAATCAGATCACAAACCAATTCTGTTGGCTTGTGATTACCTAATAAAGTTCATCAAACACATTTCACTTTTAGTCAATGTGACTTCAAGATTCTGATTTCTTCAAGATGGTTGTGTTATGGTTGAATGAAGCAAATTTTAAAGGATCATATATATACATGTTTGTTGAAAAGTTGAAATATCTAAATGAGCAAATAAAGATTTGGAATTCTAAATCTTTTGGCAACATCTTTAAAGGAAAGAAGGAAATTGAATCCAAGTTCAAAAATTTGTAAGAGATAGTAAATATCAAAGGAATGGACCAGGATTCTTATGTGAAAGAAAAATAATTATTTTATGATTATCATAATGCATTGAAAAATGAGGAGTCATATTGGTTTCAAAATCTAGGGAGGAACGACTCAAGGAAGGAGACATAAATACCAAACATTTTCATGCAACAACAAAAATAAAATTTTATTTATCTTAGGAGGGATACCATAGTGGTAAGTCCTTGGGTTTTCATCCAGGTTATCCAAGCTCAAACATCGAGACAAGGGGACTAAGACCCCTTCTAAAAACCTATGCTTTACCCTAACATTTTATCTCAAGAGGGATACTGTAGTGGTAAATCCTTGGGATTTCATTCAAGAGACTCAAGTTCAAACCTTAGTATGAGGGAATATAGACCCCTCATAAAAACCGTCACTTTACCCTAACATTTTTATTCTAACAAGAACAATATAGTGGCTAGGGCTTTGACCTCTCTTTGGGGAGGTTCAAGGTTCAAACCATGACATACCCATAAGGGGATAGGCTGAATGGTAGCAACCAAATGTTCGCTAGTTGGCTTCCCTAGTTCGATGTCTTAGAGGGTCAAGGGTCTTGTTGACTTTATTTTACCCAACATACTAGGGTTTATAGAGGCAACATCCAATGATGTTACTGATTTCCCTATTTATCAAAAAAATATATTTTAGTTGCATAAAAAATATTTTAACTACAAGTGGAAGAAATATTGAGGAATAAGAAGATACCATAAAGGAAGCAATTAATTATTTTTAAAATATTTTGTTAGATACTAGGCAAGATAAGGAGGTACAAGATAAGCTTTTACTAAATATTCCATCAATTATCACATAGGGAAAAAATTAAAGTTTGATAAAGAAGATATTTATGGAAGATCTACATGAAGTAGTTTTCTCTTTCCATCCTAACAAGACAATAGGCCCTGACAGATTTTGTGCAAATTTATTTCAAAAAAATTAGGATTTATTGAAGAGTGATATGTTGGTTGTAGTCAAAGAGGCTCAAAAAAGGAAGGCTACAATAAGGGAGATCAATGCCACTTTTATTATATTGGCCCCTAATAAAGGAGAGACAAAATATTTTGATTATTTTAACCAATAAGTCTTTGTAATATGATTTGTAAGATCATTTCAAGAATTATAACAACTAGACTAAAAGACATTCTAGAGTGTGTTATCTCATAGGAACAAGGTGGTTTTGTTCATGGTAAACAAATTCTTGATGGTGTAATCATTGTATAGGAGACTATACATTATCTTCATTCCATGGAAAAACTATGTATGCTTATGAAATTAGATATGAACAAAGCATATGATGGGTTTACTGGAGTTTCATATTGGGTAAAACATTGGTTAATTTTCTATGGTTTAATTCATTACCTCCATTTAATTGTCAACTCGGGACAACTCGTAAACTTGTGAAAAATTGTGCATAATATATGCCTGTAATCTCCTTAATAAGATGAGTCCCTTAGATTCTATGGTTTGGGGGGGTGTTGTTGCGTTGGAGTTTTTGTTTAATTTCCAAACCATTAACCTGTTTCATATTATCAAAGACATGATCGAAATAAACTTGCAAAAAGTAAAGTGCATACTTGCTGGAAAAATACAGAAACCAATGGAAGCTATAGAACTAAACAAATTTACAGAAAATACAGTAAAATTAGGAAATAAATTAAATTACCAAAATGAAAAAGTGGGAGGAATACTGTTGAGAGTGGACCCAAGCTTCCAACATATTCTGCCCAAGTCAATTCGTTCACCGGATGCTAGTTTGAGATTGATAAAACACTCAAATGATTTGTATTATATGCAGGTTCGAAAAATTTATAGAAAAAATCTAGGATCTATTTCTTAGGGGTGGCCTACATATTTATAAGATATGCAGCCATACCCTGTTATATTTGGAGGTAAATCTATTTCAGATTTTGCTGTTACAACAAATACACAAAAATAGGGAGTATAAAGTGAATATACAATCAATTTCATCTGTTGCCAGATTAATCAAGCATATTATGTTTTTATCAGAACAAAATATGTTTGATATTATGCTTATCAGTTTACATGTATATTTATGTATTTTCTAAAAAATAGATGATATATGCTTTATGAAATTGTCCTTAATTTGCATCCATCGCTGAAATCACATCCACATCCATCATTGAAATCGTTGTTCTGTTCTATCGACAACAAGGATCATGTTGTACTTTTGATTAAATGAGAGTTAGGTGCCAAACGAGAGTCAGGTGCCAAAATGGGAGTTGGGCACCGAAATAAAAGTCAAGAACCAAAATGGATGTTGGGTGCCAAAATGGAATTCGAGCATCAAAACGGGAGTTGGGTGCCAAAATGGAAATCGAGCATTGAAATGGAAGTCGGGCGCCAAAATAAGAGTCCAACACCAGACTTAACGTCATTATTTTATTTGTTGCGGTTATGTTTACCTTTTATTTTCCATCATAAAATAGAACGTGCCAGGTTCGAATGGGACCTCAACGTAAACATGCTAAAAGGTAGTAAAAATCACTGAATCTACACACAATTTACTTATAAATAAATATTAGACAACATATGTAATTTGCTATTAAATGTATATAAAACTTTCATAAAACATATATTCTATAATAATAATGCCACATTATATATGAAAAGTTTATACAAAAATATGAGCATTTTCAGGGCTCATCATTCCCCCATGCCTAAGGATTGGCATGTCCCTATACCACTTTATACTAATAATTACCAGTCTCATTTACAACTTTCCAATAAGCCTTGTTTTTCTCCTTCCTCTTCTTGGTTGCAGCCTTGGATTTTTCTTTATCTCTGGGTTTTCACCCTTTTGGTGCCTTAGGGGTGCTCACTTCCTGCTATGACTATTTTAGGTGCTTATGGTACTGAGTTGGCTGACTTGGTCTAGCTCCTATATCGGTTGTTCCTTCCTACCACATTCCTCAAGTAATACCCGATAAAGGTTGAGGCTTCTTTCTGGAATGCTAGCTCAACCTACTTCTAGTACTCATGGTAAGGGGGTAAACTTTCTCCTTTTGGGATTGTTGATTCATCCCCAAATGGAACACTAGATTTTTTAGCAATCTTGGCCTTAGGCAATTTGGCCATCGCTGGTTCAAGTTCAACATCATTATTAGAATTTGCTTCTTCTACTAAAGGGACTTTACCTGTTGTTGGTTGTACTGCAAGTGGTACAAGTCCTAGTAGTCCCATATTCTTGAAATATACCTTCATATTTGAAGGCTGATTACCAGTTGATCCATACTAATCCCAAAACTGATTAGGTTGGGCAAAGACAATTTTCTTAGCAAAAGTCTTAGATTCTTTTGTGGATTCCTTGGCCAAATTTTTAGAAGCCTTCCTACAATATTTCTTGTCTACCTTTATGTCTACTTTAAGCTTTTCAAATTTATTTTTCTGCTCAGCAAACACCTATAGAGATTTTAACCATTCTTCATCAGAATTCATGCCTAATTCTTTTAGCTATGCAGCCCTTGCTCTAGTCCTGGGTCTTCGTTGAGGTTCCCATACAACCTTCCTTTTAGATCTCAATTTCTTTGGCTATATTTTTGGGCCTGTGTGAATTGTTGAAACAGGGGGATTCTCCTCTTCTACTGCTGTTGTTGTTGTTTGTCCCTAATTTTTAGAAGATGTAGACTTTTGATTCACATGTGCCTATTCTGTAGGTGCCTGTTTAGGTGACTCACTAGTCACATTCTGATCATCTGGTGACTAAGCTACTGAGGGTTCCCTTTTTGTTGAGTGGATTGATTCTTGAGGCTACTCAATCTCAATTTTTGCATCATTTTCTAATTCTTTATCTACAGAGTGGGTTGACCATTGAGGCTTTTCAACATTTTGATTTTCCTCTGCATACTTGGCTAAAATTTGAGGCTCTTAGACCTCAATATCACCTTCTTTCCTTATCTCTTCCTCTACATATTGTGCTAAAATTTGAGGCTTCTCGATCTCAATTTCATCTTTTTGATTGACCTTTGTATCTGCAAAGTGAGATGATGTTGGAGACTACTTTGCATTTATCTTAGCATTTTGTTATTGCCCCTGGTCTGTAGAATGTGCTGTCAAATAAGGCTACTCAACCTCCATTGTTAAATCTGAATCTTGTTCTGCTTTTGTGTGGGCATTTAGTGAAGACTATTCAGTCTCATTATCATCAATTATAATTGTAGGGGTCCTTGCTTGAGAATTTGGACTCCCCTATTTAGAAATATTTTTAGTAGAGGCCTTTGAATGCTCCCTTGCCTCAACTTCAGTGCTGGTATTCCTTGCATCTGATCGAAAAGGGCCATAAGAGGTAATTATCTCCAAATATAGAGAGGTAGTGGGTACATCCATAATCCAATATATTTTAATTGTTGCATCCACCTTGGTTGGTCATTCGACCTCAATCTGTTGGGCCAGTAGATACAATTTTAATATCATTTCTTGTAGCTGATGGATGGTTTGGTACAACTCTTGCATCTTCACTACAATTGTCTTCCTGGACTCTTCAAAGAGAGTTTACTCTTATTTATACTTGGTATCCCAAGTACAAGCCTATTATTTCAATACCTGTAACTACGACTATAGATCCTCCTTCTGTATTTCTTGCTGAGGAGACTTTTCACTTACCAAATCCTACAATATCTAGGCCATAAATTCATCTTTGCTTAATCCCCTAGTCTCCTCCTCATCATATAATGAGATGTAAATGACCATGGATGTTTTCGTCATCTTAATCCTAGTCCTTATGGAAATTGGCATGTGAGTAGGGCTTGACAGAGTCTGCCCTGCATCCTCATCAAATTAGGGGAAAATAGGGGACAAAGCCTGCCCTACGTCCTATGTTATTTTCTCAAGATGGGATGTAGATGCCATATCTGTTTATTCTTTTGTCCTGGTAGTTGACTGTTCACTTTGTTCAGGTGTCGCTACCTCTTCCTCATCCTTAGAAATAATATTATCTCCTTCAGATTCCTCAATAGACACTTCCCTTTGTGCCTTGACATGTCTCACCAAGGCTGAAATCAGCCCATGGTGAGCCAGGGTAGAAGTCATTCCTACCTGGTACCGGTTGGCCTCATATTTGAGAGCACATGCAAGATAATGGGGGACATTGATTTTGTCCCCATGAAGTAAATGGTTGAGGAAACATAAATTATTGGAATTCAACCAAGAAAACCTACCCATGCATGTGAAGAATTGGGTGATCTGTTTGAAGATTAGTCATCAAAATTATGGGATGTGCTACCTCGATAAACCAAAGCGCATCAAGTGTGGAGTTGGTTGTCCAAAGAATCATTGTGCATAGAGTGCGGGGTTGTTCTTATTGTACATGCATTCCCCTATTTGAGGAAGGTCTGTAACTGTGGCAATGTAGGCTTCTATGATTGGAATTTCCAGTCCATGCATTCTGACAACCCCATACTTCAAAGACATTATGAAATCCTTAGCCACCTTTACATCTTGGTTCTGGCTGACCAAACAACAATATTCCATCTATCCGACAACTTGAAACTGATTCTACACATCATCTCTAATGCCTGAACAGTCATTGGGCTCATTTTTCCTTAGCAAATGATTGGTCGATTTTCCTCCTATAGTGATTTTTGATTTTCCCTTGGCTTTGAGTTTTATCTACAATAATTTCTCACACTATGGTTTCTATCTTCTGCAACTCTATTATTTTCTTGCACAAAGTTTTTCCAATACATGGTTTTAAATTATCTGCATACGTGAATGCAGGTGTTCCATTACCATAATTAGAAATAATTACATTTATTTGTGCAAGATCTCATTAAAGAGTGTGTTGGATTTTAATTGGATTATGACCAAGAGTATTCTTCCAACAGAGTATTTACACGTGGAAGAATGCCAAATGGAGCAAAATTATTGGATGAACAATTTAATGGGGATTGTGCCGACATTATTTTATAGAATTATATGTCTATGAAAACTATATATACAAAAAAAAAATGAAGTAGCACCTATATTATGTTTCGTACATGTATGATGCACAGACACTTGTGGTACACTTGTATTGGTTGCCTTATGATGACCATGTGTACCATAACAAAAGAATAATTGTTTTTGGATCATGTGGACAATGTCCACATATTACTAACAAATTTTAAAATTGGAATCAACTGGGGTCTCCCCCATGCCTAATCTGGACTTCATCATATAAGTCTCAGACACATGATATGGCCATAGTCGGTGACCATTGACTGTTAATATAATGTTGTTATCATCAATTATTCTGACTCTAACAACTCCATTATTGATGATTTCAATTACTTCATATGGCCCCATCCAACATTGCATGAGTTTCCCTTTCCTCTCCTAGAACCGAGAGTCATACAATAATGCCCATTCCCCTACTTTGAACTACTTTGGCCTGGTGTGATGATCATGCCACTTGGCTCTTTGTTTCTGGATGATCTCTATCCGATGTAGAGCATCACATTGGTATTCATCCAACTGGTTAAGTTGTTGAATCCATTCCTTTTGTGCCTCATCCAGATTCAAATCTAAATCTACTATAGTTCTGAGAGTCTTAATCTCAAATTCTATGGGCATCATAGCATTCTTCCCATATACCAACTAGAATGGTGTAAAACTAGTGGTAGTTTTCTAGGTGGTTCTGTAAGCCCACACTACTTCTGGTAATCTTGTGGCCTAGTCTTTCCTATGTTGTTGTACCATCTTTGTGAGAATGTTCTCCAATTCATGGTTGGTTACCTCTACTTGCCCATTTTCCTATGGATGGTAAGGAGTGGTTTTGTTATGCCTGATTTTATACTTGCATGATTTCCTAGATCAACTTTGAAGTAAATTGAGGCCCTTGGTCAGTTGTGATCTCCCTTGGAACCCCAAATCTTGTAAAGATAGATGAAAATAGGAAGTCTGCTACAGTCTTCTCTTTAGAATCATGCAATACCTGCACTTCAACCCACTTGGTCACATAGTCAGTGCAAACTAAGATATACCTCTTACCTACTGACTATGGATTAATGGGTCCTACGAAGTCCATCCCCCATTTATCAAATGGCTCAATGTGCACATGTGGTTGGAGTGGCATTTCATCTCTGAGAGTTGGTCTGCCCATCCTTTGACATTGGTCACATTGGCTCACATGCTTGGCTGCATCTTTGAATAGTGAAGGCCAGAAGTATCCAACCTGCAATACTTTGAATGCAGTTCATTTTCCTACAAAATGGCCACCACAAGGTTCATTATGGTAAGATTTTAGTATTTCTATAATCTCATTATCAACAACACATCTTCTCATGATTTGATCAGGCCCTATTTTAAATAGGCACCCATCAATCCATGAGAAGTCTACACTTTTCTCTATCAATATTTATTTCTCACGTGGTGAAAGTGTAGGGGATACTTTACCAGTGGCTAAATAATTAGCCATATCTATGTACCATGGTATCTGTTCATTAAGAGCAAACAAATGCTCATCTGGAAACTGATCTTCTATGGTTGTATGATCAGGAGGTGTCAATATGGAAAGGAAATCTGCCACCACATTGTCCTTACCTGGTTTGTCAATAATTGTCACATCAAATTCCTATAAAAGTAACAACCATATGATAATTCTACCACTAATGCTAGGTTTGTTTGTCAGGTATCTGATAGCTGAATGATCAGTGTGCACAAAAACTTGATAACCTATAATATAGTGGTGAAATTTGTTAAGAGCATGTATGACTGCAAGAAATTCCTTTTCTATGATAGTATAATTGAACTCAACACCTGTAAGATGTTTACTGACATAATAAATGGCATAGAAATCATCACCATCCTTTTATCCCAGTACTGACCCTATCACATTATTGGATGCATCTGCATATATGTGAAAGGGGATGGTCCAATTTGGACCCCTCAGGACTGGAGCAGTAGTCAGTTTTTCTTTCAAAATGTTAAATGCTTATTCACATTCATTTGTCCAGACAAACTCTATATATTTTGATAACAATGTGCTTAGGGGTTTAGTAGTTTTGCTAAAGTCTGCTATAAACCTCCTATAGTAACCAGTTGAGCCAAGGAAACTCTGGATATCTTTCTGAGTTTTGGGAGTGGGCAGATTTTGGATTACCTCTATCTTCTTTCTATCTACCTTGATCCCATCTATAGAAATATGATGTCCTAATACTATCCCCTCCTGCATTAACATATAATATTTCTCATTGCTTAGGGATAGATTGGTTTCCTCACACCGTTGAAGTGTTCTTTCCAAATTTTCTGTGGCTTCTTCAAAAGTTTCACCATAAATAGTGAAATCATCCATGTATACTTCCATAGTTTCTCCAATCATATCAGAGAAGATGCTCAAAACTACCCTTTGAAATGTGGCAGGTGCATTGCACAAACCAAAGGGTAAAACTCGGTAAGCGAAGGTTCCCCATGGACAAGTGAACGTGGTCTTATCTTGATCCTCTTCCCCAATCTGAATCTGATTATATCCACTGAACCCATCCAGGAAAGAAAAGTATTTCTTCCCTGCTAAGGTGTCAAGGACCTGATCTATGAAAGGTAAGGGGAAGTGGTCTTTCTTGGTTGCTTTATTGAGTGACCTATAATCAACATAGATACACCACTTTCCATTTTTCTTGGGCACCACCACCAAAGGTGATACCCACTCACTATCTGAAATAGGGTAGATAAACCCAACTATCAAGAGTTTTTGTAATTCTATTTTAACAATCTCCTTCATAGCTGGATTCATCCTACGTTGTGGTTGTCTTACTGGTTTTACTTCATCTTCCAGATATATTCGATGAGTACAAGTTTCAGGAGCTATTCCTCTCATGTCTGAATACTCCCAAGCAAAGGCACCTTGATGTTTGACTAATGTTTCTTTCAGTTTGATCTGTTGATCAAATGTCAACTCATCATCTATGTTTAATACCCTCCCAGGTGCAACTTCAATTTGCTTAATATGGTGATTTTTACCTCCAACAAGTGGTAGTTCTAGAGGAGGACAGGAGGGTTCTCCTTGGAAAAATTTTGATATCACTCTTTCCTCATCACTCTCATCCTCCAACTCATCAAATGCCATGATGGATTGAATCATTGATAAACCACTCATGTTCTGGTTTCCACATTCAGGTTCTCCCAACAAATCTACAGACTATGCAGGTGGATGGATGATCAGATTTTTCACATTTTGACCATCAAAAATGGTCATTTGCCCATTTCTGCAACTTATGTAGGCATCAAATATTGCCAGCCAAGGCCTACCTAAGATGAGTGGATAACCACCCAACCCAGACTTGGATTGTAACACTAGAAAATCTATTGGGTATTCCCATCATCCACGTTGTTATGTCTTCCAGTATTCCCTCAGGGAGCACTATAGACCTATCTGCCAACTGAAGGATAGTTTTGGTTGGCTTCAGGTTGGTCAGTCTAAGTTTTTGCATGGTATCCTTGGGCATGACATTAATGGCAGCCCCTAGATCTACTAATGTGTTGGGTAAAACATAGCCTCCAATTTTTACAGTTAAAATAAGGCTTCTTGGGTCTGAATATTTTTGGTTGTAGGTGTTTCCTAGCATAAGATCAGCTAACTGACCTACCAAATTGATTGCCTGTGCTGGTTTTCTTCCTAGTTTTCTTAGACACAATTCTCTTATGGCCTTGCTATAGATGGGAATGTCTCTTATGGCCTGAAAAAGAGGGATTGTGACTGTCAGATTTTTTAGACTAGAAAGAATATCAAATTTTGGTTGTATTGGCTTCTTGGGTTCCTGCAACCTTTTTGGGAAAGGTGGAACCCCTTCTCTAGTATTTACAGCTACTGGTTCATCTTCTATTTCTTCTATAAGAGGTGATTCCTCTTTTTCTAAATCTACCTTTTCCTCCTCTTCTAACAAAGGAGCTATTTCTACACCTACCTGTTTACCTGATCTCAATTGTATTGGACTACAATCTACTTTGATATTATACATGGGGTACATCTCATTCTCCATCTGGTATGTTGGTTGTGTTTTATTATTTGGATTAGATGTAGGCTATACCAAAAGTTGAGCAGGTCTCAAAGCAGGGGGAGCTGGTAAACTTGGTTGTAGTGGGACTTGAGCTGCATGTTGTGGAGTTGGGCTCCAAGCATTGGGATTTCTCCACTATGGTCCAGGCTACTGGTATGGCATCCATGGGTAAGGATTATAAGGATTTTCTCCTTGAGGGGTATGTGTCCAAGGTTGTTGTCCCCACCAACCCATATTGGGTGGCTAAACTTGACCTTGGTGCTAATAAATTTTGCCCCCATAGGATGGCATTCCTATTGGCATGTTATTTCCCATAGGAGACTATTTTCAGTTTCTCCTATTGCCCATGAAATATGCTTTCATTACTTCAGGATCTTCTCTAGATTTTGATAATTGTGAACACAACTTAGTTTTATGATATTTTTGACATACAATGCATACTCTAACTTTATTTTCAGGACATTCATTTTTAGGGTGCTTTCCCCTACATTTAGGACAAAAATAGGCTAATGTTGCCTCATTCTCCTACTTCTTTCTCTAAAGTAGAAGAGTGTCCATTTGAAGTGCAAGAGATGACAACATCTCACTCTTGAGGTCTTCTAGCATATTTCCTATCTCTATTTTAGTGACTATGGTTGATTGTTTGACATTTCTAGAAGTTAATTTACCCTTCCTTCTTGAGTAGTTTCGGCATAACTACCGGATATCAGACATTTGGTGTTGATAAATGTCCCCTCCAGAAATCATGTTTAATGCATCCAGAGATTCATTTGTAAGCCCCTTTAAGAAGATACTTCTCAAGGACCTGTCTCCTAGTTTTGCATGGGGAGATCTTTGCAAATTAAAGCTAAACCTATCCCAATACTCCTCCAATGACTCACCTTCCTTTTGAGTCATATCCAGGACTTCTTCTCTGGAATCCCGTGCCCTACCAAAGTCTTGATACTGATCTAGGAAGAGTTTTTTCATGTCTTCCTAGGTAGTTATCTATTTATGTCCTAAACTGATGAACCAACGTAGGGTTGAATCATCAAGAGTTGAGGGAAACAACTTTAATTTTTGAGCATCGATTTTATAGTCTCCCGACCTGCATAGAATGTCAAACTTGAAGAGAAACAGGTCATGATATTCTGATTGAAATCCTCTAAATATTGGAAGGTGGGCAGGAGAGATATATTTCATCTTGTGGTCTCCTCTTGCCTCTTCTATGGGGAAGTTAAAACTAGTGGATGCTTCTTCTACTTCAGCCATCTTATCTATAAATAGGGTTTCTACACCTACTATTTTTAGGGTAGCTTTCAAGGCTTCTAATTCATTTCTTTTATCCTCTAGAAGGATTACTAAATCAATATTTGAAATAGTCCCATCTTCAACTACTTGCCAACGTTGAATGTTCAACAAATCTTCCTCAGATTGAACTCTTCCTACCACTGATCCTTCCCTAAGATTTTGTTGGTCTGGTTCAGAAGGATCCTATGCAAAAAGTGGATGTTGACTCCAATGCACAGGTGGAGATGGTGGTGGGGAGATATCACTATCAGGATTTGGCATAGTTGAAATAGAGGTTTCTGGAGAAACAACATTTTTGCTCTTGATGAAATGACCATCCGGTCCTCTAATTCTAGGTGGACTCATACAAAATTAGAATGGAGTAGTTCTGTAGAAAGTAACCTAAACTACTTCAAAAACACTTTCTTCAGAACAAGATTTTACAGTTGGTTTTTCACCGACAATGGTACCAAAATATTGGTTAATTTTCTACGATTAAATTCATTACCTCCATTTAATTGTCAACCCGAGACAACTCGTAAACTTGTGAAAAACCGTGCACAATATATGCCTGTAATCTCCTTAATAAGATGAGTCCCTTAGATTCTATGGTTTGGGGGTGTGTTGTTGCATTGGAGTTTTTGTTTATTTTCCAAACCATTAACCTATTTCATATTATCAAAGATATGACCGAAATAAACTACAAAAAGTAAAATGCATACTTGCTGAAAAAATATAGAAAATAGGGGAAGCTACAGAATTAAACTAATTTACAAAAAATAGTAAAAATAGGAAATAAATTAAATTACAGAAAGCAAGGAAAAAGTGGGAGGAATACTATTGAGAGTGGGCCCAAGCTTCCAACAGATTCCACCCGAGTCAATTCATTCATCGGATGCTAGTTTGAGATTAATAAAATACTCAAATGAATTGTATTATATGCAACTTCAAAAAATTTACAGAAAAAATTTAGGATCTCGTTCTCAAGGGTGGCCTGCATATTTATAAGATATGTAGCCATACCCTATTACATTTGGAGGTAAATCTATTTCAGATTTTATTGTTACAACAAATACATAAAAATAGGGAGGATAAAGTGAATATACAATCAATTTCATCTATTGCCAGATTAATTAAGCGTATTCTATTTTTATCATAACAGAATACGTCTGATATTATGCTTATCGATTTACATGGATATTTATGTATTTGCTAAAAAATAGATGACATCTGCTTTATGACATTGTCCTTCATCCGCATCCATCGCTGAAATCGTTGTTCTGTTCTATCGACAACAAGGGTCGTGTTGTACTTTTGCTTCAATGGGAGTCAGGCACCAAACGAGAGTTAGGCACCAAATGGGAGTCAGTGCCAAAATGGAAGTTAGGCTTCGAAACAGGATTCGGGTTCCAAAATGGGAGTCGAGCACCAAAATAGGAGTCGGGCGCCAGACTTAGCATCATTACTTTATTTGTTGCGGTTATGTTTACCTTTGATTTTCCATCATAAAACAAAAAGTGCCAGGTCCGAATGGGACCTTGACGTAAACATGCTGAAAGGCAGTAAAAATCACTGAATCTACACACAATTCACTTAAAAACAAATATTAGACAACATACGTAATTTGCTATTAAATATATATAAAACTTTCATAAAACATACATTCTATAATAATAATGCCGCATTATATATGAAAAGTTTATACAAAAATATGAGCATTTTCAGGGCTCATCATTTCCTACATGATATTTTTAAAATATTTGATCTTTATCATAATTAGTGTGAATGGATTAAATGTTGTTATAGCACTTCAAAATATCCTATTTTGATTAGTGGTTTTATTGTTGGTTATTTAAAATCATCTTGTGGACTCTTCCAATATGATCCACTATCTCCTTGTCTATACATTATTCTTGTAGAGGCATGAGGAAGCGCTTTCTCAAAGGTAAAAAAAGAAGGAAAAATCAAAGATATTCAATTTGCAAAAAAAGATCCCTTACAATCTCATCTCCAATTTTTTGAAGATACTTTTATTTTAGGCCATCCCTTAGTTAGTGAGGTCATGGAGTTTAAATCAATATTATCATGCTATGCAAAGGCTATTGGACAATTGGTTAATAATACAAAATCCAAGATTTTTTTAAACACTGCCCTAGATTTACAATGAATTATTGTGGATATTTTAGGATTTAAAATTGAAAACAATTCCATCAACCTATTTGGTTATTCCTTTGTCCTATAAAGAAAATAAAAAAGAGCTTGGAATCTCTTTATTGTATAGAATGAAAACTTGTTTGGTAGGTTGAAAAGGTAAGTTCTTAACCATAGTGGGAAACTCATAAAAACTACATTGCAGTCCATCCCTATGTACATGATGCCACTTTAAAGATTGCCAGTAGGTATAACACCAAAATTGATAAAATTCAAAGTGACTTTCTTTGATATGAGCAAAAATTTAAGTTTCCTCTTTGTAAGTGGGATAGGGTTTGAAGAAGAATGAAGGAACAAGATTATAGAATTATGAGTTTGACCTTAGTGGAAAAACTTGGGTGAATATTATTCAGAGATCAAAGAAAAAATTGGGTAAAAACACCACTTCAAAAATATATAGGTTCTCTTGATACAATGAAATTATTTAAAAAAAGAACCTTGCCCAAAGGATTTCCAACATTGAACTTAATATCAAATAGTTTACAATTGATCAAGAAACATATTAGATGGTTAGTCAATGAGGGAAATTATGCAATTTTTTAGTTTGATTCTTGGTTGAAGCCTTATCTGCTTATTCAAAATGGTAACCATTGACTCAAACATACCTAGCTTATAAAAGTCATTTATTATATTACTATGAGCAAATCGAAATGATGGATTTCTATATTTGCTAGCCTGGCTCTAATATCAACTGTAATGACCCACTCATTACTCAACTCAAAACAATCCAAGAGAGAGAATTTTTTTTAAGTGCAGAATTTCACAAGCAAAGGTTGCACAAGTAAGGTACACAAGATATTTCCATAGCATCATAAGCCACTCATCATTAAACAATGTAAAAGACTACAACATTCATTCATAAATGATTATAATCAAAGACTTCATTTTTTAGCATTCAATGTAAGATAAAAGCATAGAACATTGCATCTATATTCAAATGAAACTCATGTCCATGATTTATTCTAATAAACATATTATTGAAGTGCAAACATAACTCCAATAACTAGATCTAGAAAGCATCAAATGTAAGATCACAAGATGAAGATACAACACATCATATATCCTAGGAAACCCCTAAGGGAAAAACCCAGCCTCAAAGACATCTCTTTTCATTTCATAAACATGATGTTCCCAATACAATCAATAAGGAATTTCCACAATTCCTTTTTCCAAAAAAACATCCATATAAATACATAAGAATTTCCACAATTCTTATGTTACAAAAGAACACCATTCTTTCCAAATACATCAAATATTAATATATTTTCATCAAACAAGGTATCATGTTTTCAACAATAATTTTGTATAAAACAAATTTCAAGAAGGGACCCCATAATCCCTTCAAGAATGAACTCCATGTTCATTCTTTCCAAGTTTGCTTATCAAAAGCTTAGAACTTCCATAGTTCTATCATTATCTTAGAACTTCCATAGTTCTATTAATAGCTTAGAACTTCCATAGTTCTATCAATAGTTTAGAACTTCCATAGTTCTATCAATAGCTTAGAACTTCCATAATTCTATCATTAATCACATTTCAAGGAGAAGATCCCATACTCTTCTCAAGAATATATCTCCTCATCTATTATTTCCAATATAGTTCCTATCCATGAATGGCTACAACCATTCAATAAGCAATGAAAACAACTATTTAATGAGCAAAAATATTTTCTTAAGAAGAATGACATCAATGAGGAAACCCCATAATTCCCTCAAGAATGAACTCCACGTTCATTCTTTCCCCAAGTTTGTTTATCTAAACCATAGAAATACTCTAATTGTTTTCATCATCCCGAGAGAAGCCCATACTTCTCTCAATGTTCTCACTAGATTGTAATTCAAGGAAAACCACTTTCCCAAAACAATCTATCATTTAATTCCTTCAAGAGCATTTAACATTTCTTTTTAGTTTAATTTTCACAAAGGCATACTAAGAGAAATCCATTCTTCTCTTAGACATTCCTTTAATTTACACTAGTCACCCTAAGATAAACCCATACTTCCCTTAGACAATCAATCTATCCTTAACCAAAATTTAAACATAGATTCAAGCACTTAATCATATCATTGGGAAGCATAAATTCATCCATCTAAGTCATCCATAAGTTGACTCCATTAAGGACATATAAAGCTTTTCCCTAAGGAACATTCATCAAAAGCCCTCATTTATCCATACTTAAATACATGAGACATATCTCATTTAAATTATGGATTACCAAGTATATTATATTTTCTAAAACATTCATTAATATCCCCATCAATTGATCAAAGGTGGATTCATAGTCGTAGTCCTCAATTATTCCAAAACAAATGATTAATCAAAAGGAGGAGACCAATTTAATTTTACAAAGGGAAGCTTAATTCACTTAATCTCCTTTTCCAAAGGGAGGGATTAATCCATTTAATATCTAATTAAATAGAGGGGAGAGATTAATTAACTAAATCTCTCAAATTGTTTCAAAGGGAGAGATTAATCCACTTAATCTCTAATTAACCAAAAGGAGTTTGATCCACTTGATTTGGATTAATAAATTTAATATTACAATCAATGAAAAAAATATAATCATTAATTCACCACTAAGTGGCCCACCAATCATAAGTGGCCAACAACCTACATGCATCCATGTGGCAAGACAAAATAAGTGAGTCAACTAGTGGGTCTAACACTAACAACCAACTGATGCTAGCCACGTGTCCTTGTGTCCTTAATTGGAGTGGAGTGGCCCCCACTCGGTGGCCACCTTGACCACCGAGTGGTGGTCACTTCCATAAGGGGCACCAAATCCCTCATGAACCACCAATTCTTCCCCACATAGGCAATGTGGGATATTATATCCCATGAAAGACAAAATATGAATATATACCACGTACAACACCACCAACATTCATTCCATAGTAGACATGTGGTAGAAGCTAAACATTGGTCAATAGGTCAAAGGTATACAACTAGGTCTAGTTGGTGCCAAGTGGCCACCAAGTGGCCTGGTCACCGACCACCACTTGGTGGTCAAAAGACATAGGGAGACATTCTTCCTTTATGGTCCCTTGCTACCCGTGCATATCCCATGTGGGATAATGCTCGCAAAAGGTAAATAGGCCTTCTGCTTGAGCAAATTCAAGCATGAACTAGCACTCATTGACCACTTAAGGGCCAACATGTAGAGGTTGCAAACCTCTCCAACCTGCATCAAAATACCCATAGGGTCTACCAAACTCTCCTTGAGGTGGATTAAAGGTATAGTCTTGGTTAAGAATATTTCTATGAAATAATACATTGGTACAATTTACGACGTTAAACATGCTCAATCAAAGCAATAAAACCTTCTTTAAACCTTTCAAAGGGATGCATGTTTACATGGAGGCCTCTACTAAATAGACACAATAATCTAGCAAATAGATAAGCACCTTAGTCTTGCTAACACATGATGGCTCAAGCGATGCTTGCAAGCATCTAACATGCAATAGAATTGTAACCGTCGATCGATTTACAAATTACATATTTTAGAGATAAATTGGGATTGGTCTTTGATCAAAAGTCATTCAACCAACCACAATTATGCTCTAAACCTGCCAGGGGGTAAGCATAAACATGGAAACCAATTCCTATCCACCTGCGTTGTAAAAACCAAGCATTAAATTGTTTATCAAAACAAATGAAGTTAGATTTATTATAGGGTGGCTCATAGAGGCATCCAACAACAAGAATATATATCAACTTAGGTACGAGTATAAACCACCAAAACACATCCAATAAAGGCTTAAAGATTTCATATGTTTCATATTGGGCTATAATCAACCCAAGCTAGTGTTCATTCATGGCAATTAATGATAGAGCTCAATCTCATGAGATATAAAGGAAGAAATAAGCATAAATTAGACTCATACCAAACAAAACATTTTCAAGAAAAACAATAGAAAGGAATACTCCAACTTATTGCTCCAACAAGGTAAGGCTCCTTGAGCTTTTTTCTTCCACCTCCTAGTCATCTCCTCATGCTGGACTCCCTCAAGATACACTACCATTTCTCCCTCCTCTTCTAAGACACTTTCCCCCTTATTTAAGAGCAAGGACCCTTAATAATAAAAAAGGATAAGCACTAGAGGAGTGGAGGTCCTCTTTCCAATAAAATATTATCAAACCCATGCAAAGTGGAGGAGAAAGGAGACAAAGGAGATAATCTATTTTAATCTCCACTAAGGGCAAGTAGAAGCACTCAAGGGATCTCCTATCCCATGCTTCTACTTAACTAATATTAAACCTATGCAAGGTGGAAGGAAAATACAAGGATATATTCTATTTAACTCCCATTAAAGCATGATAAGAGGCACTCATGGGATCTCCTATCCCTTGCCCATTTTAAATTAATGTTTTTCCCAATTTATTTGCATGACATGAAGGGATAGAGATGGACAACACCCCAGATAAAATTATCATAATCCAAATAATGCATAATCAAACAATTACAAATTCTTATTAATTTTAAACATCATTAACAATTAAGCTAATTATATTCTCATAATTGCTTTATTTAATACCAATACTAATATTAATTATTAGCTTGTAATCAAGTATTAATTGAGCCTCTTGGATGGATATTTTTCTAGATTAATTTTCCAGTACCTCACCTCTGGTCCTACAATCAAGGAAAATATCAACAGTACCATATTCAAAACATCAAATATTTTTAACTACTCATCATATTTGCAACTACAAAACAATATTAAGCATATAATCTATATCAATGATGAGACCTTCCAAGGAGGGTTGTGACAAATTTACTATATGGGTGGAGGTTATCCTAGTCAAATATGTAAATTAAGAAACTATCATCCAAGTTTTAGAGGATATTATAACTAGGTTTGTTATACCATCTATGACAATCATAGATAATTTCATCCCTTTTATGGAATAAAGTTACTTCAGTACGCATTGGAGTATGGATTTATCTTGAAAATATATTCAAACTACTATTATTAGGGGAGGGAATGCTTAGCAAAGTCCATTAATATGAATATGATTTATATTTTATAGAGGATGATTGCTGAATCTAAGAGAGATTGATACATTAAGCTAAAGAGAGTAGTATGGGATGATAGGGTCACTCATAAGGCTTCTATTAGAACTTCTCCATATTTTTTGGTGTTCGGGAAAGAAATAATAGTACTCATAAACTTAAAACTCCCTTCACTCCAAACATCTCAATAATTAAAACTAGAAGATAATATATCCCACCGTTACAAGCCTACCTCAATTCTTTATTGTAGTTTGAAAAAGAAATATAAAAATCTTTCTAAAAATGTGTTCCACCAACAAAGGGTGAAAATATGGTTTGAGAAGAAGGCAATAGCTATCCAATTTAAGGAAGGTGATCTAGTGATGCAGAGGGCTAAAGACAAGATAAATCTTAGACAACATGACAAATTCAATTCATTCTAGAGTGGAATCTACCAAATATAACATTAGGTACCTAATACCTACAAGTTAGCCACATGGAAGGAATGGAGTTATCAATCATAGTTAATGGGTAACACTTGTACCCAATGTAGTCACTAAAAGAAAATAAGCATTTGTAAGATATATACATAATATTTTTCCCTTCATTTTTTTGCTATTTTTTCTTATTCCCTTTCTTAATTATATAAAAAATAAAGCAACTAATAAAAAATTACCTTTTTGTACCAGGTTAAAATCTTGAAAGAGATACCTAGTCCCATTCTTCTTCAATTATATTTATAATAGGAACCAATTGAATAATGGTAAGGTTCTAAATGTTGGTGTTTTAGCCATATTCAATCTTAGGTCTCAATATCTAGGATCTTGTGTAGAATCAAGTATTAGAGTAATCAATATTGATGGTCAATATCAATGAACATAATATTCATGAAATAACAATAATAAGAAATAAATGGCCAATATAATTTATGAAATAACATGAAGAAAAACCTACAATAATATTTCTCAAATTGTATACAAGCTTTATATAATCCAAAATTTCTTGATACATATACATGGATATTTGTCTCCATAATATAACCTTAGAAAGGTGACTCTTGGAATATTTGTCTATTGATATCCTCACATATCTAAGAGATGCAACCTTTCCTATTCCACACATAAGACAAGCCTCTCATACCTCTTGGTTTCACATCTTGCCACTTGTATACATGACTCTTGAAATTCTATTTACTTGCACACTTTACTCTATGACACTTGTACACTACTATATGACACTTGCACACTTTCTCACACACTTTCTCACTTGACACACTTGCACACATTATTACATGACACTTGTGCACATCATCACTCTACACACTTGCACACATTATTACATGACACTTGTGCACATCCTACACATAGACACATACATAAGGGGAAATATAAATCACAGTTCTAAATTATAAACTCAAACCCTATTTACATATTTACATTTGTACCATAAGGTACCATGGGGGTATATTAGCATGTACCAAATAATGTAATATTCTCCAACACTCCCTTTATTACATTATTTGGTTATTGAATACTTTAGTCTTCATTCTTTATCTTTATCTTGTGCCTTGTATTCATCCACTACCTCTGTCTATTGTCCGTGCTAGATAATCTTGTATTGTGATCGATCCATCTTCTTGTTTTCTATCTTTTGGAGAAATCAAACAACTCGTCATTAATCATTTCTTGAGGCAAAATATGATTTAATATTTATTTTAAAAATCCTATTGCGTCTAAAGCAAATATTCCATTCTTAATGGAACCTATAGCCTTTGTTTTATTTTGATTCTTTATGATATATTTTCTATTTCCATTTATATATTTAAATATACTATTCTACATTTCTAAACCAATTGAGCAACTAAGATAAGATTATTTGATAATCCTAAAACATACAAAATATCTAGCACAAAATATAAAAATAACATGCTAACTATAATTTTTCCAAATCCTTGAACATAATAAATCTTATCATCTACAATTTTAGTGGAATATTTGGGTTGATTTCCAAAATTTCAAACTAATGTAAATTTCCAATCATATGATGGCTAGAACCTGAATCTATATACCAGACATCATTTTATTTTTGTATATTTTGATGAGATTCAAGTGGTCTTACTTCACATGTTTGCCATGTTGGAGTAGAAAACATTATGGCTCCAAAATTTAAATTTCAAAATTTTAAAAATCAAATTTTTGAAACCAAATCAAATCATTTCAATCTCAAATTTCTTTTAATAATCAATTTCCTTTTAATTACTTATAAATCCCACTTTAATAATAAAATATTAAATAATAAAGTCTTATCTCTCCAAAAAATAATAACCTCATTCAAAAAATATTTAACAAATAAACATGCACCTTAAATTTTCTTTTAAAAAAGACTTTAATTAAAGTCTTACCTCTTATTATTGCCTAATGCAAAACCAATCCTGACAACCATGTCTCATAAAAACTTTACACAAATTCTCATGCAATAATCTAATCTTCCACATTAGGAATAAAATACCTATTACAATAGACATTACCAAAATAATCAATTCATTGGCCTAATCAATATGATGTGTTTCTTTCAAAGTAATGAGTATTCAAACCCTATTCTTGTGAGCATACCTTAGAATAAATTATTTCCTCTTCCTCAAGAACATCCAATATGCATAGGTTTGTCACGGATGTAAATCTGCTATCAAGTTAAAATGAATGTAGCTTGCTCTCATATTTTTCCTTCTAGAATGTTATCCAGATTTTATATCTACCCTTGGTCATCATGAATGTAGCTCTACTCTCATATTACACCTTCTAGAGTGTAGTTCAAGCTTTATATTTTCTCTCAAACTGCATTGACATACTCTCCATAAGCTTCAATCAACTTATGGGCAACAAATAATGTCAAAACTTCACAGGCACCTTAGCTTATAGACTCTACTCTAATCTAGTGCTTCAATATCGATGACTTTTTGCCTTTCTCCTAAGATCCCTACTTGAGTTTACTTCAATGTTGGATATTTCCTTATCATAGGTGCTTACCTAGTTTGCTTCAATGTTGGATATTTTATTTTTCCTTAGGTTATTTCCTTTGTTAAGTTCAACGATGGATATTTCCTTTTTCCTCAGGTTCTTGCCTGGGCTAACTTCAATGTTGGATATCAATGTTGCATATCATATTTTGATGTTTCACTTTAAATTTCCTGCCCTTATCCTTTCAATATAATATACAACAATATTTTCAATAATACAGAGGTAGTGAATACGAATATTAGGCAAAAAAATATAAAAAAAACTCTTCAATATGTAATCCTTCAATATTTAATTTTTTTTGCCAAATTCAAATTCACACCAAAATATTGTTTCGATGCTAGCTTTTAAATTTGAGACTTTATCACTCCAAATATTGACACTAGAGCTATTTTCTCTGGTGCTACCAATAGAGACTACTCAAAGTAGATATTATAGAGTCTACACAATGTATATCTAATATCACCATTGGCTTTTTAGTCAGATTCAATCATAGGTCCCAATATCTAGGATCTTGTGTAGACTCAAATATTAGAGCAATCAATATAGATGGTCAATATCAATGAACATAACATTCATAAAATAACAACAATAGGAAACAAATGGCCAATATCATTCATGAAATAACACGAAGAAAATATTACAATAATATTACTTAAATTGTATACAAGCTTCATATAATTAAAAATTTATTGATACAGATACATGGAGCTTTGTCTCCATAATATAAACTTAGAAATATGACTCTTGGAATATTTTTCTATTGCTCTCCTCACATATCTAGGAGATGTAACCTTTATTATTCCACACATAATACAAGCCTCTCACATCTCTTTACTTCACATCTTGCCAATTGTAAACATGACTCTTGACATTCGATTAACTTGCACACTTTACTCTATGATACTTGCACACTCTACTATATGAAACTTGCACACTTTCTCACTCTACACACTTGCACACATTATTACACGATACTTATGCACATCTTCACTCTACACACTTGCACACATTGTTACATGATACTTGTGCACATTCTACACATAAACACATACATAAGGGGAAATATAAATTACACTCCTAAACTATAGAATCAAACCCTATTCTAATATTTACATATTTACATTTGTACCATAAGGTACCATGGGGATACATTAGCATGTACCAAATAATGTAATATTCTCCAACACTAAGTAACAAAGTAAAACAAGTATTGATTTGTATAAGTCTACAATATGCCAATTCACTAAATACATTAGTGATTTACTAATAAGTAGAGCAACATAATGCCACATAATCCAAATTCCACCAAGTTTTTACTAAAAACTATTGAACAATTTATCATCTCTAGAGAATTGTTGTTATCAAAGCAAATTACCTAACTCTCCATCCAAGGTATCAATCCATCAATAATTGATGTGATTTGCTAGGCCACGTAATGTCATGCTAACATAGGCCTAGAAATCCCTATGCCTAAAGAAGTTTAGAAAGAAAAAACATCAAATCATCATCACTAAAGTGAAAAAGATAAAGTAAAAATGACATCATATTGATGTCACTAGAAACTTTGATGAATTGATAAATGCGTGAATACGAGTTTAATTCATGATAATGGATTCCAAATTTATATATACAAAGGCATGCAAGTGGTGAAATAAATTGAGAGGGTGAAAAGGACATTAAATTTTATCTCTTGTGCATTTGAAGCTTCAAAAATATCTTCACCCAAAACTCCTAAGCTTACCTCTAAGCCATTATCAACCTCTATAAAATCATTATACCAATTTGTCAAAGAAGTCTATTATAGATAAATTATGAAAAAAAACCTAGCTTCACTAAAGGATTTAATGAAAATCCTACCATGATCATTGCTAAACCCTAGTATTAGGAAAGAGAGGGTCCACCTTGATTCATATCAAAGAGAGTGGCTACTAGTATAAATTGCTAAAATTCTACCTCTAACACCTCTCCAATACTTCTACTACTAGTAGGTAGGCAATAATATTTTTCCTTTCCTTCCTAGTTAGGTCATAACTTCCTTGTCTATCATTGATTTCTAGGTCCTATAAGTTCATCATGTTGATAAGCCTCTTGGGTCCAAGTCTTAATATTGGAAAATGGTTGACATTCATCCTAGCCTCACTAAAACCTAAGCTTTCCATTTTAAATTTTTTCACCAGTCCACCCACATGCTAAATCAATGATCAATTTCATCAATTTCCACTACAACATAACTCTCCATCCACGTTCCTCAAAAAATATATTTTCTTTTACTTCATAATTGCTTTCCACTAATCTGTTAACTTCACATATCAACTCTATGAAATTGGTGATTCATCAACACTACTCCCTATGATGAATAAGTCCCTTGATTGATAAAACGATTAACTCATACAAAGGAATTATTTCCTAAAAAACTAAGGACTGTCAATCTTCAAGAGTTAGGTAAATCTACTAGAAAGCTATAGAATGAACCCTATACAAGTTGGTGCCATCTAGTCAAGAGAAGCTATAAGGACTAAATTTTAAGAGAGAAGATAAAGTAGTAGAAGAATGAGATCACAATGAACTACAAGTCAAACATCTACCTTAGGGAGGCTAGAATCTAGGAAATCTTCAAAGACCAAATGGAAAAGGCTCATCACTCCACAATACAATAAAAATAAAAGGAGGAAAAATGGGGACTAATCATTCTAGACCATTTATGATAGCATTGAATATCTAGATGTCAAATCTACCACTAAAGATTTTAGAAAAAAATCCTTGAGGAGGTACGAGATCATTCTTAGTACATATTTAGTTGTCAAAGTATGGAATTCTAGGGTGGGTTAGTTCTTTGTGCCAAGGTATTAGAATTCCTAGAATTAGTACATGCTATGCTCACAAATACAATACCATAAAAGCTATTGTCCCATCAAGACCTGATGATCGTCTGATTATGATTATACCAACAACTATTTCAACCATGATGGAAGTACCAAATTATAACATTGGTTGGATAAATTACTCCCTAAAATTATAGATAAATTTAGTTAATAAAAAATATCAAACTACTTAGAAGAGAAACCTATCATAGCAAACAAAAAAATCTCGCAAATACAAAGGGTTTAAACTATCATTGAACCTAGGATAATTTAGGGAGGATATGCAAAGAATGCTATAAATGAATACTTTTATAACAAGTTCTAAGTCAAACTAGTACATCAAAAAATCATCTAGGTATGCTATATTCCATACTCAAGGTAGCAAAATGCCCCTAGTTGATTGACTCCACTAACTTCTTGGCCAAAGTGATCGACTAGCAACTGGACCATTTAGAGAATTTCAAGGTATTTAGTTTCACTTTGTACTTGGTCTAGATGATCATGCATTAAAGGAAGGAGTGGTTCCCAAATGTAGAACTAGACAAGATTGACTCAATAGGGCAACCCTATTCAATATTCAAGGTAATAGATTTTCCTTACTTTGGGTATCCTAAGACCTCATATAATTTCAACATAGAGATATATAATATTATTATATATAGGTTGGAAGGAATTTTCCTAGAGTATATCTGACCTATAAGGATGTGATGCAAGAAAAAGGGAAGGAAATTGGAGATTTATACCAAGGAGTATACTCCTTATACATAAATTGTATGACTTCTACAAAAACAAGCCTTAGACTCCTAATATTTATCCTAGACCATGTCTTCATGTTGGAGGTAGAATAATAGCTAGAACTTATTGATAATTTTTTTTAAAAAAATCCAAAAAAATGTGAGGCTATTTGATCAAGATAAGAGCTACTTGGCTATCAATATACTTGGCTATTTGATAGATAGAGGAAAAAAGATCTTATTTATGGAAGCCAAACTAATTGATCCAACCCACACTACTATAGCCTCTTCCAATTTTATGATTAGTTTATCCAATCTAAATCTACAAAAGGTAGAATATACTAGCCTTATCCATTTTTTGAATAGGTAATACTAGTTATGTACTATAATTACTTAAGGATAGCATATGAGAAACAAAATATGCTAAAGAGAATAAGAAATTTCCCATGGCACTAGAATAGGAGAAGGCTAAGATGCACCAAAAAAAGGAGAAAGTAAGGAAGCTAAAAATTGAGTTGGAGGATGCCCTAAAGGAAAAGGACAAGCAAAAACAACTAATTGAATAGCCAGGGTAGAAATAAGTCAAGTTCCAAAGGAAGAAAGTAGAAACAATCAAGTAGAAGGATGATGAAATATCTTGATTCAAACAAGTAGAGAAGGACCTAAAAAAGGCTATTGAGTGAATCAAGTATAAGGCCTTAATCACATACACATTTAAAGGTATCTAAGACTAGATCTTGGATGAAATAAAACATGCAATAATGTACCTACAATATTTACATGCATGTGACTCCCTTCTTGCCTAAGTCAAATTAATATAGATTCAAGCTTGTTATTTAGAGCCAACTACATGCCAATATTGAAGAAAAGTAACAATTATAGCTTACAATAGTTGCAATAGTTAGGAATCCCCACTAAATAAATGTTACAAGTGGAGTTAATAATTATTTATTACAAATATCAACTCATTGTTGCCTATAAATCCTCTTACAATAAGCTAAAGAACATTTTAAAAAATTTAAGGAATCATGTTATCCAACTCATCTAAGAAGGATTCCTAAGTCCCCTTTGAAACCAAGGTATAATCTTATCTAAGGATGAATACACTTAACTAGTTGATGAATAGAAGGAACTCATATCTTAACCATATAAGACTGCACCAGTAGATGATGTAGTTAATACCTCCAATTCCATAACATGGATGGAGAACATTTTTAAAGGGGGAAAATAAATTCTAAAGTCTCAGAAGGAACCACCTTAGGAGGAATATGATGATATCATAGCAATATTATTTCAACTAGAAAACATTAAGATCCCTTAAGATGTAGAGTGGGTGGTATTACAAAGGTTGTCAACCAAGAAAATATTGGTAGATGGTCACCATTTTTTATTTTCTCTCTTAACTTTGTATCCCAAGGATTAAGAAAATCTAAGGTTCTTTGTCAACTAGGCTTGGCATCCTTGTAAATCAACAAAAATGTAGTATGAAGTACTACCTTGGACACACCATAAGTAGATCGATAACAACCATCATGCAATGAAATAATAATACCACAAAACAAGCAAACATGATTCAATAGTTTTGAAGCAATAATGAAACAAGAACAATCAATTCCTACAATAGAGTGATGATTAATTTACTTACAATCCTCCATCTATGAATTTATCAATAGTTTCCTTGAATTACCATTACCAATAGCCTACCTAGCAAATCTAATATAACAATGACATTTTCTATTGTATTGTTGTACTTCATGCTAGTGAAGTATTTTTCACCCATAGTGAATAGGGTGAATTTCTTGCTATAAATAGGGCCCTAGGGCCCATTGTAAATAATATTTTGTTTATATAAGAAAATATTATAGTTATTCTATTTCAATGTATCTTTCATCTATTGTTTAATATAAAATAATATGTAGCCTTCATATACGACTGTACCTCATTTTGTTGGACCTCTCTTTATATTTATGTGTGAGTCATATTGCCTTATATTTACTTGTCATTTCTTTTTTCTACTTTGGGATTGCATCTAATATGGATTTAATTATTTTTTGGGTTTCCTAATCTACTTAATTAATCGATGCACTATCCTCACTATGGTCACTAGGCATATTTTACTTTTAACCTCTCACAACCACCTTTAAATATTTACTTTTTGTATTTTATTTTATTGTATTAGGTTAGATTAGATTAGATTAACATAGGGTAAGTGGGGAGTAGAATTGAATTTAGAGTTAAACTAGATTAACATCATTATTTTTAGAAGAATATTAATCGTATAGGGACAACTCAAGTATGATCAAATAATCATCCCACCATGCAATATCGGCAATTACTTAGAGTATTGGTTTGATTGCTTTCAAACATACTTGATAGAAATTAAGTTGACCATTGGATATATTTATTTATAGAACTATGAGTAAAATCATAAATAATATAAGCCCTATAATTGTGCATAAACATTTCAAATTCATGAAAACCATTCAATGATAACAATCCATCATAAATGATTTACTTTACTTCTAAAAATTTACAACATTAATTTAAGTTTATATATATTTCTTCATGCAAGGGACATATTATTAATAAGCATATACCTACTTATAATGAGAAACAAAAGCATATATAATTTCAAGCATGGAAGTAAGTATTCTATTAGTATTATAAGTTTATAAAATATTTTATTAGAAATTTGATCACTAACTTGTAACTAATGAATTTTGGAATTAATTTAAACCCTTATTGTAATATGAGATTCAAAAAATTTAAGTAGATACCAATTTTTTTTTGCATAAACTCATAAATTATAATCTAGATACCATTTGATTTTCATAATCATGCAAAGGAGTTGTAAATCACTAAATAACATCACTTGACCACTTAATCCATCCTTGATCACCAATAGGTCAAGGAACTAAGTTCCATACCATAAAGATAAAACATTTTATAGTACTATGGTGGAAATGTGAAGTATTTAATTAAAGCAAAGTGTTATAATATTTGTGTGAAGGGTATTAAAATAATATAAAATTTATCTAGATAATAAAGTAGAATCACACTAATCGAGTGATCATAATAAATTTAATAAATGCATGTACAAACATATGCATATTATGAGAAAATTAACCAATGTAAGAATTCCATAACTCTATTAAACCTTTGACAGGTACTAAACAAGGTGAAGTAATCATAGCTTGATAAATATTTACATCTAAATTTAGGATCATGAATCCATAATTTGTTATACGTGTAGTATTATGCTTCTCTTTTCTTGAACATGGACAACACATGGGATTTGTCATGTATCATGTACACTTTTTGCATAATATTTGAGTGGATGGATTGATTCTATTCATTTTTAGAAAATATTGTGAATTCGAACATTGTATTAGAGTGAGTATGAAGTGGACTTTCTCGGTCATGAATTTAACTCAAAGCCTCTGATATTTATTTCAAGTTTTAGGGCAAGTTTTTATTTAAATCTTTATATACACTTTTAGTACAAGGAGTAAAGGTTCTCTCTTCCATGTTTATAAACCAAATTTCCTTTTTCTATAGGATTCATCTCTTCATAATTATCTCTTAAGCCCCTCTAAAAAATCAAATTATTTGAGTTTGATTTTGGACCAAAATTCTTTTGTTCCTAGGCTAAATGTTCTCCAAGTCCTTATGATTTAAAAAATATGTTTAACACCAATTTTTGAATTATTATTATTATTTTAAATGGGTACATGTATCATGGTTGGTTATTAGATTATATTCCATAGTGTTTTTTTTATTGAAAAAGGGTATTCTTGTCTCCTATGGTAGGAGGTACCAGTATGGATAGCATGATATACAAGGGTGTAGCGATGGAGGTGGTCAGTTTAAGTTGAAGATACATAAAATTTGTGTTATAAAGCAACACATTTACCTAACTAATAAAATTTTAACACTTTAAATAGATAAATATGCATGGCTTTATGGAAGAAGTCAGGGAAGGTGTAAGGTTTGATATCTATACTTATGTCATTTTTAATCTTCCAAAACACTTTGGATGGATAGATGGACTTATTTAAGGAGGGATCAATGAATTATGCACAATGAGGCCTACTATTGAAATGATTTGCAAGAGTGTTTTAGAACATAGACATTGTGAGTTTGAATCTTACTAGTAAAGGATTTCTTATTTTGGAGGCTTGCAATTACACATGATAGTATAAATCCAAGACTTAGCTTAGCTTGAATTTTAATGCTTACTATGGAAACCTAGATAGAACAATAGGCTTAGCTTTTGGCCAACCTAGGATTAAATACCTTTATTGGATATGGATGACTTATTAGATAGTATGGTGGCCAATGCATCATCATTGTATCTCACATATAAATTTATTATACATATATGTATGAGATTCCAACTAGTAAAAAAAGTACAATTATCATATTTACATAGGTTCAAGTGGTGATTGATAAATGGAATACACTAGAAAATTGTAGAACTCTAAGTAGTAGTAGGCAATTGGAATCTTCTTCTCTAAATTTTGGAGCTTTAATTTTTATTTTTTGAGGTCCACTAGGGAAAAAAATTTAAAGGCCATAAATTATACATGTAATATATTTTGGAACCCTTTTTTCAAATCACATGATTTTCCAAGCTCTATGTATTGGTGGCATCAGTTGAAGGAGCTATTGTGGTGCTAGGAATTAGATTGTATAAGATGGATCATAAATATTTATTTACTTTTATTAATGGATGAAATGATTGGCCTATTACACTATAAGAACATGTGGTGAATCTTTAAAGAAGATAAAGTAACAACGATTGATGAATAAATTCACCAACATAAGTAAGAAGTTCTTGGTCTGTTCTCCTTGTTGAGTGAAGCAAAATTGATTTTTCATATTAAAGAATAAAGTGAACCTATTAAGGTATGTAAATATTTCATGCATTATTTGGAAAAGGAAATACAAATGAAGTAAGTCTCTTGGAATTCTCTCAAATTAGTTATTTTGAAAATGTTGACTTTATTACAAGATTAAGGTATTTAGAGTAGATATTGCATCTTCAGGAGGAAAAAGGAAATATGATGTAGAATATGTGAAGATTTTACCTAATAACCTCATGGTCCATATGATTTCTATGTTATTGGAATCTTGAAAACTCTTACTCTTGATTAGCCTTTTTCTCTCCTAGACCATTTTTAGGTGGTAATGAGGAATTGGGGTGGCACTTCTCAAGTACAAGCTCATGTAAAAGAATTCAAACCTAAGGAGGCTAAGACCTAGGGGCCCAAGGTCCAAGATAAGTATTCAAAGAAGAAAATGCCAATTTTAGACACAATAAAGAGAAAGGGCATGCAATGAAGAATTACTTGCTAAAATTGTAAAGAATTGGAGTTGAATTTTTAAATATGGGTGGACGTCTTCCAAAATATGAGGGGGATTTAGAAGGATCTATATCAACTATAGAGACCAATAGATAATACATTATGGGGTAAGATATTATTATCACTAATATATTATCTACTTGGACCCTCAGTTCAAACTATGAGGTGATCTTGAAAGTGTAAGCTAATTCATGGACAAGGTTGACAATATATGATTTAACCTTGGACAGGCCTAAGTGTATTTCATTATGTTGTAATATTTTCTATTGAAATCCTGATGTGATGTAGTTAACCTTGTTATGGTTAAACCCATCTTATAAACTTGTAATTAACCTTAAATCCCTCTTGTTATGTTAGCTTAGGTTAAATTGATTTATGTAATTGGGGTTTTGGTATTAGTATCAATACCCTCACCACTCCATAATTTTTTATCAAAATATAGTGATTTTTATCCATGGATAATAGAGTGATTATTTATAGTGCCAATGGGTACCCACTGATTTCTATGTTTATTTTCCTTTCTTTCATATTTTTATGCTTTCTATAAAATATTTGAGTGGATAAATTACTTCTTTCATTTTTTTATTTTTATTTTTAAATTCTAACAAAGGAATGTATTCTCATATGCACATCCCCACTTATAATGAAAAAACAAGGTGGATATAGTTTTAAACATAGAATTATGCCTTCTTTTAGTCTCATAGATATACCTTATATGTTGTAATGAAACAACTTCCAAAAATAGAAACAATAAAAGCAAACCTAAAAACATACAAATAAAACATCCACTAAAATAGTAAATTTGATTCAATAGCAAGAAATCAAGTATTGCAAGTAATAAATTTTAGATTCCAAATCAATACAATCCTAGCCACTTATAGAGGGAAAAGTCTCATAGCCACTAGGACATGGTAAAGTCTCATATGCATATTAGAGATGAATTAAATAAGCAAGAATGTATGATGTATCAATTACAATATAACTCTTATATTTATAGACTAAAATAAATAATAATTTTAAACTTAATGCTTAAAATTTGACTAACCTAATCCTAGGGCTTGAGCTAACAATAATAAATATAGTTGATGTGGCTATATGGGAGCTATTACATGGCTTCCCCCTTAGAAATTTTTGATCTAAAAGTTAGAAATGATTAGAAAATACCCTTAGACTCTACATATCATCTTCTTTAAGAATATCTTGCTACGTGATGAGGAACTATTGTGTCTATCTAGACAATATATTATGGACTTGGAAATGTAACACAACTTATAACTAGAGAGTGATTTCTCCTTCTTCATTGAGTATAAGATCTTTTCTAGGATCACACCTTTTGGTCAGAAACCTATTTAAGATAAAAAAAATATAAAAAATAGGCTGGATGTAGAAAGTTGAAGGAAGCTCTAAATAATATGTCACTTCCACAATGTGATAAATCACCTGTAGGGGCTATAAATATAGGGGTCAAATTTTGACTAGAATTTGTCTTCATGGTAACTTCTTATAAGACTAGAGTTACAAAATTACCATATTTTTTATTACGACTTTGAGTGATATGTATCTTACTATTGCTTCATGTGGTTTTGGATCTCTTTAAGGAGTTAGAGCATAAATTGATGCTACTATAACAAATAATATGCATGGTCCACATTGGAGGATCATAGAATATGGTTTGTAATTGATAGAAGTTTTTGGCCATATAGTGCTTCAAATAGGGACATATTGAGGGAAAATAGTAAGAAGTGTTATACCACCATTCAATTAAGGAAAGATAGTAAACCACTAAATTATGTTATCCTAGGTAAAATAGTGAAGAGAAGTATCCAAACATGTATTTACAATATCCATTTATCCATTTATAAAAGGATAATAAGATGAGGACATGTTCAAATTAGTGCCATTAAGAGTGAATAAATATTTCTAAAACATAATGGTGAAAATAGGGTCATAATCCTTGATAATAGACTTGGGCATGCCAAGAAATTTGAAAATAAATTCCAGGAATACCTTAGCAAAATTACTAGCTATGAAGGGATGTTGTAGGGTATAAAAATAAGCATACTTTAAAAGGTATTTCACCATCATAAAAATCACTACCTTTATCTCTAAATTGGGAAGATCCTTAATAAAATTTATGAATATGTGCTTCCATTGGTGATTAGAAATAGGTAAAGGTTACAACAAACTAGGATATTTTAGAATTTCCTCGTTTCACTAGCATAACTCAAATTTGACTATAAATATCATGACATATTTTTAATCCTTTCCATGAAAATCATTGGTTCACCCAATAAGAAGTTTCAAAGAATCTAGAATGCCCAAGTAGGGGAGATGCATGCAATTCCTATAAAATACTAGTGTTTATAATTGAAGACAAAAGAAGATAAAATTGATCCTTATTGCAAAGAATCCTATCAACAATTGAGAATAGGGAAAGAGACATAAATCCAACCTCCACATCATAAGTGATATGAGTGGTCTCTAGATATGAATGTCATTCCTCCTAAAGTGGTGAAAGCCATTATGAAAATGGATTAGACATGCTAATAACAACAATAATATCCTCATGTTTGTGAGATAGAATATTGGCTACCATATTCTCCTTTCCCATATTGTACTCAATTGCAATATCATAAACCAGTATCTTGTTCAATCATTTATTTTATTGAGGACGAGAGATAATATTCCATGAAATAGTTAAGGCCAACATGGTTAGTTTTGATAATGAAGTGTTATACCAAAAAATGAGGCCTCCATTTCTCTATGGCATATGATATGGCTGATATGCCCTTCTTATAATTGATGTAGACACCCAAGTTTGCATGTAGGGCCAATATTCAAGTTTGTCATTTCATAAATAATCAATCTTTTAACCATTCAAATTGACTCAACCTTCCTTGTGCCCAAATTTGGGGTATTTACTGCCCCAAGAGTGATAGCATAGAGGCATGAGTGATAGCACCAACATTGCTACTATGACCATGGTGGTTCTTCTAGCAAACCTTGATAATTAACATTTTCTTACCCATTTTAACCTCCAATGGTTATCTAATACTAGTGTTAGCATGATAGCACCAAAAATGCTATTACATCCTCGTGCTTCTGATATATCATAGTCAAATCTCATAGGTATGAATCCTTATCTCTTTTAAACCACCTACTATTAATAACCCAATCACACCTTTTGATCTACTACCCCTGCAATAGATCGCCAACACCAAGACTTTCCATTCTCATGATCTTCCTCTTTATCCTCTTTTTATTTGTTTCAAATCCTTACCTTCTTCCATCATATCTCCATATCATGTTCATTTCATCTCCTCCCTCAAGAAGCCATGGATGCCTATAAATTCAGCCCTTTAGGGTACCCACTTCATCAAGTTTTTCAAGCACCAAAAATCTTTCAAAAGTTCTATGGGCTCTTAGTCATTTTATCAATTTGCATGGCAAGATTATGATAAAACTTTCCACAATATTGTAATCACTTAGATTTCATCCTCTAAGAATTATTGCAAGCATCCAAGAACAATCATCATCAAGCATCAAGCATCTATCCTTAAATCTCAAGCACTTAGGAGGGCCACCAAAAAGCAACAAGCGAGCTTTCAAAAAGTTCCCAATGAGGGAAAATCAACTTATTGTCTTGTGTTGTACTCTTTAATATTCACCTTTGCTTATTGGCCCCTTTTTGCTTTTATCTTTAGATTTAATATTTTGGCTAACATTTGTATTTGGCATCTTGCACTTGCATTGTTAGGAACCTACTATTAAAATAAAGCTCACACACACAAAATACTAAAATATAATAGAAATACATGCAATAATAGAATAATACTATGCAAAAAGTAATTGCAAAATTGAACAATCTCACAAAAGAACTTAGAATCGTAGGCCTCTTCGAGGGGGCAACCTCATTCAATATTTCATTAACTTGCAAAAGGATGATTCGTACATGGCTTCATAGATTTTTAAAGAAAGACTTCATGCAAACCCTAACCCTAGGCTCAAGAGTTGGCTTACATGCAAAATGCCACTCGAGCTAGAATCTCCTACCAAATGTCAGTTACAATCTTTATAACGGTTACATCAAATGGCCCCACTTGCCTAGGGGCATAACATACCACATACATTACAAAATAATATTATATATGGGATCCCCCATGTTGGAAGTGGGTCATTACATAATAATGAGAATTACAAAATAACGTTAGGATGAGATCCTAACATGTCCTTCCCATTCAAAAAGCTTTATTCTCAAAGCTGAAGGTGAGGAAACTAGTGTTGGAGCTGATGTAGAGATTCCCATGTGGTATATTTTGGCTGGAGTCCATGCCACTGCACAAGAACTTCAGTAATGGTGTGATTGCAAAGAGTGCAAGTCCGAAAATCCAAAAATTGGTTAGGTTCAATCAAGATAGAACCTTCTTCGTCTAACTCTGGGAGTGCAAATTAAACTTGTACCTGATTTCCCACCACATTTTTAAGAGTAGAAACATGAAAAATAGGATGGAGCTTGGATGTAGGTGGAAGGGCCAATTTGTAGGCTGTGGCACCAATCGCTGTAACACTTGATAGGGCCCATAGTACTTTATAGCAAGCTTCTGGCATTTACAAAACTGGAGGGATAACTATTTTTACAGTTGCAAGCGAAGGAAAACCATATCACCCACATCAAAACTATGCTCAAAACGGTGTTGATCAACTTGTTGATGCATATGATTCCGAGTTGCCTCCAAATTTAGCTTTAGTTGACGGAGGATATCAACATGCTGACTAAGAGTAGTGTCAACTGTATGGACCTTGGAGCTGCCTGGAATGTAGGAGGAAGGTGTCGGTGGAGGGCACTCATAAACTACCTCAAAAGGGGTAACCTTGGTGGCTATGTGATAGGAAGTGTTGTACCACCACTCGACCAAAGGAAGCCATCTTGCCGAGTGCGTAGGATGATTTGAGAAAAAGCAATGAAGGTAGGTTTCTAAACATTTATTGACAATATTTGTCTGGACATCCATTTGTGGATGATACGTTGAACTCATCTTGAGCTGAGTCCCCTGCAACTTAAATAATTCTTTCCAAAAGTGACTAGTGAAGGTTGGGTCACGATCGGACACGATGGAGGAGGGTAGACCATGAAGGCGAAAGATAGAATCAAGGAAAATTTGGGCAATAGTGGAGGCTGTGTAAGGATGGGAGAGGGGACAAAAGTGAGCATACTTTGAAAGAAGATCCACTACCATGAAGATAATAGATTTTCTGCTCGACTTAGGTAAGCCTTCAATAAAATCCATAGAAATATCTATCTAAACCTGGTCCAGAATGGGCAAGGGTTGAAGAGTGCCTAGAGAACGTATTGTTTCACCTTTAATTCACTGACAGGTATCACAAGCTGCCACAAATTCATGAATATCATTTTTCATACCCTTCCACAAAAAAGTGTGTTTGAGCCACTCATATGTTTTGATAAATCCTGAATGACCAACAGATAAAGTAGCATGTAGTTATATCATGAGAAGTTCCCGTAGTGAGGACTTGTGGGGAACAACAAGGCATTGGTGGTAACGCAAATCCTGGCCATCCCAAGTGTATCCTTGACATGAAGTAGGCTTAGTGGTTAGGGAAGCAACCAAAGTTTGCAATTCAAAATCCTGAAGTACCTCCTGGCGTAAAGAATCGATCCATTGGGGGATCGACAATGACATAGCACACAACATACTAAGAGCTTAAAATTAGCTAGAGAGAGCATTGGCCACAACATTCTACTTACCCTTCTTATAGGTGATATCATAATAATAGCCCATGAGTTTAGATACCCATTTTTGTTGTTCAAGGGTGGAAACCTGTTGCTCCAAAAAGTATTTGAGACTCTGATGATCTGTTTTAATGAAGAAATGATGCCCATTGAGATACGCTCACCAATGGGTTACAACATGCAGAATTGCCATCATCTCCTTGGCATAAGTTGATTTTTCCAATTTATAGCTAGAGAGAGCTTTACTAGTGAAGGCCAAGGGTCACCCTTCTTACATCAACACTGCCCCAATACCATGACCTGAAGCATTGCTTTCAATAACAAATGTTTTGGAGAAATTCGGCATGGCTAAGATAGGTGTCATGGTCATGACATGCTTCAATTCTTGGAAAGCTTGTTCAGCGGGTCCTGTCCATGTAAAAGAGTCCTTATTTAGCATGGAAGTGAGGGGAGCTGCAATTTTACCGTAGTTACGAACAAATTTACGGTAATAACCTGTAAGACCTAAAAATCCTTGAAGACCTTTGAGAGTGTGCGGTTTTGGCCATTCTTGAACAACTTGGATTTTCTTGGGATCAAATTTAATGCCATCCTTAGTGACAATGTGTCCCAAATATTCTACTTTTGTCAACCCAAAAGAACACTTGGAATGCTTAGCATAGAGTTGATGCTGTGATAAAAATTGAAGAGTCTGATTCACATGAGTAAGATGCTCCTCCCATGAGTGACTATACACTATAATGTCATCAAAGAAGACTATAATGAAATTTCGAAGGAATGGATGAAAAATATTGTTCATGAGGCTCTGGAAGGTGGAAGGGGCATTAGTCAAGCCTAATGGCATTACCAAAAACTCATAGTGACCTTCATGAGTACAAAAGGCAGTCTTGGGAATATCCTTCTCTTTGATCCAAATTTGATGGTACCCCGAGCAAAGGTCAAGTTTAGAAAAATACATAGTCCCATGAAGTTCATCCAGTAATTCATCCACCATCGAGATAGGAAAATTATCCTTGATAGTGAGTTTATTGAGCTCTCGATAATCAATACACAACCGCCAAGACCCATATTTCTTATGTACTAGTAAAACTGGAGAAGAGTAAGGACTGTTGCTTGGCTAAATGACACCGACTTTTAACAATTCCTGTACTAACTTCTTAATTTCTAACTTAAGAGCATGAGGATACCTGTAGGGTCTAATGTTGGGTGGTGCATTACCAGGTAATAAGGGAATATCATGATCATGAGAGAAACGAGGTGGTAATTCTATTGGCTCAACAAAAATAGAGTTGTGCTTGGTCAAAATAAGTTGCAAATCTTCAGGAACAGAATCCTCCTTTGAAGAATGCGGTTGGATCACAAAAATTTGAGCTATGACACCCCAAGATGATTTTTTTAACAACTTCTCCATTCGGTTGGAACTGATAATCTGTGATGACCCTACTTTTAAGCCATGGAGAGTGTAGGATTGTCCATTTCGTGAGAATTGCATCCAAAGCTCACCAAAGTGCCAAGATATAACTCTCAATGTGCCCAACCATTGATATCCCAACACAATATCACATCCCCCTAATTGAAGTGAAAACATATCTTCTTTGAGCTCATAGTCCCTAATCTTGACCTTAACATTGCGATATTTTCCCTTGCAAGGTAAAGTCCCACCATTTGCTACCATAACCTCAAAGCAATTACATGTGTGTACATAACAATTTGCCTACTTGGTGATGCAGGGATCAATAAAATTATGTGTACTGCCAGAATCAATCAAAATGGTAAGTCACAAGCCTTTGAAATAACCCACAAGAGTATGAATAGAAATTTTAGCCTGTGATTCATCTGGGTTTTCATCCTCTAGTTTAGGTGGTGTTTTTGTTGATTCAATGTCATCATCACTATGGTCACTGGTGTCAAGTTCATCAACATCGATGAGGAATAATTTCTTTTGGGTGCACCTATGCCCACGAGAAAACTTTTTGTCACAATTATAGCATAATCCTTGGGTGCATCGCGCATCCATTTTAGTAGTGGTCAAAAGTTTGGGTGCAACAGTGGGTGTAATAGGTTTTTGTTCATGTTGATTGTGGAATCTAGGAGGAAAAGAGGGTTTAGCCTATGGAAATTTAGATAACCGCCTCTAAGCTAAAAATTTGGACTCGGCCAAACGAGCCAACTATATAGCTTGCATCATGGATTGTGGTCTAAACATTGTGACCTCGGCTTGGAGATCTTCCCATAACCCACTAAAAAAAAAAACTCATAAAGAACCCTTCATTCATTCCTGTAGTTTTTTTGGCCAATCTCTCAAATTGTATTTGGTAATCTCGAACTGTCAAAGTTTGTTTTAGCTTTGTCAACTATCCTGTAAAATCATCATACTCACTAGAGCCAAAGCGAGTGAGTAACTGGGACTCAAATTATGCCCAAGAAGGATCAGGGATAGTTTTTTACAACCATTGGTACCACTGTAAGGCTTCAGATTCCAAATTGAAAGAAGCCATTTGAACTCGATGATAAATGGGGACATCATGGAGTCTAAAGAATTGAGCAACACGACATAACCATCCACCAACATCCTTCCCATTGAAGTTAGAAAAGTCTAGTTTTGGCATCTTGAAGGGAGTATCATGATCAAAGCGAAGGTGAGAGTCATCTATTCCCATTCATGACGATACTCAGACTTGCTTGGACCACCTTGTATTTTAGACTTAACATCTGCTAGGTGTTATTCTATGTGAATTCTGGAGGAATATTGGGAAACTCTAAAAGTTTGAAATTCTGTTGTCAAGTTTTTAGTTTTTTTTTGCAAGCTAGTAACAAAACTTACTAGGGTATCCAACATTGTAGCAGTGTTTTGTTCTACCTTTTTTTGATGTCCACGAGTGCCACTTGCCATTTGAGATAGCCTTGCAATTTTTTACTCAGTTACTAAAAATAGATGTGGGATTTCAAGAGTTACTATTTTTAGTAAGGGTCCAAAAAATTAATTTTGGAAATGGATTGCAACACTAATTTTAGGTTAGGGTCCACTTCAATGGCTGTTTGATATGAGCACTCAATGAGGAGATGAATTTATTGACTCTTTGTGAGCTCCGGTTGGTTGCAAGGTGATGTCAAGGTAATTTCCTCCACTTGGACTTAAAATTTCAGCAGTGACTCCTTGAGGGTCTTTGGTGCATAATAACAAGTAGATTCTATTTCCAAAAATTTGGATCAATCTGATTGACCATTGAAAATTTATGGCCTTAGCAAGAAAAATCAAAATTTGCTATTTTTGGAAAATGGGTGCAAAAATTGACCAGGGGTTGCCAAGGATAATTTTGTCTGGAATAGGGTGTAGAATTATCTGCTAAATTTTTGAGTCAATTTGAGATCTGTGTGAAGAGATATCCCTATTTTAAGAAAATTTCAATGCCTTTTTTTGGTCTCTAGGTCACAAGTGGGAAAACTGAATCAACTATCTCAGATCTGTCAACTGATCACCCTGTCACTATCCTATCACCTGTACTACAGTTACAGACACTATCAATTTTGTTTTTGATCCTGACCACCCATATTTTTTCACTATTACATTTGACTATTATTATTTCGACTGTTACTGCCACTGACCAGACTATTACTGCCACTGACATGACTATTACTGTTACTGTCTTGAGTGGTACTAGAATATTACAGACTGTTAGAGACACTTGCAAAATTTATTCTAATTGCTGGTGAATGCAAAGTGTATTCTTCTATGAAAGGGAAGTCCTCTATATGCTCACTTTTTGGAATTGTGAATGCAGGTTTAGCAGAACAGGAAGAAGTGTGTTTTTGTAAGAGGAAGTTTTTTAACAGAACTAGGGTATGCTAAGTAAAAGAGTATGTAACACCCATAGGCCCTCTGTTATACCATAGTGATGAACAATAGTGCTCGAACCAATATTTTAGGCCACTACCCAAGGAGGATTCCACACATACCCTTGAGCACATTATCTGCCTCTTTGATAGTACGAGAGGGTAATCATCCGGGATGCTGTCCCGTGGACTATGGATGATATAAGGCCGAAAAGCTTTCTAATGGATAATTTTTTTTAACCCTAGAATGGTCTCCTGATACACCCGAAGATGTGTGGGAGCTCGATTACATGTGCGAGTACTATCTAAGGCTTGGATACTGGATCCTGATCACCCCTCACTTCACTAGATGCTTTATGGGCTATCTAGCTTAGCCAATAATGACAAATCTTCTTCACGATATTTTAAAACCTCCGACACAGGGTTTCTAACCTACATAACTACTGAAACATAAACTGTATTTTTGTATTTTTTGGATTTACTGGTAAAAAAATGAACTATTTTTTTTGGATTTTTTTATAAAGGAAAAAATAGAACAAAAAACATAGAAATTTATACCTAACAAGCGAAATGGATGGCAAGAATCATCGTAGTTGTAGCAGAACTCAACCCTAGAAAGCGCTCTGATACCACTTGTTAGGAACCTACTATTAAAATAAATCTCACACACATAAAATACTAAAATATAATGGAAATACATGCAATAACAGAATAATACTATGCCAAAAGTAATTGCAGAATTGAACAATCTCACAAAAGAACTCAAAATCGTAGGCCTCTTCGTGGGGGCAACCTCCTTCAATATTTCATTAACTTGAAAAAGGATGATTCGTACATGGATTCATAGTTTTTTAAAGAAAGACTTCATGCAAACCCTAACCCTAGGCTCAAGAGTTGACTTACATGCAAAATGCCACTCGAGCTAAAATCTCCTACCAAATATCGGTTACAATATTTATAACAGTTACATCAAATGGCCCCACTTACCTAGGGGCATAACATACCACGTACATTACAAAATAAAATTATATATGGGATCCCCCACGTTGGAAGTGGGTCATTACATAATAATGAGAATTATAAAATAACGTTAGGATGGGATCCTAACATGCATCTACCATGGTATTTCATTTTGAGTATATAAACTTATTTTCAAGAAAGCAAATATTTGTTTCTAAGTTGTCTAATAGGCCCTTTATCCTCCTAAGTTAGAGCCTTTCATTATTATTGTTAGTATCTTCATCTAGCTTGCATTTAATCTTGTTTTTCTATTCATAGAAGTAATAGCACCACTAGATTGTATATTGATGGTACTATTGCTCTCTCTCTTTTACATAAGGTAGAAGCATAGGTAGAGATAGCACTGAAAGCACTATTACCAAGTGGAACTTCTACTATATTAGCATTTATTTCAAATATATTGTCATTTTAAATATTTCTTATCATCTGAATAGGGGTCTAATTATTGATCAAGGAAGTTAAGCTTCTATACTAGATTAGATAGTCCCCTCTACACTAATTTTCATCTATTTTTATTTATTTTGTAGGTTTTGGTGATAGCACCACTATCTAATGATATCATTGATGACACTTTTGTAAGAATACTATGCTTCTTCCACAATGGCAAAAATAGATCATTCTACTCCCACTGTTATTTTCAACATTCAAATCATGGATACTATTTATTGTGTACTTAGATAAGTTTATATTTTATACTTATCATTCACTTAAACAAAGGAAAATAAGGAACTAGTTAGTCTTAATCATATAGGGAGTGCATCATAATATAATTGTTTAACTTTGGTGTTTAAATCACAATTGTATGTAGACTACATATTATGATAGATTTTATTTGTTGCATATCTCTTGTACCCTTGCTCTTTGTTACATACTCGACACTTGTAATTCATAGGGGCATATGTTATTGTATAAAGTGGATTATGTATCAAGTTAGAAGTGGGCCACATGTTAATTTAGGAGAGTTTGTGTCATAGAATCTCTTTATTGTCATAAGAATTATGAATGCAACTACTTAGTATCATAAATGTAACTTTCATAAATTAGGTAGTCAAGAATATTGTTATAGAATACTTTCATAGTAGGTTGTCATAGGATAGTATCATAAAATGTTAAGAAATATGATTGTAAAATCATAAAATAGGAAGGAAAATTTAAATATTTTGTAAGGGGTTTTCTCCCTCAAAGAGGCCTACGATAATAATATTATCTACCCCAAATTATTTCAACAATTATTATTTTTGTTTCCATGTTTCCCTTAATGAATGATTATGTTATTGGATATACAATTTTAGTGTTGCTTTTATCAATATTCTCTACAATCATAGTTAGGATTATCTTTAGCACTTATTTTATTATCTCATAATATATTCACACTAAGAATTTTGAGGTGAAATATTCTAATGAGAAGAATAGATTTATGGTAAATGGTATCAGAGCCTTTCCTAGGGCATGGTAAGCTTTTATTGTGAGAAATTTGTTTTTTTGTTAACACTATGTTCATAGGTTAGAAACGATGTTCTAACTATTTTAAAATAACATAGATAAGTTGTCATTATTGGCTAAGCTATATTGCTCATAAATCATCTAGTGAAGTGAGTTGTGATCAAGATATAATACCCAGGCCCTAGACAACACCCGTATATAAAATTGGGCTCCCACATACCTCACGTATATCAGGAGACCCCTTTAGGAACCCTAAGCTAAACCTTCATATATAGGAATTTGATCATGTTGGCAATTTTGGGTTTGAGATCCTAGCTCCTTGTCTATGAGTTGTCATTGATGTCAAAAGGAAATGGCATTAATGTTAAGAGGATGTGTTGGCTTCAAAGGTGAAAGATTCCAAGAGAATCTTCTTAAGAGAATCCGAAGAGATTCCATTGGATAAGGTTTTTGGATAGGGTTTTTATTAAAACCAAGTTAAATGGTTTTTATTAAAACCAATGGAGGTTCTCTTTATTATTTAATTATTATTTAAAACCCTTCAAGGTTTTAATTAATTAATTATTTAATTAATTAAGGGAGAAATTATTTTTAATTTATTAAAAATATTTAAAGGTTTTTAAACCTTTTTTATTCTTAATTTATTAAAATTAATTAAGGGTTTTTAAACCCTTTAGAAAGCAATTTCGATTAAATTCGAAATTACGTTTCTCTGTCGCCGACGTGTTCTAAAGTCCATGATTGGACTATAAATATGGGAAGGATCCTAAGGTTTAACTCCTCTTGAGAATTTTGAATGCATTAATTTTTGGTCTGCGATCGATGCTTTGTTGACGCCGCGGAAGAAGAGAGCTTGCGTTTGAAAAACTTATGAAGTGCTTGTTCGTTGAAGTGGTAGGAAGTCTGTCTTAGACTTCGTTAGCCCCTTATGGGCTAGTGGCAGAATAGGCTGTGTTTGGGCTTTGCATAGGCGGAGGTCTACGTTTCGATTCCCGCGGAGGGAGCTGTGCATGGATTAAGTCACGTTTTTGTTAAAACGTATTTTGTGCAACGTTTTTCGGATTCGTCAAAGGCAGCCATTTCGTGATTTTCGGATTCGTCAAGGGCAGCCATTCCACGATTTTTGGATTCTTCAAGGACAGCCATTCTAAGGTGTGATTAATTTCTTGATATAATTTTTGGCATTGTTTAGCATTGTTTAAAAGACATAGGAGAAATAAGGGGATATTTCTTTGGTTGTATTTTTGAGATTAGTCTTTTTCTATGCTAAAGTTTAAAATGGAGATATAAGGTGTAAGTTTTGGTTGTTGTGTTTTTGACTTCTTTGGTGGTTGTTTTCAAAAGAAGAGAAGCTAAAAGGTGTACTAAGGAAAGTTTTTATATGCTCATTTATCTTGGTTCTAACCCTAACTTGGTTGGAAGTTTGAGGGTTGTGTGTGGTGACATCTTTAAGGATCAATTTTCTTCTACTCCAATAAGGTATGGGCACATTCTTCTTATGAGTATGATTGGTGTATGTTTTCTGAAATAAGGTTGGAGTGAAAAGGTTTTCAACTAGGTTTTCTTTGATTGGGTGTAAATCCTATTTTCTGGTTTGTTGAAGATTACTTATGCATTGTTATCCTTAAGGAGAGTTTTTGATGAATGCATAATTTTTGGTTTGAGATAGTGGAAGCTTTGTGCACTAGGGTTTGTATTTGTGAGTCAAGCTACTTGCATTGAGTTGGTGGAACCCTTGGTTGGCTATTTTGAGTTTGATGGTTGAGTTGCTTCCATAGAGGTTGTTTGATCAAGTTTTTGCTTTACTTGATTCATGATATTGGGCTTACTCCATTGAGTTGATTTGAGCAAGTTATTCTTTGCATTTGGTGATATTGTGTTGGTGGATGTTTTGTTCAAATATCTTTGGAGGGAAAAGGATTTCTACTTGTTTCCTTTTCTTGTGATGATTGGTTGAATGCTTCAAGGTTAATGTTGAGATGAATGATATTGGTTAAACCTTGTCTATAAGCATTGTTGTTAAAGCCCTAATTGGTTGAGAAAATATATTGGTTGTGGAAAGAACATGAGTAGCATTGTTATATGAGATATTGCATGTTTGGCAATTGTTGGGTTGTGTTTCATGTTCTTGAGAAAAGCATACTACATCTATCTTATTCTTTTGAGATTGAGATTGAGTTGAGATTGATATTGGGAGTCAAGTATAGATCATATTGAGTCTCTAACAATTCTCTTTATGTTTCTATGAGATTTGAGATTGAGTTGAAGATTGATATTGAGAGTTAAATATAGAACATATTGAGTCTCTAACAATTCTCTTTATGTTTCTATGAGATTTGATATTGAGATTGGGAGTTAAGTATAGAACATATTGAGTCTCTAACAATTCTCTTTATGCTTCTATGAGGTTGATGAATCACATTGGGTCTCTAACAATTATCTTTGTGGGTTCATGCTAAGCAAGTTTTTCTTGGTGAACTTGTGAGTTGTTTTGGATAGGTTCCGTTGGGGACTTGTGAGCAGGTTTTGAACAAGTTCCGTTGGGGACTTGTGAGCAGGTTTTGGATAGGTTTTAGTGGGGACTTGTGAGTAGATTTGGACAGGTCCTAGCAGAGGACTTGTGAGCTGAGATTGATAGTTCTATCAGAGAACTTGAGGACAGAGGTACATTGGTTCTATTAGAGAACCTGAGGATAGATTTGGCAAGTATTTGAGAAGGCTTATGGATAGAGGATTGATTTATTCAAGAGTTGGATCGATCTGACAGACAAAGGAAGACTTGTACTAGACTGACTGACTGTGTTTGGTACAGGTTGCTAAGCTGCTGTGGATGTGATCATAGAAGGCAAAGGTCTCTTAGGCTAAGTATTGAGGACAGGAGGTCTTCGATGGGAAAGGAGTTCCACATGCTGGCAAGAGGTAGAGACAGCTTGATCTTCTAAGGGATCATATCCAGAGTAGAGGGGAAGGTATCTCCTTTGAGCAGAGGCTCATAAATTTAGATTGGGGGAAGGTTTCTCCTTTGGGCAGAGGCTCATAAATTTAGATTGGGGGAAGGTTTCTCCTTTGGGCAAAGGCTCATAAATTCAGATTGGGGGAAGGTATCTCCTTTGATCCGAGGCTCATAAACATTGTAATTGGGAAGGTTTCCCAAATAACTTTGAGATAACTTTTAGAGAAAAGTTTTGTGGACGTAGCCCAGGCATTCTGGGTGAACCACGTTAAAATTGGTGTCACTTTGTGGATGATTTTGTGCATTGCTTTGATATTGCTTTACTGTTTTGAAGTATAAAGGAAAAAGTAAAAAGAGGTCTTATACTATTCACCCCCCCTCTCAGTATAAGCTTGTGTTATTCAGATCAATTTTGTAATATCCATAGTGCACTAAGCACAAAAATTGGGAAGATCACCTTCCCATACTAACCAAAGAGGCAAGGGTATGTGTGAAATCCTCCTTGAGTAGTGGCCTAAAATATTTGTTCAAGCATTATTGATAACTATTGTGGTATAATAGAGGGCTATGTACAGTACACAAACCTTAACCTAGAATAAATTCGTTCTCTACTTACCTTATTAGGAGTAGAGCTCACACGACAAAAAAAGTGAAATTTTGAGAGTTTTGAAGTAGATACACTTGAAAACCCGTTATATAAAAAAAGTTTGGGTTGCCAAAAAATATCATTTTGGGATATAGACCATTGTGATTTTATCATTTAGCTGATCATTTCAGTATATAGCACCCATAATGTTTTTTTGGAACCTTACTAAAAATAGTAATTGCTAAAACTAGTGTTTCTATTTTTAGTAAATTCCTCCTAAGACTCACTATCAAGAAATGGAGGTCAGAATGCACAAGTTGGAGGAAAATATTTCCAAATTGGATACCATAATAAAAATCAAGGGTAAAATATCTTCTCCCATAACCATAATAGTAGACTACCAACATAAGCAAGACCAGATGAGTTAGGACATAGAAGTGCTTAAAAATAAATCTAAAATTTGATGGATATGCTAAAAATAGCCTAGATGCTCAAAGAGAAAAATAGTGAACAACCAAAATTTTCTAGGGACTTTAATGAGGGAAGAATAAGTGAATATGAAATAATAGAGGCATGACTCTAAGGCTTCCCAAAATAGAATTTAAAAGGTTTGATGGAATAGAGCCACAAAGTTGGTTGATTAAGACTGAGCAATGGTATGAGATCCATGAAACCCTTTTTAATCAGTGGATGTTTATAGTCACTCTTTATTTTGACCTTTAAGCCCTATATTGGTACCAATGGTAATGAAAACAAGTCTTGATCCTTAGATGAACACAATTCAAAAGAGATCTCCTTTGTCAATTTGGGCCATAAAAGATTTTACTCGTGCCTTCACTAAGATTTGATAAGCAAGCGCTATGCTAGAGTATATCTGTAACAACCCAAAAATACCAACCCAATTTTATTAACAAGAGCACTTATCAACAAAGGCTCATAAGAGGAAACACCCTTTAACGTATTTGTGCTAGCATATAAGGCTTCACCACATTTGAGTTCCAAGTCATAACAGATGATACTTAATGGATAGGAGTGACCAAATCATGTTTTCTTCTAGGGTTTACCTTCCTAAACCTGCACGTTTATGAGGATTCCATTAAGTGGTCTCCCACCTTTACCATACCCTCCACAAAATAGGACCATGTGACCATGACATAGGGATTATCCTTTAAATCTACACATTTAAAGGGAGAGATTATTCCCTAACTTGACTCTAATTCCATCTAGGTAGGTTGATTAGCGTAGAGCCTTGGTGCTTAGTTACCATTCCTTCATGGGCTAACTAAGGTCATTACCACTTTAATGACAATTGACATGATCACCTAATCCTACATGATTGAGGGATCACCACTACTATCTTGTGAATGGTTTTTCCAACATTTAGATGGAACACATCCGATCCTACACATTCAAGATGTGACAATTCATAAATACCCTTGTTATTGTATCCACACAAATCCTGTCAGATTATTGAGTTTCTAGCTATTGCATTCAAACAAATCCTTCTAAGATTCATATCTACCTTATGAGTTCCTAGCTATTGCATTCATGCAACTCCTTCTAAGACACATATAATTGTTTATTACATTCATGCAACTCCTCCCAAGATTGAACTTTATGGTTTACTATAGGAAATTTCCTACCCATCCTAGGATAGATAGATAATTGCAACATTTACCATAGATTAAGCATTGCACTAAGCATAAAAATAAGCAAGACATAATCCATCAGTTAGAAATATGTAAAACAAAGATTCCTCTAACCATAAGCAAAACTATGCATATATCAAGTATTTATCCTATAAATTTAAATCAAATACTTCCAAATAACATTAAAGCATAACATGATAACATAGCTACGCATATCCATAGTTAATAGAACTCAATAATAGCTATCCAAAGAGATTACTCAAAATCACAAAAAGTATAGAAACTCGAGTTCTCATTAAGAAACATAATTCTTTAGTTTGTACAATAATCAAATATAAAAAACTTATTGATCAACTCAATCATTAAAAAACCTTTTTCTTTCCACATAATCTATCTAATCAAATCCCTATAAAGCCATCCACAAAATATCTTCAAGCCACCTAAGTGCCTGCAAGCTTCTTCATGACAGTGAATCCACCATAGCTTATGAGGTATACTTAGGGATTAGAACAACCATATATGCAATGCAACTTAAAACATGCCTTACTCTATTATGCAAAAATCCATGCATAAAACATAAGTAAACTATAAGAAGAGAATCCTACGTCTCTTTATAATGATCCCTTAACCCACAAAAGTATTAGGAATCATTACTTAAGTTTCTCTTTCAAAACCAACATCAAACATTCAACATCTATACAAGATAATCCCATACTTCTCTTTTATAATGAATCCTTAATCTACCCAAGATCTTAGGAATTCATTATAATAATATATTTTCAAACAATACATAACAATTTCATGCAAGAGAATCCCATACTTCTCTTTAAAATGATTTCTTAACTATCTCAAGTCTCAAAAATCATTTAGTAGTTTTTCTTTCAAAACACATATGTGAAAGTATATTGATTCCTTAACTATCACAAGTCTCAAGAATGAAATAGTAGTTTTGTCTTTCAAAACCAACATGCATTAATCCATTGATTCCTTAACTATCACAAATCTCAAGAACCATTAATAGTTTCTCTTTCAAAACTAAAATAAACATACAAACTCAAAACAAGAGAATCCCATACTTCTCTTATAATGATTCCCTAACTCACAAGAGTCTCGTAAAACATTATTAAAGTTTCTCTTTCAAACAAAATTAAACATTCAAAATCAATACAAGATAATCCCATACTTCTCTTTATAATGATTTCCTAACTCATAAGAGTCTCGAAATCATTACATTAGTTTCTCTTTCAAAACCAAAATATTACTTTATTTAATCAACTACAATCAAAGTGATTAAATATAAGCAAGTACTTTATTAAATAAAATAATCAAAGTACTTAATTAAACAACCTATAATTAAACATAGATAAAGTACTTTATTAAACATAATAATCAAAGTACTTAATTTAAGCAACCTTTATCTAGAATAAATATATCTATATATTTCACATTATAAAGGTACAACCTCTATCTAAAATAAAGATAGCTTTATATTTCAATAATAAAGATACAATCCTCTATCTAAAATTAAGATAGTTTTATCTTTCACATTAAAGATACATTCTATATCTAATATAAAAGAAGCTTTCTCTTTCAATTTAAAGATACAACTTGTATCTATTTTGAAGGAAGCTTACACAGAATAAAGAATACAATCTTTTATTTAAGCAAGCTACACTTTTAAAGATGCATTCTATCTAACATAAGAAAGCTTACACATAATAAAGATGCAACCTTTATCTAACATAAAGCATGCATTTATAACTATAATAAAGATACAATCAAAACATCAGTCAAGTAAAAGAACAAATAACTAAAGTTTCTGCCTTAAAACAACTTTAATACTAATATTCTAAAAGCAAAGCTTCAACAACCAACTACTACGAACTTAAAGGTAGGTATAAAGCAAAAAATTCCAATTAGCACACAAAAAAATTAATGTTGGATTAAAATATTAACTCCATAGGAACATTATCATGCACTCAAATTATGAAGCAAAGCATCCAAGTGCTACACTTAAATACAAGGTTGTGGTCAAAAAAAGCCATCCAATAGATCACACAACCACAAGATAAACCATAGCTTTAAATTTTGGTGCCTCTTTAGTGGTTTAGCAGGGTATAAAATGCTAGAAGAATCTAGATACTACCTCAGAGTCCTACCTTAGGTTAGGTAGTGACCCAAAGGATGAATTAACTTATGTAGCCCAAGATTGCTCCACTCAGATGCTGGCTTGACATAATGTCCATCCATCAATAAAAATAGGTATATAAGGGATAGGAAGCAATCGAACGCCAACACAAGTCAAGCAGTAACATCAAGCTAACAATCCAAAGAATACTATAAACCTAGTAGAGAGGATACACCACAAAACAATCATCACAAAAAAACAACAAGATAATGATAAGCTAATCTCTAGGCTACGATGAGGAGTACAATCCACAAGGTACTCAAAAACTCCTCCTATCAATCCAAATCAAGAGATGACAGTGAAACAAGGAGCAAAGCTTAACATCAACATAGAATGACCAACATAATGTTGGATACAAGAATGAAGAGACAAAGCAAAACCAAAAACCAACCTTACAAAGAGTAAGAATTACATCTAATCAAAGAACCAATGGAAATACCTTAATCCACTATGATGATCTCATGTCTTCAATTTAAAATGAGCTCATTCCTCTCCAAAAACCACCAAAAATACTCCTCTCCAATGCCCCTTGATATCTCTTTGAATAAAGACCCAAGTGAGGGTCTTCTTGCATGGCTTGATAACACAAGAAAGTTTTCAAGAATGCCCATTCAATTGCCACTACTCCTTAAATAATGACAAGTATTTATCAATGCATGCCAAGCAAGAATTATGAAGGTTCATTCACTAAAGGAACCTTAATGATTTAATTAAATTATCCAAATACAAATTTTAATAATATCAATAGTCAATTTTTATTATTGACTTAATACTAATATCTTTAAGACATTAGCAATGTTCTAAAAGAATAATAACTTAGTACTAAGCTTACCATATATGTGTGCTTGCCATACAAGCAATAATATTAATGTTTTCCATGCACAAGCATTTAAGCCAAGCAAAAAAAAACATTAAATTAGTTCTATACTTATCACACACCAACATTTAAGGCAAGTAATCAATAATATTACACACCATTGTTTTAATCCTTAGGCAAATGGTTATTCTTATTTAAGGTAGTTCAAAGCTACCACCAACCTTATCAAGGAGGCTCATGCACAAGCATCTTCCTGGCCCAATGGTGTGAATATTCAACATGCCTAAATGAAATGCATCTACATGAAAGGTATTTATCCATGTTACCCTGAGTTGTTGATGAATAAGTCATCATCATTTCCCTAAATATCTCTTGTTGCAGGTGGTTAACCCATATTTTCCATCCTTGAGAGAGAGTACCTAGTCCTATACCCATAATTATATCAACAGTACTATATTCCAAGACGAAAATAAAATAATCATATAAAAATCATGAAAGAGACTATGCCATTAATCATCGACATCAATACATAGTTCATTGCCCACAAGGAGTTCTACCAAGTAGAGGTGTTGCAATATCATTGCTTTTGAGAAGCTTACCAATAGAACTAAAGCTCTTCTAGATGAATTATTAAATATTTATTTTATTAGTTTCATGAAGGAAGAGATAATAATTGAGGTTCCAATGCTTAAGCCAACCACCTACATGATAGCCACAGGGTTAGCTAAACTAGAAAATAATAAATGAAATGCTTAATTGAAGGCTTCTAGACCTCTTACATTTCAAAATGGAGCCTTTGTATTCCAAAAATACTGCTGTAAAATCCCTAATAGTTAAGAGGCTAACACCAAAGGAGATGGTCAATCATAGAGACAAGGGACTCTATTATAACTATGATGAAAAGTGGGCCCCAAGACATAAGTGCAAAATCTAATGCCTCTATCTTTTGGATATGAGCCATGCATAATTTTCTATATAAGCAAGGGATAAATTTATGGATTCAATAGAAAATCAACTAGAATCAGTGGATGTAGAAACAACAATTGATAGTCAATAGGAAAATATTCCCACCCTTTATTTCAATGCCAATCCAAGGATTTCTCAGAGTATAAATTTTTTATCTTATTGGACTTGAGTAGTACTGATAAGTTTAAACCCTGGTGTTGCAAAAAGAGCATACTATTTTATTTATAGCCATGATCAAGTTTAGATAAAAATTGCTAATGAGGATATCATGACATGTAATGGAAGGTTTTGAAATGCTCATCTATCTATAGGTGACTATCACTATCAAAATAATCTTTGTATAGTCCCATTGTCTAGAGTAGACATTGTCTTGTGTTTTCCTTGACTACAAATATTAGGAATGATGTCTTGGAAATTTTTAGAACTTTAGATATAGTTCACTATAAATAATAGAACCCACACCAATTAGGGAGTGAAATTTTACAATCCCTAGATTATAACATCTCATTAGATGCAAAGAATAATTAATAAGGGTTATAGGACAATTGTGGGTTAATTTTTCCAGATACAATTATGTGTTTTCTAGAATGATAGGATACCTTTAGACTTGTTATTTGTCTTAACTATGAATCAATAAGTCTTCATTGAGCCTAAATTGCTACCACCTAATCAGCTAGAATATCATAGAGATAATTTAATCCTTAAGATTCAACCTCCAAACATTCAATCATATAGGTACCCCTATCACAAGAAGAATGATATTGAGTAGTTGATGAAGGAACTATTGGACATAGGTCTCATCCATCCAAGCACATGTACTTTTAATCCCTTATCTTACTGGTCAAGAAGAAGGATAGGTCATGGATAATGCATGTAGAATTCTATGAACTCAATAATATATTCATCCAGGATAAGTTTCTCATCCCTATGATTGATGATTTATTGGATGAACTGCATGGTGATTAGTATTTTACCAAATTAGACCTCAGGCCAAGGTATCATAACATTTGGTTTCATAAGGATGATACCCCCAAAATAGCTTTCAAAATCCATGAGAGGCATCACAAATTCTTGGTCATGCCCTTTGGCCTCACCAATGCACCATAAAATTTCTAAGGCTTGATGAATAGGGTTCTAAAATCCTACCTACAAAATTTTACATTGGTCTTTTGTTATGACATGCAAATATATAGTAAAACATGGGAATAGAACCTACAAAATGTTAATAAGGTTTTAAATATCCTATAACAAAACTAGTTGTATGTCAAACAATCTAAATGCACCTTTGGGACAAAAAAGATAGAATATTTAAGTTTGATTGTGGCCAAATATGGTGTCTGTGTAGATCTAATAAATATTGAGGCCATGAAGGAGTGTCCTCAACCCAATATATTAAATAGCCTTCATGAATTCCTTAGACTTATAGGATATTATCAAAACAAATTTAAGGTCAATGGAAAAATATTGATCCCTTTGATAACTATGCTTAGTAAGGATACATTCACATGTAAAAATATAGTCGAGCAAGATTTTTTGACTTTGAAGGATGCCATGTGTCACACACTAGTCTTATCCATACTTGATTTTTCTAAAAAATTATCACTGACTACCAAATTTTCCTATTATACCACTAGTATATATACCTAATGTGATAGTGATACTCCTACATATTAAACATTGATTCTCCTTGAGATGACCAATAGAAGCAAAAAATGACTTGTACCAATAATAGATGTGTAGTAGTAGGAATAGATGAGTTATAGTAGAATTTATGACTAATAATAGAAGGGATAGGATGATTGGTAGTAGAAGGGATAGGATGAATGATAGTAGAAATAAGGAAAACGACGATTAGTAGTAGAAGGGATGGGATCATCAATGATTGATGATCAATAGTAGAAGGGATAAGACAAATTATGATTGATAATTGATAGCATAAGGGATAAGATAACTAATGATTAATAGTTGATAGTAGAAGGGATGGGATGAATGATAACTAATGATCGATAGTAGAAGAGATAAGACAACTGATGACTAACAACCAATAGTAAAAGAGACAAGATGATTGACAACTGGTAGTAGAAAGAACAAGACAACCAATGATTGATAGTAGAAGGGATGGAATGATTGGTAGTAGAAGTAATGAATGGTATCATGTTTAGGATCCATTATGAAAAGGATGATCAATGTTTTTTTTTTACTTTTGAAGCAAGGAACCTTCTAGAAGACATAAATTTTGATCTAGAGCTCTATTTTCATTTTTTTTTTAAACCACCTAGCTCAATGAGATCTACACTTTAAATGGATCTATTTTTAAAACCACCTAGCTCAAAATACCTCAAAAAATAAGCTTTGAAGTTGTTGAAGTGTGATACTTGAGAAAAAGCAAGTAGAGATCTAGTAAGGGTAATGTGCAAAAACCCTTAAAGGATGCTAGATCTTGGCAACCTAAAATGATGGATTTGGTAAAGATTATTGTTATAATATTTGAGACTAAGCCTTATATAGAGGCTAAGTCTTATCACAATAATAGATGATATATGAGTGGTAGCAGGATTTCAAAACTAATTCACCTTATTTTTATATTTTTTGGTGGAAAAAAAGGCAATTCACCATGTCTTCTACATGAGTTTGGACACTATTTTCCTAGATTTTGAAATTTATTTACCCTATTTTTATAAACACATTTTAGTATTGACCCCTTATGCACAACCCTGGTCACATGGGAGCTATTATAGTATTTTTAGTAGTAGTTCCCTATATTCAGCTTTGAGGACAAAGTTGCTATAAGAGGGTGGCATATTACATACCCAACACTTGTAATTCATAGAGGCATATGTTATTGTATGTAAAGTAGACCAACTATCAAGATAGAAGTAGTACACATGTTAAGTTATAAGAGTGTGTGTTATAGAATAATATATATTTAAGAACGCAAACTTATACTGAGAGGGGGGGTGAACAGTATAAGACCACTTTTTACTTTCTTTCCAAATCAATATCAATTAATGTCCTTAATTGCAATAACCAAATATAGCAGTGTGCATTAATAACTCAGATAGCAGTAGTAAGCAAGAGCACAAGTCACCACACACAATTGAGACACAATATTTAACGTGGTTCCCCCAATGTGGGGTACTCCACCAGATAATCTCCTTATAATATTTCACACAGAAATAAGGATCCTTATCCAATACAATGATTTCTTTGATCTGCTCAAAGCTAGGCAATAACAAGTTCACATAGAACTTGTCCAAATATGAATAACAAGCTCACACAGAACTTGTCCAAAACTGAATAACAAGTTCACATAGAACTTGTCCAAATCTGAATAACAAGCTCACACATAACTTGTCCAAAACTGAATAACAAGCTCACACAAAACTTGTCCAAATCTGCTCCAACAAGCTCACCAAGAACTTGTCCAAATATGCTCTAGCAAGCTCACCAAGAACTTGCTCAAATCTATCCACAAATCTGTCCACAAAACTATCCACAAAGCTGTCCCAAAACTATCCCAAAACTATCCACAAAGCTATCCCAAAACTATCCACAAAGCTATCCCAAAACTGTCCACAAAGCTGTCCCAAAATTATCCACAAAGCTATCCCAAAACTATCCACAAAGGCCTTCTCAAAGGCTCAATCAATCATGCTCAAGTAGTACTCAAATATCATCCACAAATATATCAAGGCAAAGCTCAAATATGAACTCAACAATGAATGGCAATGTACTCTTCAATGGATGACAACAATGATCCACAATGATCTCAACTCAACTCAACTCAAATCAACTCATAGAAGCATAAAGAGAATTGTTAGAGACTCAATATGTTCTAAGCTCAATATTCAACTCAACTCAACTCAAATCAATCTCAACTCAACTCAAGTCAACTCATAGAAGCATAAAGAGAATTGTTAGAGACTCAATATGTTCTAATATCAATCTCAACTCAACTCAACTCAAATCAATCTCAACTCAACTCAAGTCAACTCATAGAAGCATAAAGAGAATTGTTAGAGACTCAATATGTTCTAATCTCACTCTCAACTCAAATCAGAATTATGGAATAGTTTGTTTCATGGAACTTGACCAATCACCTCACACAATCACTTGACTAGGCTCAATCAACTCAACTCAACCAATCACCACAAGGGACTACTCTTTCTCACAAAAACCCTAGTCCAAGCATGTATCAACCAACTCAAATGTTTCCAATAATGCTCAACCACAAATCTCACATAACAATGATACTCATGTTCTTTTCAAGTTCTTTTACAACCAATGGGCTTCAATGACTATGCTTATAAAACAAGGTTTAAACACAACTCTCAAACCAGAAAACCTTGAAGCATTCAACCAACCACTTTCAAAAAGGAAACCACAATCAATCCTTTTCACTCCAATGATATTTCAGAAATCAACCACCATAAACAATCAATAGGAGAATGTGCCCATACCTTTTTGATGCCAAGAAGTTGTCCACAAAATCTGCCACACTAAACACAACTTTCCTTTCCAATCTCAATAAGGGTTAGTGGACTTCAAATAATAATCACAAGATAAGCATAACTCAATTTACACCTTTTTACTCCAACTTAATAAACACATCCACCAAAGTCCTTTTTAATAAAAACCCTTATCAAAAATAATAATCAATAAGGCTCTCAAAAATATTTTATAACAACTCCTTATTTCTCCTAAATCTTAATTTTTCAATTTCATGAATATCAAAATAAATCAACAACTCATCCACCTCTGAAATAATAATCACAACCCTTATAAAAATAAAGTTTAATTAAAAACTTTAATTATTCCTTAACCACCTTATAACTCCTATCCTAGGGCATCAACGAAATTAATTAGAGCAAAACGTAATTACCTCCTCAAGGGGATTCGAACCCCCAACTTGCACACACCACGAGTGCCTTAGCCATGGCTAAGGTTGCCACACGAGCTAGCCGCTCATTCGAAAGGAAAAGGCATGACGTGCCTTAAGTCCTTCCTCCCTTCCACGCAAACCAAAAGCGCTTCGAGCGCTTTCCTTCCAATGCCTTCGAATGCAGTCAAGGAGATTCGAACCTTGACGTAAAGCGCTGCCACACACCTTAACAAAAAGCCAATTGCCAATGCGCCACTCTGCCCACAATGTCTTGGGCTTTCGACCAACCTTGGATTTATTCGCTGTCTCCCTTTTCAAAATGATTTTCGCATGAGCTCTCTTCGGATGCTTAGCCAACGATTAACACGAGCAAGGATTAATTTCAAATGAACCTTAGGATCCCCCTTTATATAGTCTTCTCCTCATTTTTGATGACGTCGGTGCATTATTGATTTTCCCTCTTTCTTTAGACGTTAGCGCTAACTTTAATTTTAATTTTAAAATTAAAATTTAAATTTTAAATAATTAAAATTTAAACTAAATATTTAAAATTAAATATCTCCATCACCGGGGCACATTTTTCGATGAAACGAAAGGCCAACCTGGGTTTTAAGAAAAACCCATTTCAAATCTGCCATCCATGGTTTTAAATAAAACCTTTTATTTTGCCTACCTTGGTTTTCACAAAAACCCTGAATTTATCCATGCTTTCCAAAATATCATTTGCCCATCAAAACTCAAAGTGATCCATATGACATCAATGATTCATGTGACATCAATGACAACATAAAATAACTCAAATTTCCAACAATATCCCCCTTTGTCATTGATGGCAACACCTCTAAAGCAAAAACCACAATCACTGCAAAAACCATCTCTCGAGAATCAAAGATGCTCCCCTGACTCAATAATCTCTATGGAGGCTGCTCCCCCTAACTCAATGCTCTCTTTGGAGGCTGCTCCCCCTAACTCAATGCTCTCCCCCTTACTCAAATCTCTCCCCCTTTGACATCAATGGCAAAAGGGACACCTATGGGGCTAAAATATATGACTCTTAAACTTAGCCCCCTCACCACCTTCTCTCTTGAGGTGATTAATTTTGGGGTGGGAGTACTTTTACTCCCATATCACATTGTTTCTTTCCTCTATCAACTTCCTTCCATGTTTTTCTGATATCCTTCTCTTGATGAATTACTTGATCTTCTTGTCTAGAACATGTTTGACCTTCTTGCCTTGAACATGTTTGACCTTCTTGCCTTGAACCTATTTGGAATTGAGTCCTACACCATTTTGCAATATGCCCAAAGTTATTGCAATTAAAACACTTGATATTGTAGCCTTTGGATGGTGCCCATGTCCTAAATTCATTCTTAAAATAATTTCCATATCCATTCCTTTCTTGAACCCTATATTGTGAAGCTCTATTTTCATGACCATTATGACCATGACTTCTGAATTGTGAAGCTCTAAAACCAAAACCATGTTGCTCATTTCCTTTGCACTGAAAAGCTCTATGACCAATCTTGTTACATGAGAAGCAATGTCCCTAAAAACCATACCTTCTTCCTTTGAAGTTTCTTCTAGAAAAATCAAACTTCTTTGATCCATGGATCCTGCAGTGTATAGCCTTGTGTCCAAATCCATTACAAGAAAAACAATGTCCTTGAAAAGCCCTTTGTTCATGCCTTGGTTCCTCATACCTTTCTTGACCATTATCCTTATGATCATTTTCAACTTGTGCATTGCATCCTTGAACCTTCTTTGTAGCATCTAAATCCTCTTCCTTAGTTTCTTCCTTGCTTTCCTCTTCAAGAATTTCTTTTTCTTTTGAACTTGATTCACCTATCTCAAAACAAGATCCAAACTGAATATTTGGAGCCATAGGAACTTTGGAACTTTCCTCACAAATCTTAGGTGCTTCCTTGCTTTCATATTTTAGAACTTCCTTTCCTTTTGAGTGTGATTCCCCAAACCTGAAATATGAGACCTTTGGTGCTTTGGAATCTTCCTCTTCTTTTTCTTTATTTGTGTCAAGTAGCAACTTGGCATCCATCTCTATAGCCTTTGAAACACATGTTTCCTTCTTAGTGAAAATATCTTGACCTTTTGAGTCATGTGATGGATCAAATTTCTCAAGTAAGGAACATTTCAATTCTTTCAGATTCTCTTTAACCTCTTGTAGTTGCTCATGGATAACATTGAAGTCTTCCTTTAGATCAACTGAGACATTATCCTCTTGCTTAACTTCTTCTATTTGGAGTGAATGTTCTTCTTCTACTTCTCTTATTCCATAGAAAAAACCTTCTTCATCTTCACTATCACTAAGATCATTATAATCTTCTATAGCAAACAAACTCTCAAGATTTCTTTGACCATACTTGTTTCCTTGATGTGTCATCTCATCTTCACTATCACTGAAACCATTGCAATATCCTGATCTGTGATCTCTTTGACCACACACAAAGCATTGTTCTCTTTCACCTTCTATTCCTAGGAATAGATGTTCTTCCTTTTCATCATCTGATTTGTCTCTATCACTATGATCTGAGCTATCACTTGCTTCTACAATGTAGTAAGATTTCTTTGCCTTACGAAAAATTTTCTTCTTCTCATACCTGTTTTGCTTGTATCTGTCATCTTTGTCATGCTTATGCTTTCCATATTCTTTTCTTCTGTGACCCTATTTTTCATCATCATTATTTTCTTCATGTGGACACCTGTATGCATAGTGACCAAGATCACCACACTTGTAGCATCTGACTTTCCTTATATCCCTGAAATTCTTTGAGTCCTTATTCCTTTTGATGAAGTTAGCTTCCTCATCATTATCTGAACCTCTACTTATTTCTGAAACTTTCCCTTTCTCTTTTTCTGAAGCCTTGAATGCAATCTCTTTTATTGGAACCTGATGCTTACTTACCCTCATCTCATAAGTTGTGAGAGTTCCTTACAATTCTTCCATTGTTAGCTTGTTGATATCCATTGTCTCTTCTATTGCTGAAACCTTAGAATCATATTTCATGGGAAGTGATCTCAAAACCTTTTGAGTAACTTCTGATTCTTTCATCTCAAAACCTAGGCCTCTCATGGTGTTAGTAATCTCATCAACATGAAGTAAAAACTTTGCAATATCTTCAGAATCTTCCATTTTCAATTCCTCAAATATTTTTCTATGAGTTTGTAGTTTTGCCAACTTTACCTTGGAATCTCCTTCATAAGTATTCCACAACTTGGTCCACATCTCATTAGCTGAATTACATACCATGACCTTTGCAAAATCTATCTCACGAAGCCCACTCAAAATACAATTCATTGCTCTTGCATTGATCTCAACCAATTTCCTGATAGTCTTATCTCGCCTCGGGATCACCTTCAACCCTATACTCTTTTTCAACCATTTTCCATACCTCATATCCTTGTGATATCAAGTAGTTCTTCATCCTCATGCTCCAGAAAGCATAATTGTTACCATCAAACAATGGAGCCTTATTTGTAGATGATCCATTCTGTGAAGCCATCTGTGTTCTTGTAGAATCTACCCTCAAGCTGTTAGCTTTTTGAAGGAACCCGCTCTGATACCAATTGAAGAACACAAGCTTATACTGAGAGAGGGGTGAACAGTATAAGACCACTTTTTACTTTCTTTCCAAATCAATATCAATTAATGTCCTTAATTGCAATAACCAAATATAGCAGTGTGCATTAATAACTCAGATAGCAGTAGTAAGCAAGAGCACAAGTCACCACACACAATTGAGACACAATATTTAACGTGGTTCCCCCAATGTGGGGTACTCCACCAGATAATATCCTTATAATATTTCACACAGAAATAAGGATCCTTATCCAATACAATGATTTCTTTGATCTACTCAAAGCTAGGCAATAACAAGTTCACATAGAACTTGTCCAAATATGAATAACAAGCTCACACATAACTTGTCCAAAATTGAATAACAAGTTCACACAGAACTTGTCCAAATATGAATAACAAGCTCACACAAAACTTGTCCAAAACTTAATAACAAGCTCACACATAACTTGTCCAAAAATGCTCTAACAAGCTCACCAAGAACTTGTCCAAATATGCTCTAGCAAGCTCACCAAGAACTTGCTCAAATATATCCACAAATCTGTCCTAAAACTACCCATAAATCTATCCACAAAGCTGTCCCAAAAACTATCCACAAAGTTGTCCCAAAACTGTCCACAAAGCTATCCCAAAACTATCCACAAAGTTATCCCAAAACTATCCACAAAGGCTATCCCAAAATTGTCCACAAAGGCCTTCTCAAAGGCTCAATCAATCATGCTCAAGTAGTACTCAAATCTCATCCACAAATCTATCAAGGCAAAGCTCAAATATGAACTCAACAATGAATGGCAATGTACTCTTCAATGGATGACAACAATGATCCACAATGATCTCAACTCAACTCAACTCAAATCAACTCATAGAAGCATAAAGAGAATTGTTAGAGACTCAATATGTTCTAAGCTCAATATTCAACTCAACTCAACTCAAATCAATCTCAACTCAACTCAAGTCAACTCATAGAAGCATAAAGAGAATTGTTAGAGACTCAATATGTTCTAATATCACTCTCAACTCAACTCAACTCAAATCAATCTCAACTCAACTCAAGTCAACTCATAGAAGCATAAAGAGAATTTTTAGAGACTCAATATGTTCTAATCTCACTCTCAACTCAAATCAGAATTATGGAATAGTTTATTTCATGGAACTTGACCAATCACCTCACACAATCACTTGACTAGGCTCAATCAACTCAACTCAACCAATCACCACAAGGGACTACTCTTTCTCACAAAAACCCTAGTCCAAGCATGTATCAACCAACTCAAATGTTTCCAACAATGCTCAACCACAAATCTCACATAACAATGATACTCATGTTCTTTTCAAGTTCTTTCACAACCAATGGGCTTCAATGACTATGCTTATAAAACAAGGTTTAAACACAACTCTCAAACTAGAAAACCTTGAAGCATTCAACCAACCACTTTCGAAAAGGAAACCACAATCAATCCTTTTCACTCCAATGATATTTCAGAAATCAACCACCATAAACAATCAATAGGAGAATGTGCCCATACCTTTTTGATGCCAAGAAGTTGTCCACAAAATCTGCCACACTAAACACAACTTTCCTTTCCAATCTCAATAAGGGTTAGTGGACTTCAAATAATAATCACAAGATAAGCATAACTCAATTTACACCTTTTTACTCCAACTTAATAAACACATCCACCAAAGTCCTTTTTAATAAAAACCCTTATAAAAAATAATAATCAATAAGGCTCTCAAAAATATTTTATAACAACTCCTTATTTCTCCTAAATCTTAATTTTCAATTTCATGAATATCAAAATAAATCAACAACTCATCCACCTCTGAAATAATAATCACAACCCTTATAAAAATAAAGTTTAATTAAAAACTTTAATTATTCCTTAACCACCTTATAACTCCTATCCTAGGGCATCAACGAAATTAATTAGAGCAAAACGTAATTACCTCCTCAAGGGGATTCGAACCCCCAACTTGCACACACCACGAGCGCCTTAGCCGTGGCTAAGGTTGCCACACGAGCTAGCCGCTCATTCGAAAGGAAAAGGCATGACGTGCCTTAAGTCCTTCCTCCCTTCCACGCAAACCAAAAGTGCTTCGAGCGCTTTCCTTCCAATGCCTTCGAATGCAGTCAAGGAGATTCGAACCTTGACGTAAAGCGCTGCCACACACCTTAACAAAAATCCAATTGCCAATGTGCCACTCTGCCCACAATGTCTTGGGATTTCGACCAACCTTGGATTTATTCGCTGTCTCCCTTTTCAAAATGATTTTCGCATGAGCTCTCTTCGGATGCTTAGCCAACGATTAACACGAGCAAGGATTAATTTCAAATGAACCTTAGGATCCCCCTTTATATAGTCTTCTCCTCATTTTCGATGACGTCGATGCATTATTGATTTTCCCTCTTTCTTTAGACGTTGGCGCTAACTTTAATTTTAATTTTAAAATTTAAATTTAAATTTTAAATAATTAAAATTTAAACTAAATATTTAAAATTAAATATCTCCATCACTCGGGGCACCTTTTTCAATGAAACGAAAGGCCAACCTGGGTTTTAAGAAAAACCCATTTCAAATCTGCCATCCATGGTTTTAAATAAAACCTTTTATTTTGCCTGCCTTGGTTTTCACAAAAACCCTGAATTTATCCATGCTTTCCAAAATATCATTTGCCCACCAAAACTCAATGTGATCCATATGACATCAATGATTCATGTGACATCAATGACAACATAAAATAACTCAAATTGCCAACATATATAACTTATTTACCATAGAATATTTTTATTGTCATAAGAATTATGAATGTAACCACTTGGTATCATGAATGTAAATGTCATAATTTAGGTAGTCAAGAATATTGTCATATAATACTATCATAGTAGGTTGTCATAAAATTTCAAGACATATGCTTGTAGATATTATAAATGGAAAGGATGTAACCCTCATAGGTTAGTTAAGAATTTCCATATTTTGTATGAAGGTTGCCCCCTCAAATAATCCCATAATAGTAATATTATCTACCTCAAATTCCTACAATTATTGTTATTTATGTTTCCATATTACCTTTAATGAATTATTATATTATTGGATATATGATTTTAGTGTTGCTTTTATCAATACTCTATGCAATTATAGTTAGGATTATGTTTGGCACTGAATTTCTTATATCAGTACAACTTTACACTAAGACTTTTGAAGTGAAATATTTGCATCAGAAGAAGAGGTTCATTACACTCTCAAATGGAAAATCATTATTCATTGTATCATCAGATTGAAAAGCAATTTAGTCATAGGTTGTGTATGTTATATTTTTTATTTGTATCTAGACTATATTAAGGTTAGGATTAATAAAAAATGAATCTTAAAAGGAATATAGTTTCTTTGAAAATATAGGTGCTCTTCAATAAACCTAACAAACTAAACTTTAGCTCACATCCCTTAGTCCTCTCAAAGTGATAAGAGAGAGAAACATGTTGGATCCCCTAAGAGGCCCTTCATGATACTTTTCATTCTTATCACAAGTGAATCAACCTAGATTATTTATGAAGAATCAGTTGCTTTCAAAGGCAATGAAATGTCCATCTTGCATCAAAAAACTCCAATGCCTTTCTTAAATCATCACACTCAATGAAAAAACATTTACTAAAATCAATAGTAGCAAAAAATGATGCTGGTACATAGCCTCTTTTATGGAATTTAACAATTAGAAAGCTACCTCTAACAAAAAAAAACATACTTTTTAGTTAGAGTGGTGATTAGGGCTACAATCTTGCCATAATTGTGAATAAATTTTCTATAATACCTAGTAAGACCTAAAAATCCAAAAAAGTACTCAAGATATTTTGGCTTTGACCAATATTGTATGGCTTTGAACTTGTTAAGATCCACCTTGACACTTATTTAGATATTATATGTCCTAAGTATCTTAACTTATGTGCCCCAAAAGGAACATTTATAGATCTTGAAAAATTTTCATGCCTTTTCTAATATGTAGAGAACTTGGTCAACTAAACTAAACAATATTTCTAATATTTGCTACAAACTAACATATCATCAAATAAGACTAGTAAAAACTTGAAAAAAGACAAAACACATGAGGCTTTGGAAATTGGAATGAGCATAAATAAGAATAAAGGACATGAATAATAAATCATAATGACCCTCATGCATACAAATAGTAGTCTTGGCGATATCCTCTTCTCTAACCCTAAATGTTGGAACCTAGAACGGAAGTCAATCTTAGTATAGTATTTAGTGCCATGCAGTTCATCCAATAAATAAACTATAGTAGGGATAGGAAACTTATATTTTATGATGATGCTATTGAGAGGTCAAAAATTAGAACACATGCACCAATAATTTCCCTTACACCACATCATGGAAACCACAAATGAATAAAGGTTGATGCATGGTAAGATAATTTCTTGTTCCAACATATCCTAAATCATCTTCTCAATATCATACATTTGAGGCTTGAGATAGCTATAAGAATGAACATTTGGAGGATGACTTCCTAAAAGTAGGTGGATGTTATTATCTTGTGTTCACTTAGGTGGAAATGTTGGAGTATATTATATTATTTGGTACATTCTAATGTACCCCCATGGTACCTTCATGGTACATATATAAATATTAGATTAGGGTTGAGTTTTAGTTTAGAGTGTGAGTAATTTTTTATGTAATATTATAATGTGTAGGAAATGCACAAGTATTATGTAAATGTGTATGTGCAGGAATGAACAAGTATCATGTAAGTATGTTTGCAAGTGTAATGTGAGTCTATGTGTACAAGTGTTTTATATGTAAGAGTGCACAAGTGTATTTATATTAGAGTGTGCAAAGTGAAGAGTCATGTCTAGGTGTGCATACAATATAGAGTCATGTGTATGCAAGTGTCAAGTAGAGAAGTCAAGAGTCATGAGACTTGGCATATGGAAAGGAATAGTCAAGTATCCAAAGAGTCATTCTACTATGGCTATATAGTACTCCATAGAGAAGGAACAAAGTATCAAGTGTCATATCCAAATATCCAATCATCAAGTATCAAGTATCATATTTGTAAGAGAAAAATGAGTAATAAATATTGCATGCATTTGAGCAATTAATATTGTAAGTTGTGCTACATGCTTTGTACATGTATGATTCAGGCTATTTACATTCATATTGTTGCTTATTAGTGAATGTTATTTGATATATTATAAGCCTTGATTTACATATTAATTTGCTCATATTATTCTACTTACATAATTATCTTGATATTACTATATTGTGGCTATATTATATTTGATCCTATGGAATTTATCTTGTGATTTTTATGTTAGTATTAAGTCTTAAAAATCCATAAATGGTATTAGAGCTACTATGAGTAGTTTCTTGTATTGATTTTAGAATTTATTTAGCTACATACAAAATTGATTTTGTCCATCTTGATAAAATTGATTTAGAGTTTGTCTACTTTAAAGGGAGTTAGACCTAGACTCTATTGTAAGGTCAAAGTAAGTAGAAAGGCTAGATTATTTCCATGGTTATAACCATTGAAGATAAGGACTCATATATATTGGAGGGTGAATCAACTTTTAAGATAAGTTTATCATTGTAGGGACATAGCCAACCCTTGATATTGAGAATAATCAGAGACATAAAAGTCACCTTGACATTATTTTGAGCTCTTAGGTGTGACCTAAGATATTGTTGAGATAGAGTTGCAGTAGAAATTGATCGTCAAAAGAGAGAAGATTCCTACAATAGATAGAGAAGAATTTCATCTTCTAGTACAAGAGTAAGCAGAAAAGGAGAAGGATAGTGAAGTTTTAGGTCATAGAGAAATTGACCTTGACATTGAAGAATCAGGTTTCGAAACCTTGATATAAGGAGATTCAGGTCTTAAAGATAAAATATGACATAAGAGGATTCAATTCTTGAATATAGAGCTTTACATAAAAGTATTCAAGTCTTGAATATAGACCTTGACATAAGAGGATTTAAGTCTTGGAAATAGACCTTAACAAAGATAGAAAAATAATAGCAAATGATTGAGGTTACTTATTCTGAAGTGCTATTTGGAATAGAGGCGATGAATAGGTCTTAAAAAAAGGCCTTGATATAAAAGAAAATTTAAATAAGTTTTAGGTCTTTAGGTAATAACCTCAGCAAGAAGACAAGAATATTAGAACAAAGGCAACCATTGAAAAATCAACAAGCTTAAGAAAGTAAGGGTTCATAGAGAAGGACCATATCAGAATGGAATAAATAAGATTGATAAAGGCTATAGGATACAAAGAAAGCAATCATAGTCTAAGAGATCACCTAAGGAGTGATAGGGCAGCAACATAAAGGGTTAGTCTAAAATTCAATTAAAATTTCTATCATAGCAACAACAGAAGAAATGCTATAATATCAACAAAAAATGTTAAAATAGTACATGAAGGGCGTAGATTTGCACATTTGAAGAAGAAGTGAAGGGACATAGTTCATAAAGAAGTTAACTACAATATAGAGATCACCCAAGGTATTATCTTATAATTGAGACATTAAAGAAAGACTGCCAAGAGATAAAGCAACCTCATATCAAATCAGGTATAACATAAAATGAGTGCAAGAGAAATACGTATAAAAGAAACAAGGCCTAAGGTGAAATAAAAGACAATAAAAAATTATTCAAAGCATAGCACAATATGTAGCATAGCATCATAACACAACATCATAGCATAATTCCATAGCGTGTCATCATAGCACATCTCTAAAGAGAAACATGGAAGTGCAATACTAAGATACAACATCATTATTTTATCCAACAATGTAAAGTGAAAATATGATATCTAAGCATGGTAAGTTCAATCTAGAGCCAAGGAACACTACATCATCAAAGATGTTCAAAACTTAGAGGAATTCCAAGTGCTTAAAAAGGAACTAGTTGGAAGACCAAGAGATAACATTTGCAAAGAAGGAACATCAACCAATTTGGGGAAAGAAAGACAGAGAAGGTAATATTGATAGAATCAATTATTAATGGAAGTGTAACACTCTATAAAATCAATAGATAATGGGTCTTAGGGCTTGGTTCAATAGTCAAAATGCTTATGTAGGAGCGCAGACACCAGGATTCCAATCCCTCAAGCCCCATTGTACAGGTGGACGTGTCGTGTCAGCGTAGCCAGCTATGTAAAAGGTTTACCCAATGCAACTGGAGGTTATAGTGGTGACAAGGAGAAAAATTCAAACCCACAAAGAGGTGTTGAAAATTGTAACGAGTTACCGATTCCTCTAGTATAATAAAAAACATCAATGGATAACACAAGGAAAAATATAGTAGCACCAATGTTTTTGGAAGAGAAATGCTTTTTGCATAATGTCTGCAAAGCCACATAGAGATATAACACTTTCAAGGCAATGAAAATGGAACGTTAGGAAAACCTAATGCTCATATCTTCCCACCTAAAGTGAAACATCCTAGAATGAAATAACTTGGAGGTATATAGCGTTCAACCAAGTTGATTAAAGTAGTCCGCATGAGTCTGGAGTAGCATCCCAAGCATTGATAATAGAGATAAGAGGAAAAGCATGCGTGCTAAGTTTTTTTAAGGTAATATTTAAATTTAGGTTTTTCAAGTTTTAAATATTAAGGAGTGATAAGGTAGAATTAAATGTTTTATTAAGTTTTATTGAGTGATAAGGTAGAGTTAAATGTTTTATTAAGTTTTTATTAGTGGAGTGATAAGTAGAATTATAATTTGAATTCTTATAAAGTTGGAATTAGATAAATTTCTAAATTTAAAATTTATTTAATTTAATAGTTTTTTGAAAATAGAATATTATTGATTTTTTACAAATTAGTTATTTGGGAGTCAAAAAGGTTTCAACATCATACTTAGAAAAATAAAATTTGCAAAATTTATTTTCTTAGTTTCTAATATTAGGGAGACATAAGGATTACTACTTCATAGGATTTAATTTAGAAACTTTAAATTATTTAGACCTAGGGAGTTATAAGGATGTCTACTTCAAAGGAATAAAAATCTACAAATTTGAAGTCCATGATACGAAAAGAAAAAGTAGATGTCATAAAATTTGGGATCAAGAATTTGATTGAAAATTTTGAAGGAAAAATAGATACACTTTCAAAATTATTCTATAGTGAAGCCATAGGATAAAATTTTGAAATATTTGAATACTATTTGTATGCAAGAATTGTTGAAGCAATTGTTGATGAAAAAAATAGTATTATGATACCTTTAGATATTGGTAGCATAATATATATGACATTTCTTATACTCAAGTTTCATAAAGAAGAAAATGTGAAACAAAAGGAGTTGATTGAATCTCTCAAGAAGAAAGCAAAAGTAGATGAATCATTTCTAGAAAAGATATTTCATTCTTCATGCAATATTGGTAAACCAAGTTCATCTAACTCAGGAATCTATTATGATGCTTTAAGTGAGTGTTCAGAAGTCTCTATACAGGAAAAGAAAGAATCATATGATTCTAAAGATAAAAAGGAAATATTTTTATGCAAGAATCTAATGACAATGAAAGAGTTCAAGAGACTTGTAATCTTGAAGCTACAAAAATTCAAGAACATTAAGACTATGATGAACTCAAGGCAAAAAAAAACAAGAAAAGGATGAACCTGATGAGATCACATGCATCACAAAGTTACTTAAATAATGAAGACCATGATTGAAGACCAAAAGTCTTCAATAACCAAATAATGAATACAGGGGGGTGTTGGAGTATATTACATTATTTAGTACATGCTAATGTAGCCCCATGTTAACTTTTTGGTACATATGTAAATATTAGATTAGGTTTGAGTCTTAGTTTAGAGTGTGAGTAATATTTTATGTAATGTTGTAATGTGTAAGAAATGCACAAGTGTTATGTAAGTGTGTATGTGTAGGAAATGCACAAGTATCATGTGAGTATATGTGCAAGTGTAATGCGAGTCTGTGCACAAGTACCTTATATGTAAAAGTGCACAAGTGTCTTTAGATTAGAGTGTTGAAAGTGAATAGTCATGTCTAGGTGTGCATACAATATAGAGTCATGTGTATGAAAGTGTCATATAGAGAAGCCAAGAGTCATGAGACTTGGCATATGGAAAATAATAGTCAAGTATCCAAAGAGTCATTCTACTATGGCTATATAGTACTCCATAGAGAAGGAACAAAATATCAAGTGTCATATCTAAATATCCAATCATCAAGTATCAAGTATCATATTTGTAAGAGAAATAGGAGTAATAAAGATTGCATACATTTGAGCAATTAATATTATAAGTTGGGCTACATGCTTTGTACATGTATGATTTAGGCTATTTACATTCATATTATTTTTTATTAGTGAATGTTATTTGATAAATTATAAGCCTTGATTTACATATTAATTTGCACATAATTTTCTACTTACATCATTATCTTGATCTTACTATATTGTGGCTATATTATATTTGATCTTATGGAATTTATATGGTGAGTTTTATGTTAGTATTAAAGCTTAAAAACCATCATGAAGATCCATGGGTTCACCAAATATGATCACATAGAAATCAAGTATAATCTATAATTCCAAAGGTAGAGCTGGACGGAGCAACTCAAAAGCCTATAATTCCATGTAATTGACTTCAGAAAAGAATCAATTATCACCTTTATTCAAAAAAAATTACATGCAGTGTGAGCTAACCAGCTTAGAAGAGGGATGTTTGATTCCTTAGAGATAAATGACCTTGTTTTCTTCCACACATTTGATATACAACTATTATAGATTAATAGGAACATCTATGAGCTACGAGAGCTATTATTCTTCCATTATGACATACATACTACCTATATCTATAGATACTAATATTAGCTATAAAACTTACATGCTTAGTAATACCCATATTTATATAATTATTTCCTAGAATTTGTTTTGGATCATAGTATTGATATACAGTCCCAAAGATTTTATTGTTGATAAAGTTATGCATGCTGCTTGGTTTGATCAACACATTGGCATGTTGATGTTTGATGGAGCCTTGAGCCTTGATGATGTGGTGGGCATAGAAACCTATTAGGAAAATCTTGAAGAGACTTATGGTATCAAAATCATGCATGGAATATCATGTTTCATTGACCCTGGTGTTACAAAAGGAGATTATTTTTCATTTATGATCATAATCAAGTTTAGGTAGAAATTGATAATGGGTATATCATGACTTATAATGGGAGATGTTGAAATACCCATCTATCCATAGGTGACTATCACTATCAAACTAACCTCTATGTAGTCCCAATGGGTGGAGTAGAAATTATCTTGGGTTGCCCTTGACTACAAATATTGTGAATAGTGTCTTGGAACTTTTTAGAACTTTGGATGTAGTTCATCATAAATAATAGAACACACATAATTTAAGGAGTGAAATATATAAATACTTAGATTATAATATTCTATTAGATGCAAATATTGATTAAGAAGGGTCATAGGGAATTTGTGGTTTGGTTTTTCCAAATATAGTTGTGTTATCTATGATGACAGGATCCCTTCAAACTTGTCATTTGTATTAACTAAGAATCAATAGCTCTTCATTTATCCTAAATAGCTACCACCTAATTAGCTATAATATCACAAAATCAACTTAGCCCCTAAGATTCAACCTCCAAATATTTGGCCATGCAATTATACCCTTATCACCAAAAGAATGAGATTGAGTAGTTGGTGAAGGAACTACTAGATGTAGGGCTCATCTATCCAAGCACAAGTAATTTTTCATCCCCTATATTACTAGTCATGAAGAAGTATGGGTGATAGAGAATGTGTGTGTACTTCCATGAACTCAATAATATAACCGTCGAGGATAAGTTTTCCATCCCTATGATTGATGACTTATTGAAGAATTTGCATGGTGTTGAGTATTTTACCAAATTGGACCTCAAGTTAGGATATTATTAGATTTGGGCTCACAAGGATGACATCCCCAAAATAGCTTTTAGGACCCATGAGGGGCATTACAAATTCTTGATCATGCACTTTGGCCTCACCAATGAACCATAAATTTTCCAAGGCTTGATGAATAAGGTTCTAAAAACCTATCTACACAATTTTGCATTGGTATTTTATGATGACATATTTATCTACAACAAAATCATGGGAAGGGCACCTATAACATGTTGATAAGATTTTAAAGCTACTACAACAAAACTAGTTGTATGTAAAATAATATAAATACACCTTTGGGGCAATCAAGGTAGAATATTTGGGTTAAGTTGTGGTCAAAGATGGTGTCTATGTAGATATAACAAAGATTGATTCCACGAAGGAGTGTTCCAAACCCAAAATATTGAAGATTCTTCATAGATTTCTCAATTTTATAGGATATTCTTAAAAGTTTGTCAAGGACTATGAAAATATAGTGATCCCTTTGACAACTATACTTAGCAAGGATGCATTTGCGTGGAGCAGTGCACCCAAGCAAGATTTTTTGACTTTGAAGGATGCCATGTGCGATAAAATAGTATTAGCCATACCTATTTTTTTTGAAATATTTTTCATTAAAAGTGATGCATTTGACGTAGGATTGGGGGTAGTACTTGTTAGATTTTGATGATTTATATTAAGGAAATGCAACCACAATATGTAAAATGAGCAAGCAATGATAAGTATATGATAATGACACTATAATATTCTGGAAAACTATAAGATAAAATGTTGCAATAATTCAAAAATATACCATTAATGAATACTCATAAAAATAGTACAATGTAATATAATGGAGGACATGAACACTCCATAATTTTAATAAAAGAACTATATTGTACTCTAACTACAAATCACTATAGTAACCTCAATATCACACTCTCTCTCTATATCTCAAGGTATATTTATATAGTAAGATATGTGCCTTGGATTTTACTCTATGTATGAATCTTCATCTACCTATTTTATGACTTACTTACATGTGGACTAGCACATTTACATCATTGCACATTATAACACTTGTGCATTTATTGCTTGCTTGAAGTAACTACTCAAACCTTAATTTAAGATAAACTCCTAATCTAGGAATGTACCCAAGGTGATACATTGACATGTACCAAATAATGTAAAATACTCTAATATCCCTTGTATTACATTATTTGGGTATTGAATACTTTAGTCTTCAATATGGTCTTCGACTTTTAGATGTTATCCAACTTGATCTGGTCCTTCTTCTTTTGGTTTAATCTTTTTGCTTTCTTCATTATACTTTATGTTTGTACCATGATGAGTATCTTCATATTGTCCTTCCTTTCATGCTTCCTCTTACTTATTCATCTTATTTTTTTCTATATTACTAGAGGAATATTTACTTCATGATGAGTTAGTATATCATCACAATAATATTGACTAGGATTGTTATTTTATTTCATGTTTTGAAAGAGTTCAAAAACAATTAATGATAGATATATCATCAAGCATTATTTTTATGTGAATACAACTATATTTTGAGTATTCCACCAGGCTCTAAAAATTACTTCATGAAGATAACCAATTAATGTTGTAAAGTTCTCTTCCTTTGCTTCCTTCAAAAACAAAGAGAATTTTTCTTTCAAATCTATAGGCAAGTGTTTAAATCCATCAAAGGTTTCTATTAGGTTTTGTGAATAAAACCCAAGTTCATGAAATAGCTCTTCACTATTTTCATTAAATGCATTCTTAATTATTTCATCCATATTGCTTTAAGTAATAAACCTTTTAATCTTTGAACCTTTGAAGTTGTCTACCTTATGACTCCTTATTTTAGAGTATGTGAACTATCTTGATAAGATATTTCTAAATCTTAGGTTTTGTAGTATCCCTTATATCTCCCAAGTTATTATAGTGTTATGACCTTGATAAAATGATTAGAATCTATTAGATTTTATTTTGATTTGATTCCTTAATGTTTTTAAGATAATAATCAACTCCTATATCACCTTATTTCTCCCTATTGATATATGAAATTTTTAATTTGATGAAGTTCTCTAACTTCAAGAATCTATGGTTGGATTATTTTTGTCCATTTTAATGTGTATATGAGACAAATATAAGCAATAAATTCTAACTCTTTTAAGCAATCAATGGTTTTGCTTCTTTTATCCTTAACTTTCAATGGTTCAATTTTCTAAATTTCAATGATCTAAAGTTTGATGTAGTACTCCTTATATCTCCCTAATTTGGAAATTTAGAAATGATAATATTTGCAAAAGAGTAATACTTTAATTTTTCCAAGGTAGAAAACCTTATAACTCCAATTTTAATTAATTGCAAATATTATGATATTTGAATTTCAACTAGTGCACTTTTGAAATGTCACTTAAGGATATAAAATCCTTGTTTAAGTTAACTCTAAGATTGACATTTGCTTAAATCTCCAATGAAAATAATAAATAACTTCAACCTTATATAATGAAGCACCTTATAACTCCTTATACTTAAAGAAAGCAAATATTAAATTATATAAAAATTTACTTTCCTTCAAATGTTGTATGCTACAATATGATTGACTCTTGTTTTGATTCTTTATCCAAGAGTGGGTATTGTATTTTCTAATATTATACGTATGAAAATGAGAAATTAATGTTAAATGTTCAACGTGCACCCTCTGTGATGGTGTTCCTCCTTCCTTCAATGCTATTTAACTTCTCTTGTTGGATATTTGCACTTTTTCTTGTCCAAGGCTATATATACATCTTATCTCCCTTTGAGGTGTATGCCAAGTGACACTTTCTTGCTTAGAAATGTATGCAACATGGTGCAGGAGGTTACATTCTTTGGAGGTATTAGTTAGGTGGTGCAGACCTTATGTTGAGCATTGAATAATAATTGTTGATTCTTCTTTGAGGCATTACTCCTTCCTGGGTGCTATTATTCCTTGGTGCAGGCATTATGAATATTTGCAAGCACTTTCTCTTACCTTGTGCCAAGTGGCACTAGATTCCTTGCATTGCTATGGCAAGTGGAAGCTCCTTGCCTTGCATGGAATCAAACACTTCAATGTACCTTTTATTCTTGGTGCCTATCCTTGCTTCTTTATTCTTTCAATGCCTATTCATTCTGGTGCCAACTAAGTATATGATATGGTTTGTAGGGTAGATTCAGGTAGTGTACTAATCCTCATTTGTTTCCTTATGAAACTGGTGTAAACTTAATGATTCAACACTACAATCTGATTTATCTTCTTATATTTTTGGTGGTTCAATCTTGCTAGAATTACCTTACACCCTGTAGAGGTTTTGAAAACTATTTACGTAGCCTGAATGATGATGGTTGCCTTTATGCCAGTCGATGATATTGTGAGGGTAGAATAAAGACTATGTCTTAGTGCTAACGATGCTCTCTATGTTGGTACATGGGTAGAACATAAACTTTTCCCAATGATGCTTTCTCTATTGGAAGAAGCATATTCTAACTACTTTTCTTGGGTTAACCTTCCTTGTATCTCTTTACCTTACCTTCACCAAAGGCTTTTGAATGTTAGATATGCCTTACCTTGCCTTCACCAAAGGCTTTTGAATGCTAGACGTACCTACTTTGGAGTATTTCATTTTTCTATTGATTTATTCTATATTTAGCTCAATAGTCCTTAGATAAATATGTAACTTGAGATGTCTAAAACCAATCTTCTACTTTCACCTTTATTTTAATGACTTCTTCTCTTAAGCAATATTTGACTTGCTTGAAAATGTGCAGGTTGATGATGTTTGAGATGTCTCCTTTTCATCATGGAGATACTAAATTTAGAGCTCTATTTTATGGCTCTAATGAGGTTCTTTGAATAAATTAGAATGCACTTCCTTTATAGCAACAATATAACTAAGTCTTCTCAAGACTTAGTAGATGTAGAACTTAGAATTTTTCAAATGCTTATTCCAAGCTTTTAATCATGCAAGTAGTATGCCTCTTAGATGACTGTACTCTACACTATAGAATATCAAATCTATGTTCTAGAATAATATCTTATTTTGCTTTGAATAAACAATGGAAAGTTGATATTTTTCTTTCTTTCGAAATATATCTAACTTCTATTTTTATGTGCAGGTTTTAACCTTGTAGAAATTAACTTCTGCACTACCTTGAAGACTTTAAATTCAAAATTTACTCCCTTAAAACTTAGAATTTAATGTGGCACTTAATGAAACTTAATAATGAACCAAATAATTAAAGTTCGAATAATGAACCTTTTGCACCTAAGTTTCTTACCTTTTCAACCTTCGTAGATGATGTAATTTTTAGTGATTTGGATCACCTAACTTCTGCCCTTTGTTAGATGAAATTATATCTCTTTCTTTGCTGTCCAAAATAGTTTTTTAACTCACTAATTTGCAGCTTTGAAACTCATTTAACTTGCTACCTAAAAATGTAGTTTGGTGACTTTAGCTCTCCTTCAGAATGCCCTTTGTAAATCTAAAATTTCACAGCTATTAATGCTGCTCAAATTGCTTCTTTCTTGTTGTCCTAAAATATGAATTTTTTAGATTGCAAAGCAGTTAATTTCTCCTTTAAAGTGTTGTCCTTGAGTCTCACAAATTTGGTAGAAAAATCCTCCAAATCGTAACTGATATTTTCCTTCAAGAAACCTTCAGTTTTTTGCTATAAAACCACCAATCTCCTTTCTCTGAAATAGCCTTCAATGACAATCTCCAAATATCTTAGATTTGGTGGCTTTTTATAACTCCTTTCTCCTTCAGCATCAATGTAAAATTTTGACTTCAGTATTGGCCTATCTAGTGGCCTTCGTTTCAAGAATCTAAATGTTTTGAGGTCTTTAGTATTCTCCTCTAAAATTTGGCAAACTCGTTTTTGCTAGTGAATTTCTCCAATGAGTTCTCAAAACTCCTTCAATAGCCTTCTATGAAATTTGCAATGAGTTTTTGCTAGACTTATCCTTATTTCTCCTTCCAATCCTTTCTTGATACATCTGGTGGGTCTCTTTAACTTCTTGAGTTGTTCTCTCCTCCTTCAATTTGCAATCTACAGTCTCCAATATTCAATGGAGATATCCAATCTCCAATATTCTCCTAGACTCTTTTATGGAGTTTCTTATTCCTTCAATATACAATAAGGCTCCTTTGGAATTTTCCTCTTCTACACTTTGTAGGTCTAAAATCGTGCAATGGGACCTTTTCCTTAGGCCTATAAATCTTCAATCTTCCATTTGTTGCTTCAGGTATTGGATTGATTCCAAAGAAGATAATATTCTTAGCTCTTGTAGGAAGCTTCCCAAATTTTTTTGAATCTCCTTTTCCTACAAAAATATTAGAATTTGCAATGGAAGAAACTTTAAATGAATCTTCACTAGTTGATTTGTCAAACTAGTGGAATCAATGATGATTCCTAATCTTCATGAATTGTTTTGCAATTCTGTGGAAAGACTCCAGCCAAATGCATTTTTAGAAATTATGAAAATGATATTTCCTATCTCCTCTCAATCTCTCTTGTGGCTCTCCCTATTTCCTATCGATATACCATGTGCTCTAATACCATTGTTAGATTTTGATGATTTATATTAAAGGAAATGCAACCATAGGATGTAAAATGAGAAAGCAATAAAAAGTATATGATAATGACACTATAATATATAGGAAAACTATAATATAAAATTTTTCAATAATTCAAAATATGCCATTAATGAATGCTCACAAAAATAGTACAATGTATTATAATGGAGGACATGAACACTCCATAATTTCAATGAAAGAACTACATTGTACTCTAACTACAAATCATTATAGTAACTTCAGTCTCTCTCTCTCTCTCTATACCTCAAGGTATATTTATAGGAAGATATGTTCCTTGGACTTTACTCTACCCATGACTCTTCATCTACCTATCCTATGACTTATGTACATGTGGACTACATGCACATTTACATCATTGCATATTCTAACACTCGTGCATTTATTACTTATTTGAAGTAACTACTCAAAAATTAACCTAAGATAAACTCCTAATATAGGAATGTACCCAATGTGGTACATTGACATGTACCAAATAATATAATATACTATAACATTACATATGCAAGAATCTTAAACACTTGCATTCATAAGCAAGGCCCTATCAAGCCAAAATCTCACCAAATCAACTTATGAGAAGGAGATGATGGCTATTATCTTTGTTGTTCTCAATTGGTGACCATACTTATGAGGGAAACCCTTCATCATAAATATAGACCATTGTAGCCTTAAGTATCCCCTAGAATAGATAATTTCTTCCCTTGAGTAGTATAAATGGGTCACTAGGTTCTTAGGGTATTTCTATGAGATAGTCTATTGAAGGAGAAAATAAAATATGGTCATTGATGCTCTTTCTATACTACCTAAAACATAGGATATTTTATATGTAGTATCCATCCTTAAGGTTGATTGGTTTGAGGCACTTAAGTTAGAATGGCAAGCAAACCCCACATTTGTAAATATCATTCAAGACTTGTAGATAGTAGCACAGGACCATCCCACTTATCCATGGGAGTAGAGGGAGTTGTGTTATAAGCATCGAGTTGTTATTCCACCCACTTCACAACTCAAATAAAAAATTATCATAAAAATTCACTCTTATTTGATAGGGAGACATAGGTTTATTGCAAAATTATGAATGGGTAAAGCATAATTTCTATTGGCCTAGGTTGGATTCAGATATCAAACAATTTGTGGATAGTTATGATATTTTTTAGTGCCAAAAAGGGGAAATGATTAATACATTAGGTTACTTCAACCTTTGCCCATTCCAGAGTCCCAATGGATAGACATATCCATGGAATTTATTGAATAACTTCCTCTATCTAAATTCAAATCAATTATAATGGTAATTATGGATTGATTGACCAAGTAAGCTCATTTTTATCCTTCGTCACCCCTATACTTCTAGGAAAATGACACATATTTTCATGGATAATATCTTTAGACTCCATGGGAACCCATAATCTATGGTTATTTATCATGATAAGATATTCACTCATAATTTTTGGGAGAGACTGCATCATATTTAAGGGACCTAGTTGAAAATACGAATGTCCTATCACCCATTGATTGATGGATAGATGAAAGTTTTGAATAAATATCTCAAGATATATCTCTAATATTTTATTTTAAATAACTAGTCTATGGAGTTAATGGCTTCCTTTAGATGAATGGTAATACAATATCTTTCACACAACCATAAGTATGACACCGTATGAAGCAGTATATGGTCAACCACTCCCAACACTCACTTATTACTTACCAAGTAGCTCAAACGTGGAAGCAGTTGACACAATCCTTAATCATAAGCAGAAAGTCTTAGAAGTCTTCAAATAAAATTTGGCTACCACCAAAAATCATATGAAATAGTAGGCAAACAAACACAAAACTAAAAGAGAATTTGTCAAGGGAAACATGGCCTTCCTTTGTGTTCATCCTTATAAATAGATGTCCCTAAAAAAAAATGGTTGACATAATTTGACACCCAATTTTTATCGACCCTACAAGGTACTACATCAAATAAGGGAGGTTGCTTATAAGTTGGAGTTGCCAAAAACATCTAAGATTCACCTAATTTTTCATATTTCTTGCTTGAAGAGAGTGGTGGAAATACATACTCAAGTACATACCATCCTTCCTAAATTGGATGAAGAAGGTTATATTATTTTATAGCATACAATCATTATGGATCATAAGATATGACATCTATGCTCTTGTGATATCACTAAAGTACTAGTGTAGTGGAAAGTATTGCAACTAGAAGATGCCATATGGGAGCTATTGCAATACTTTCAATAGTAGTTCCCTACCTTTTATATTTGAGGATAAATATTCTTTAAGGGGGGTGGCATGTTACATGTTTGATACTTGTAGTTCAAAGGGGTATATATTATTGTATGTGAAGTGGACCGTGTATCAAGTTAGAAGTGGGCCACATGTTAAGTTAGTATAGTGTGTGTCATAGAATCATGTATATAACCACTTTTTTATATGATATATTTATTGTTATAAGAATTATTAATGTAACTACTTGGTATCATGAATGCAACTATCATAAATTAAGTAGTCCATAATATTATCATAGAATACTATCATAGCATATTGTCATAGAATATTATCATAAAATATCAAGAAATATGCTTGTAAATATTATAAAATGGGAATGATGTATATATTGAATTCCCAGTACACTTAGGAGGAATAATAACTTTGTTTAGTTTTGCAAGGAGATATCAAGTGGAGAATAAGATATTCATATTTGAAAGGAGACAAAATATGTATGTAGGACTGGTAACTACCTTTTTTCTTAAGATGATAGCAAGAAAAACACAATCAGAGTTCTGAAGACCTAGAGTGATGATGCATGCAACCAAAAGGTAAAATTACCTAGGAACCCCTAACCAACATAAAAAATTGGTAATTGTAAGCTAGTAGTAATAACTAAAATTCCAGAGGAAACACATGAAAGATTAGCAACATCAATTAGACTAAGCTTGGGAAATTGAGATATCGAGAAAATAACAAAGAAAGAGCGAACATTCAAGTTTTGTTTGATCTTGTACCACCTAAGCTCCAAAAATATATGGGATTAATTTTACTTTGGGGGATCCTATCCAAAACTCCACACATGAGGTGTTTAGTTCTCTAGGATGTACAATCCTACCCTATAGAAAGGTATGAGAATTTAAAGCATCATCATGAGACCTCTAGAAGAGCAACCACAAACCTAACCAAAATGAATGACAAGAGATATTTGCATCTATTCACCAAATATATCCAACATGTGTAGAAAGATCTCATATTAAGTGGATCTAGGTCGAATAACCTTAAGATTATGCACCATCAATGAAAATCCCCTTGAGTGATATTTTTTAAGCAAGAAATTTTGAACTTTAAGGAGGAAAAACCCCAAGTATTATCTATAAATATTTATAATTTTTGTATTGTAAATAATTGAAAGGTATCCATTTTTTCTAAGGGGTATTTATTTCATTTTGTATTATGTATCATCCTAGATTGAGCCTTGTGTTTTTGATCAATTTGTTTTTTAACCTCTTTTCTTAACATGTATATAATTTAGAGTTCATATTTATAAGAAACTGTGACTATTATGAAATCCTTATCTTGGTTTGATGTGGGTGTTTCGTCTTACATATGTTTGAGGGGGTCATGTTCCTCATGCAATATCAATTATTGTGCATGTGTTCACTTCAACCCACCATTGCACAAAGAGTCTTTTAGATATTTGGTGCATTGCCACCTATAGATAGGCTAGTTAGGTTTCCCTTCCTACATTTTAATTTCATGTCATTTATTGCTTTTATCTCTTTACCTTTTCCTTGGCAAGAACACACAATAGAGTAGGCTAGAGTAAGAAGGAATATGAGTGCTAAAGGATCACATCAATATAAGGAACTAACCGTGGTAAAAAATCTTAGATGTCATCCAAAGGAGCCACATACCACGCTCCTTGTACTTTATAGGATTGGTGCCCCAAATGCAACATAGGGCACCAGATGCACCTACTAAAAAGATAAGAGAAATCATAATTATGGGGGTCATGTCACCTAGGGTGCAAGGGTCATCTTAAGCACCCAAAATTTCAAATTGATATGCTTAGTGGGACCTAAAATACCCTTAATTAGAAGTCAAATTGAGATTTTGGTAAAGACCTTGATCATCAGCTTATTGAATCACCCTAAATATTCACCTGGAAACTTTGTTGCAAATAAGAACCTAAAGAAATCACCATCATGGATTGAGGTCATGATGGGAACCTCTATCTCAATAGCAAAGAACATATCACTTGGTGACTCCACATGGAAAAGAAGCCTAGAAGAAGCCACATAGAAGAACTCAGATTGGGATTCTAATGAAGGTCCTAGTCTATTAGATATTAGAGAAAATGCAACATTCACCCAATGACTCTACTCCAAGTAAAATATCTAAAATATTATAAGAGGTCTGCTATCATATATATATGCCTAAACATGGCTACTCCCCCCTATATGATCTTTTCTACATGGAGCAAGAAGGACCCCTTATGGCCTCTTGTACCATTAGGTGCATGAGACTACATTCAGAAGTTAGTGCTTGAAACAGTGCCACAATACACTGGTAAGGATATGTCAAATCTAATGATGCATTTATGATTTATGGTATGCTTGTAACAACTACACAATCTCATAAGTAGAACATATCTCTAAGGCTACTTATGGCTTCATTCAAAGGGAAGGGTTGTGAAGGGTATGACTCTCTATCCAACACTCAATCTATGAATGGGACCAACTCATTTCCCTATTTATGTATGGATTTAAGAAGAAAGAGCAACTTGCTCTAGCTATCCATCCTATCACCCTTTAGTCGTATCTAACTCAACAACTTACTCCCCCTAACTAGGTTATAACAACCTAATATGGGGAGGAATAATATATGGAGGAAGAAAGAGAAGCATCTAATGGGCTACATAGCGAAATTAGTTACCTAATAGGTATAGGGATAGTAGAGGTAGTGGATTTAACTCCATATAAGGTGCTCAAGCAAGCAGGGGAACCTAATAGGTTCAAGAAGCAAGCCCCTCCACTACCAAAAAATCAAAAGAGTTAAAAAATCTAAGCTAGGATGGAAAATAGGATCTAAGGATATTTAGAGTAGAGGAGTCAGCACTGGTACTAGATGATCTACACTAAAGAAATCAAACACCCCTGGGACCAATCTACTTGCAGCAGGGGATGCTTAAAAGCCCTAGTTCCTTAAGGGTAGAAATTTTTTATCCCTAGAACTATAAAAATATATAAAAATAGATGGCTTAGATGGCACCCAGGGGGGTTATTAAATCTGTTCCCAATGGATAGAGGCCACACATAGCCCTTGTACATATGTACTATAGTTTATTTTTATTGTAGGAAACTACTGGCATTTACATGTCATCCTAAATTTTGGAAGCAATAGAGAAGAAAGAATGTAGGTTGACCAATGAATTTCCTACCTTCACATCCCTCCCCTTAGCCACCCCAAATTTTGACTTTATTCCCAATGAATAACATGGTGGCTTTCTAGGTTTCTTATCCTATTTGAATTGAGGCTACTGTAATGTCCCCTTTCTGAGTAGTTAGTTAGATGTAGTGGTTTAACCTACTCACGGGTTCCCGTAGGCTAGGGCAGATTACAGGGGAGCCTAACTGGAGTTCTAGGAGTGGATAATTGAGTGAAATGGGTATTCGAATCCACTCTCAGATGTTGAATCGGATGGACAGAGCCTTGACTTACTATTTTTAGTAAGTTATTTTTTAGGGTTTCTAGTCGAGCAGACAGTGGAATTATATTCTTTAGCAAAATGGGTACTCAGAACAGGTTTCAATTGGTCAAACGGTTCGCTAGAGGTCAGAGATTTTAATGCCTGAAGGTTTGGCTATGTGAAAAGTGAAATATTAATTATTTTTATATAGTCAAACTTTATGATATTAAAGAACTTAAAGGGAAGTCACTTAAAAGTAAAATATATTATATAAGTGACTAATTTTCAGAGCAAAAAGGGATATTATAATATTTTATATTATGTGCAACCCTAATTAGGGCATTGCATCTTTGGGTTATAAAAGGGAATTTAGAGCTTCATTTGATATATTCTGGATTTTTGTTATTTTCTCTGGAGTTTGACGCAAGTGGCTGAGACTTCTTCTCCGAAGGGACGGAAACCCCAACGGTGTGGTTGAGGACGAAACCCCTCAGATTTTTGGAGCTGGACGAAATCTCAGTTCTTTATTGGTGAATTCACACAGGATTCACACTTGGAGCTTCATCAGTTTTTAGAGGTATCTTTCCATGTTTGCTGATTTAGTATATTTCAAGGGTTTGCAGACATATTGTAGAAATATTATATTTTGAAAATATTGTAATCTGAACCCTATTTTGAAAGAAATTTGAAAAATAAAATTGTTAGTTATTTCCTGTTTCCTAGAGTTGTATTTTTTGATTTTAAGAAACAATAGTGTCCCAAATATTAAAAATATCAGAACAGGGGGGACATTACAATGGTATTAGAGCTGGTTTTTCCTGCCAGCCTATTCAGGGTTTCATTACAAATTTTGTGAAGTCTTCTATCAAAGACAAAATTCTTAGGTTTGATTTGGTGGAAATAATTCTTTGTCTATATTGCTTGAAATTTGCGGAGTATAGAAGATTAGCAGATGATAGGGTTTTGTGTGAAAAAAAAATTCAGTAGTCGTGAGTATTTTTCAGACTTGGAAGTTAGGGTTTGGTTGCTATTTTCAAATCTAGGGTTTCCAATTTTTGGGTATTGGTGATTTGAATACCCATTTGGTTGATTTGGGCTTTAAGAGTTTTGGGTATTGTTAATTCAGAGCAAGTCTATTCTACCAGCATGTGGAAGCCTAATTAAATTTTAGATTCATGGAGTCTTATAATGATTGGTCTAGGAGACAAGGTGATTGGGATAGGACTCAGAGTGAAATACAAAAATCCATAAATCAATTAACTACAATGATGCAAATTTCTCTACCTTTAGTTTTTCCTCAAGATAAGGTTGATTTTTCATTCATAAAGTTGTCAAAGAAAGAATTTGAACAAAATACTTTACAAGATCCTAAAACTACAGCTAATATTACGACTAATAAAGTTGAGTTTGTTGTCCCAAAGAATATTGACAAGGAAAAATAACAATTAACATGAAAGGAAAGGAAACCGAGTGATATGCAGGTTACAAGACTTCCTCATGGAAGCAAAAATTAGTTGAGGAGAGAAGGGCAATGTTTCACTTGCAAAAGGGAATAGTCACTTGGTCACATATGTGGAAACAAAATGCACAATGATTTTTTGCAGCCAAATTAAGTTGAGGACAACAGTAAAGTTGAGACCTTAGATTTTGGAGAAGATGCTTCATTTTAAGGATCATGCATAACCGAGAATCAAGATGATTTTAGTGATGATGAGAAAGACAAAATAACCGTTGTGGAAATGCATTTAGAACAATCTAGTGAGGATTGTGAGATTTTTTATATGAGGTATGATGAATCTCCTAGCATCGGTTCATTAATGCATGTTGATGTTTTTCATGATGAAGTTTCTATAAAACCCAAATTTTATGACGAAATCAACATTGTTGAGGATGAGTCTCAGCTGAAATCTGAAGAAGACAAAATCAATAGGTTTTTGGAAGGAGATTTTTCCAATGTGATGGAAACTATTACAGATTTAAAAGATGAAACTACAATTGATGATGTTTTTCCTCTTAAGCAGAATGTTGGCCTAGAAAATGAACTTGAAAGTGGAGATGAATTTCCTTTTGAAATATTTGTTGCCCAAACTTCAAAACATGAAATATGCGAAGTGGATAACATAGAAGAATATAATTTTATGAGTCAATATTTAGAAGGCAAAATAGAAAATTTATTACATGAAGCCGATTTTTATCAACTGCTTAGTGAAGATAAGTTTGTTGTTGCCTTAACACATTTTGATAACACCTACAAGCTCATTGAAAAACTTTGTTGGAAGGCTCAAGTTGAGAAGAGACAGAAGGGTGTTGAAGGAGTAACCTCTATTGTTGATTTGCAGATAGTCATAGAAGCTCTAGAAAATTTGAAATTAGGTTTCTTGGAGTCACTTATAGACAGAGATCATTCCATAAAGCTTGCAGAAAGGACTCTTATTGCATTGAAGGAAAAAGAAGACGAAGTTGATAATCTCACCTTTGAGCTTAAGTCTACTAAGGATTCATTGGAGAATACTCAAATGGCTCTACAAGAAGCATAAAATCACCTTGCTATTGCTAAAAAATTAATTATATAGTCAAACTTTATGATATTAATTATTTTTATATAGTCAAACTTTATGATATTAAAGAACTTAAAGGGAAGTCACTTAAAAGTGAAATATATTATATAAGTGACTAATTTTTGGAGCAAAAAGGGATATTATAATATTTTATATTATGTGCAACCCTAATTAGGGCATTACATCATGTGGGTTATAAAAGGGCATTGAGAGCTTCATTTGATATATTCTAGATTTTGGTTATTTTATCTAGAGTTTGAGGCCAATGGCTGAGACTTCTTCTCCAAAGGGACGAAAACCCCAACAGTGTGGTTGAGGACGAAACCCCTCAGATTTTTGGAGTTGGACGAAATCTCAGTTCTTTGTTGATGAATTCACACAGGATTCACACTTGGAGCTTCATCAGTTTTCAGAGGTATCTTTCCATGTTTGCTGATTTAGTATATTTCAAGGGTTTGCAGACATATTGTGGAAATATTATTTTTGAAAATATTGTAATCTGAACCCTATTTTGAAAGAAATTTGAAAAATAAAATTGTTAGTTATTTCCTATTTCCTGGAGTTGTATTTTTTGATTTTAAGAAATAGTATAGTGTCCCAAATATTAAAAATATCAGAACAGGGGGGGACATTACATACCCCCCAATGGATAGAGGCCACACATACCCCTTGTATAGTTCTTGAATAATATCATAATAGTATAATTCTTGAATCTATTCTTAATGGATAGAGGCCACACATACCTCTTGTACATATGTACTATAGCTTATTTTTATTGTAGGAAACTACTGGCATTTACATGTCATCCTAAATTTTGGAAGCAATAGAGAAGAAAGAATGTAGGTTGACCAATTAATTTCCTACCTTCACATCCCTCCCCTTAGCCACCCCAAATTTTGACTTTATGCCCAATGAATAACATGGTGGCTTTCTATGTTTCTCATCCTCTTTGAATTGAGGATACCTTATGAACTGCTAAAATTGTACAAAATTCTCACTGCACTTGGGATGAGTAAGCACTCTGGCTAGTTTTGCAGGGAGATATTAGGTGGAGAAAATAATAGCTAGATCTAGAAGGAAGCAAAAATATGTATATAGGACCTGTAACTAGCCTTTTTTTGTTAGAGCTAACAAAAATAAATATACAATAATTTTTTTATGAACGCCCAAAGCGGTAATGGTGGGCAATCAAAATGTAAAATGACCTAGGCACCCTTGCCCAAAATAAACATCCAATAATCATAAGCTAGTGGTAATAACAAAAACACCAAAGGAAACACATGAAAGATTAACAACATCAACCAAACCAACCTTAGGTGTCACAACCCAATTTTCTATCCTATATATATATATATATATATATATATTTAGGGAGACTTAGATGCATTGTAACCTACTTAACAACCTATCTAGTCTTACCCGAAGAGCACCCATCACTACATCTTGAGTAAGTCTAGCTACACAAGTGTACTAGGTGCAAGGCTATTATTTATAAGTTATCCCTCTTGTTGGTCCCACGAGCTAATTTTTCTTCCTTTTCATTCTATCGAAGGGGTACACTTATATATATCCCTTACTCATGTCCATCTAAGTGGGTTAGAGCGTATAGAACTTGACTATCCCTCTCATCTAAATATGAGCTAATCAGTTCCTCACTTGCCTCATTAAAACCCTATCCATAGGAATACCTTAGATTAATTTAGATAACAATATCACCCATTGAAGTCAATGAGGTATTCAAATTCCCTTCAAAACACCCCATCAAATTCCCTTATGATGTGTGTTTGTACTCTTATAGTTTTTCCAACGAAGATACTAACTTCATCCTAATATTCACCCATCAAATTCCTTTATGATGCATAAGAATATTTCTTAGGTTTTTACCCATTAACATCTACCAAATATGATATTAGATACAATTCCAATATTTTAATTAACATCATCTATTAATATACCTCTTAGATGAGTATTAGCTTAATCACTCACAATATTTTGAGAATCCCAACTAAACTATCCACCACATAATATTAATGATATCATAGTTTTCCAAAAGCCATTACATTAATTTAACATCTACACCTAAGGTGAATAATCCTTAAGAACTTTCCAAGAATAAATCTAATTCTAATATTTTCTATCTTTTAAACATTTTTAACCAACATCTTAACCAAATGCATGGAACCACATCTATAAGAATAGATAATTAACATTGAAATAGCTATAAGCCACACAACAACCACATCAACGCATAAATTTATCCTAAGAGAAACCCCATGGGGAAACCTAGCCTCAAATAAAACCATCATTATTTCATTAATCAATCTAAACCTTTACATAAGATGTGGACAACCCATATTTTCTAAAACTTACTAAGGAACCTATCACGTCTATCAAATTACTCATAAGAGGTGGTCCTTCATTACTCGTAGATGCCACTGTGACTACATCTTGGAAATATATTCCCAAAACCTCCAATATGTTGTCATAACAGTGGTTGGAAAACATAGAAAACAATTGGTAAACACCCCATGGGTAGTCTGGTTCAATTCTAGCATATCATCCAAGCACTAACACTCAACCCCCAACTCTTCATCATTTTAAGAGTATTCAACTACAGTGCCCATAGTGTAACATGTCCATCGAGAATGCACAAAGCCAATGTTACCATTATTGGACTCGTACACTAATAATAAATCAATCAAACTTCAAAACCGAAGCACCCACCACTCTGATTTACCAATTTCTAACTAAACATAGTAGATTCAGGATTACATAACTATTTTTTGGTATCTACTGAAGCTATATAATGCATATAGAACTTGGAATCACATACTCAACTTATCAATTTTCCAGAGCTATTATAGCATAACAGATTCAAAAACTAAATATTCTTCTATCAAATCATCAATGCTTTTTAATGTCTAAAAGAGCTAGAACAACAATCTATTTTATCATTCCTTCATTGCTACCTAATACATCACAAGTTCGGGGACAACATATCCATTTTATCCATTCACTAATACCATCGATTACATTATAAAAACTAGAATTACATTCCTACTTAATCCATTCTCTAATGCTATCAATGCATTATAAAATCTAGAATAACATTCCTATTTAATCCATTCTCTAATACTATCAAATGCATTATAAAATCTGGAATAACATTCCTATTTAATCCATTCTCTAATGCTATCAAATGCATTATAAAATCTAGAATAACATTCCTATTTAATCCATTCTCTAATGCTATCAAATGCATTATAAAATACGGAATAACATTCATATTTAATCAATTCTCTAATGCTATCAAATGCATTATAAAATCTGGAATAACATTTCTATTTAATCCATTCTCTAATGCTATCAAATGCATTATAAAATCTGGAATAACATTCCTATTTAATCCATTCTCTAATGCTATCAAATGCATTATAAAATCTAGAATAACATTCCTATTTAATCCATTCTCTAATGCTATCAAATGCATTATAAAATATGGAATAACATAACATGCATAGGACTCAACCTCCTACTACCAAAATTCTTAGACGTACACAAGAATACTCAACTTGACTTCCAGGATGTTTCAAGCGAATCGTTCTGGCATCCAAATATTTTTACAACCATAGTTGTTTTGGATCAAGAAGATAACCTACTCCCTCTTCTACAAAGAACAACACAAGATGCATGCAAACAGTTATTCCAAGAAGGCTTCTCCTCATGGACTTACCTCTAAGTAATGATAAGCTCCATAATGATTCAAGATGAATCCACTATCTCTACAACTACAAGAACATCAACCCACATGCAGCACTGTAACCAAGCATAGCCCTTATACCTTTGGTTAGGTAGAGAATGTGTTTAGACTTCTCAGTTTTTCGTGCATCAAAAATACATAGCAAGTAATAGAAAGGGGTACTAGGTTGGGTAGTTTACACGACACTCAAACCTATCATCCCAACTCTGCCATCCTAATGGTTTACTACACCAAAAGAGAATTTTTAACAAGAAGAGTAAAACCATTTAATAGCTTACTCAACCAATCCAACTCTAGGGTCTTATTTTCTAATCTATCTCATAGGTCCAACGCACAACAAGTACCATACATTGAGTGCAATGAAACATCTCTCACCACTGGTTGTGAAATAATAGCACCCCCACCAAAGCATTGGAAACTCTTTTACTACCAATAACATAGTGAGAAGACATCAGTTTTAAGAAGCATGCCTACCTGTGATCCAAGATTGTTGCAGTGAACCGGATCTTTTTCCTCAGTGTCGCCACTCCAGACTTCCTTTCGCAAAGTGATTTTCCACCACCTCCTTCACCAAAAAATGCCTCCTCTCTTTTTAGTTTTCTTGGGCATCCCAAACAAAACCATCCCACCTCAACTTCCCCACTACTCCATCACCTTTTTATTTGGAGACTCTCAACGTGGGTTCTCAGTTGAACAAACCATGAAGTTTACTCCCTTTCTCCCCATGTCTACCAAGGATTCGATGCCTTACCAAACACTTAGTAAACCTAACCTTTTTTTTAAATAGCAATAATATAATAAAAGGAAATCCAAGACTCTTGTCTTCTCTCTTCTCTAGAAATTTGCACAAGTATATAAAAAGAATCTTACGATCATAAGAGATCATATTAAAATCAATAATAAGAAGTCCACCATACTAATTATGCTTACCAAAAAATTTCCTTCATTCTTTTTTTGAAAGAGATCATATTTTTAAGACACAATATAACTCAAATCATCTTCACTAAATTTTTGTAGTTAGTAACCAAGCAAGCAATATTTGATCTATCTCTTATATACAAATTATGCCAAGTCACATTTCTAGGTGATTTTCATTATTTTAGAGATATAGAGGAGAGGAGCAGTGAAAGCGGTCAAAGCGGTGGAGAAAATTTGAAAGCTTTGGGCGGGAACCTCAATCAAGGCAATAGAGAAGGTACGCAGGATGCAGGAAGGAACCTCGAGTAGGAGTCATGTGAGGAACCAGAGGATGGTAGGCCTTCAATGACAGGAGAGGCTATCCAAAGAGGGCCCGATCCTCCTCAAAAAGATCTCGACAAAAGGTCACAGAAGGGTGACGCAGGTCCCAGAAGAGGCCCAACCTTTGCAGAAACCCTAAAGGGTAGAAAGAGTGACTTTATTTCACTCCCATATCTCATACCAGTAAATAATAGGATAATGGCACCTGTAAACTCTATGGGTCCTTTCCTATCCATGGAAGAGTTTTCGTTAGTGGGCAAGTTCCTCGATGGAAGGCCGGATATAGAGACCATACGGTCCTGGGCACTATCTAAGTGGAGAACGATGGGGAGTATGGAGGTTGTTGCCCTATCCAGGGGTTTCTTCATTATAAGATTCAATAACAAGGAGGATGCGAATCACATTCTAAATGGAGGACCCTAGTTTTTAGAAAAATGTAGCCTTTTCCTCAGATAGTGGGGGGAGGATTTCGACCCTAAAAAATAGAATATCAATATAGCCCCTATTTGGGTTTGCCTTCCTAACCTACCAACTAAGTTTTTCAAAGAGTATTGGCTGCAAGGTATAGCCAGAGCTATTGGGGAGCTAGTAACCATAGATTATGCAACCTTGGCTAGGACAAGGATGATGCATGCAAGAATATGTGTCAACGCTGATTTAGAATTTGAGCTACCAAATTTTTTCGAACTAGGATACGGTGACTACTTGAGAAAACAGGCAGTGGAGTATGAAAAAAGACTAGCATTTTTCTCATAATGTAAAACCCAAGGCCATCTACGAAGTCAGTGCCCTAATATAGCAACTAGTAGAGAAAACCAAAGGAAGGAAGGTAAGCAACCAAATGATAAAGGTTACCCTAGGAATTTCGCTCCGAGAGGGGTCCTAGCTGGCAAAGGATGGTTCAGGACGGGTAAAAATAACTATGCCTATCAAGATAAATCAAAGGAGGGTGAAGGGAAACCTCAAAATAAAGGCAAGCAACAAATCATCGATGGATAGGAAAATTAGGTAAGCCCTAAAATTTTGAACTCAAATCAGTTTGAAATTTTAGCTAATATAGAGGTAGAAGGGGAGATTAAGATTTTAGAAGGAAAAATTCAAGTCAAACTACCTAAAACCCTAGAATCCCCATCAAAGTTGGGTCCTTCTAATCCCATAATCAAGAGTCCCTCAAACTTCTAGGTAGGCGTAAATCAAAACCCTAAAGAATATAGGAAACATGTGGAGGGGTTAGAATCAAAGGAAATAGTCCTTCCCAAAATCATAATTGAAAGCCCATAAAATCATCTAGAAGACTCAGTGCAAAAACCAGGGGAGTACAAGAAAAATATGGAGGAGTTAGAATCAAGGATTGATGTGGTAGAAACAAATGAGATTGAGGAATGTTTTAGTCTGGTTCTTCAGCAGATCGTTCCTCCATATTTTAGCCCCAAGAAGACTAGGAGCACTACCAAGTCACCTAAATACGATGGTGAGAAAAAGAGGGGGAGGATGTCAAATGCTGAACACAAAAAAATGAGGACTGACAATGAAATTGCTAGTGGCAAACAAAAAATACTAATACAACAAGTTATCCCAGGACAGGAAGATAACAAATCAGGGAAACCTCATCAAGGGAGGGGGAAAGCAAAAAACTCTAAAAAATCTAAATGAAGGTTCTCTCATGGAATTTGAGAGGCCTCAATGGCCTACCCAAAAAGAGGGTGGTTAGTTCAATAAGAAGGTAATATAACCCAATAATTTTGATTTTGCAAGAAACAAAAATAGACGAAGCCCAATAAAAAATAATAGCAAAAAAAATGTGGAGTCAAGGGGATATGGTATGCAAACCGACAAGAGGAGCTTAAAGGGGGCTTATGGTTCTTTGGGATCCTCGGGTGGTGGAAGGGAACTTTATACAAGATGATGATAGGGTGTTGAGTGTTTTTTTCCATGACATTAACAACAATAGATTGTGGAATTTCTCAAATGTTTATGCCCCCAATTCAGTTCAAGGGATAGCATCTTTGTGGGAGTACCTGGGCAAATTGGGTGATGCTTTCAATGAAATTTTGTGGGTGGTGGAAGGTGACTTCAACACTCCCTTATACCCCTTAGACAAAAAGGGTGGAGTAGGGATCCCAACCAAAAGTATGGAAGAGTTTAATCAATTTGTAAACTTAAATCAATTAATGGATGTGAGGCTAAGAGAAGAAAAGTACACTTGGAGTAATAGGTGAATAGGAAGTCAACTTATCCAGGAAAGACTTGATAGATTTTTCTTATCTAAGGAGGCTATTGTAGAACTTGGAGATTCTATTATGCAAACTCTTCCCAAAATTGCATCATATCACAATCCCATTCTTCTGGAGGTCCCAAAATCAAACTCCTTAAAAAAACCTTTTCACTTCCAGTCAATGTGGATTAGGCACCCTAAATTAAAGGAAAACATCTCCAGATGGTGGCAGTAACCTTTTCAGGGAAGTTCAGCTTTCAAACTTGCTCAAAAATTGAAACTAGTCAAGGAAAACCTTAGAATCTAGAACAAGGAAGTTTTTGGGAACCTATCTGAGAAGAAGAAACAAGTGGGGGATAGGATGAAGGCCATTGAAAACATGATTCAAAATGGTACCTACGATGAAGCTACCAAGAAGGAGGAGAAAATCAAGCTCTCATAATATCATAATATCCTGGCTTGTGAAGAGACTTACTGGAGACAAAAATCTAGGGCTTTATAGTTAGAGGATGACGACTCAAATTCAAAGTTCTTCCACTTCACAACATTGAGGAATAGAAGTAATAACAAGATTAAAGAGTTAAACAAAGCTGATGGGTACAAAACCCAAGATATGATTGAGATCAGAGAAGAAGCGATTGCTTATTTTAGCTCCCTCCTCGAGGAAGAATCATAGTGTAAAGAGGAAGCTAAGGACTCTCTCCTTCAGTTCATTCCTAATATGGTCGATGAGGCCATTAATGGTAGGCTTCTTGCTCCTTTTACTGATGAGGAAATTAGAAATTATTTATTTAGCATGGAACCCGATAAGGCTCCTGGCCCTGACAGGTTCTCTCCTCGGTTCTATCAGACTTTCTGGGATATAGTGGGAGGGGATGTCATTTCAGCTATCAAGGAGTTTCAAGCTTCAAAACATATCCTAAGAGGGTTTAAATCCACCTTTATTGCCCTGATTCCTAAGGGCCCAATCCCTGAGACAATGGCAAATTTTAGACCTATCAGTTTATATAGCGTGTCCTACAAAATATTGACAAAAGCCATTGCTAATAGGATGAAAGAAATCTTGCCCCTCATTATTGACCAATGTTAGGGGAGCTCGGTTCAGGGGAGATCAATCCTAGATGTGGTGATCACGGTCCATGAAGCTCTACACTCTACTAGGCAAACCAAAAAGGTGCTCTTTGCCCTAAATCTTGACATGAACAAAGCGTTCGACCGCATTAACTAGGACTTTTTATCAGCTATCCTTCTAAAATTTAGCTTTCATCCTCAATGGGTTAGATTGATAAAAGAGTGCAATCCAATCTTTGGTTATCAATCCTGGTCAATAACACAATAGCTGGGTATTTCTAAAGTCATAGAGGACTCAGGAAAGGAGATCCGATCAACCCAATGTTGTTCATTATAGTGGTGGAGGCTCTAGGCAAAACTATAAAAGCAGCATGCAATGCAAGATTAATCTCAGGGATCAAAGCCACCTCCCTCACCAACCCAATAAGTCATCAACAATTTATCAATGACACTCTAATATTGACCCAATCGTCAGTGGTTGAAGCCAGAAGGATCAAACATATTTTCCAACTCTACGAGAATGTGGTGGGTCAGAAAGTGAATTTTAACAAGAGTAAGCTTTACTTCCTTAACACACCAATCTAGAGATAAGTCAGAATAGTGGGGATTTTGGGATGTTCTGTAGCGAATCTTCCTACCTCCTATTTTGGCCTTCCCCTTTTCTCTGGCTCTTTGGGTGATTCTATGTGGGATAGAGTGGTAGAAAGAATCCAAAAAAAACTGGTTGGCTAGAAAGAACACTTTTTATCTTAGGCAGGGAAAATTACTCTTGCTATGGCATATTTACAGAGTATTATGGTGTATTTCTTATCCATTTTTAAGGCCCCAACCCAGGTATACCAAAAAATAGAAAATCTCCAAAAGAATTTTCTATGGTTTGGGTCAAAGGAAAAATAGAGGATCCACCTCGTGGGATGGAGCAAGGTGTGCAGGCCAAAAGAAAATGAGGGGATAGGATTGCAAATAATTGCTCACTTGAATACAGTATTAATAGCCAAAAAATATTTGCATCTCATAACAAATGAGGAGAATGAATGGACCACCATCATTAAAAGAAAATATCTCCAAGGCATTGGTTTCCTAAATGACAGTATTCACAGTAGAGGTTCGGCTTTCTGGAAAGCAATCTTGACCAGTAGGGGGAGGTCATAAAGAAAGGGATGAGATGGGTTATTGGGAACGGGTAAAATGTTAGGTTTTGGGATGATAGGTGGGCTAAGGAGGAGGCTCTATCTCAGATGCCTAACTTTTTTAGGATCAAAAGAACCACAGATGAACTCATCGAAAGAAGAGTAGCTGATTTTATGAGACAGGACAAAGGAAGACTTAAATGGAAACATATAATGATTCAAGGATTTGAAGCCAAATCAGAAGAGATCCAAAGAATTCCTTATCAACAATTCATACCTATGATACTAGGATAATATCAAGTAATCTAGGCAACCACAAAAAATGGGCAGTTCTCAGTAAAATATGCATACAAACTAATGCTAGATCCTAAGAAGCCCATAATTGAAGAACACAAGCTTATACTGAGATAGGGGGGGTGAACAGTATAAGACCTCTTTTTACTTTCTCTATTTAACTTCAACTTCGCAAAGCAATGAACCAATAGCAATATCAAAGCAATGCATAAAGCAACACACAATGAGACACCAATTTTAATGTGGTTCACCCAACATGGGTTACATCCACAAAAAATTTCTCTAAAAAAATTTCTCAAAGTTCTTTGGGAATCCTTCCAATTACAATGTTTATGAGCCTCAGCCCAAAGGAGAAACCTTCCCCTACTCAAGTATTTATGAGCCTCCGCATGAATTTATGAGCCTCCTTCCCAAAGGAGAATCCTTCCCCTCAGCTCTGGAAATGATACTTCAAAAGATCACCTACCTCTTATTTCGCTAGCACGTGGAACTCCTTTTCACAGAAGACCTCCTGTCCTCAATGCTCAGCCTCAAGAGACCTCTGTCCTCACTGATCACCTCCACAGCAACTCATCAACCTATACTAAACACAATCAGTTGTTGCAACACAAGTCTTCCTCACTCTGTCAGATCTGTCCCAAGCTCAACTCATAAAGCTTGAACAAATCAATATCTGCTACACACAAGCCTTCTCAAAGACTTGTCAAAATTGTCCTCAGGTTCTTCTCAAAGAACCACTTCAACTCTGTCCTCAAGTCCTCTTCTAGGACCTGTCCAAATCAGCTCACAAGTCCTCCCTAGAACTTGTCCAAATCAGCTCACAAGTCCTCACTAGAACCTGTCCAAATCAGCTCACAAGTCCTCACTAGAACCTATCCAAATCAGCTCACAAGTCCTCACTAGAACCTGTCCAAATCAGCTCACAAGTCCTCACTAGAACTTGTCCAAATCAGCTCACAAGTCCTCACTATAACCTATCCAAATCAGCTCACAAGTCTTCACTAGAACCTGTCCAAATCAGCTCACAAGTTCATCAAGAAAAACTTGCTTAGCATGAACCCACAAAGAGAATTGTTAGAGACCCAATGTGATTCATCAACCTCATAGAAGCATAAAGAGAATTGTTAGAGACTCAATATGTTCTATACTTAACTCCCAATATCAATCTCAAATCTCATAGAAACATAAAGAGAATTGTTAGAGACTCAATATGTTCTATACTTAACTCCCAATCTCAATCTCAACTCAATCTCAATCTCAAAAGAATAAGATAGATGTAGTATGCTTTTCTCAAGAACATGAAACACAACCCAAAAATTGCCAACCATGCAATATCTCATATAACAATGATACTCATGTTCTTTCCACAACCAATATCTTTTCTCAACCAATTAGGGCTTTAACAACAATGCTTATAGACAAGGTTTAACCAACATCATTCAACTCAACATTAACCTTGAAGCATTCAACCATTCACTACATGAAAAGGAAACTAGTAGACATCCTTTTCCCTCCAAAGATATTTGAACAAAACAACCACCAACATAAATCACCAATGCAAATAATAACTTGCTCAAATCAATCTCAATGGAGTAAGCCCAAATCATGTATCAAGGAAAGCATTAACTTGATCAAAACAACCTCTATGGAAGCAACTCAACCATCAATCTCAAAACAACCAACTAAGGGTTTCACAAACTCAAAGCAAGTAGCAAGACTTACTAACATAAACCCTAGTGCAAAAATGCTTCCTCTTCCTCAACCAAAATTATGCATTCACCCAAAAAACTCATCAATGATTTTAATACATAAACAATTTTCAATATCCAGAAAATGGGATTTACACCAACAAGAATACCTAGTAGACAACCTTTTCACTCCAAACTCAATTTCAGAAAATACACCATCAACAATATACATGGAAGAAGTTGCCCATACCTTTGTTTGAAGAAGAAGAGAATAGTTCTTCAACCTGTTACCAACACCACCCTCAACTTTGCCACCAAGTTAGGGTTAGATCATAAAAGTAACCACAAAAATATTTATTCCATAGAACACCTTATGACTCCAATCCTTAGAAGTCAACTACCAAAAAAATAAATCATACAAACAATATATCCTTTTACACCTTATTTCTCCAAATTAATTAAACCATGCTCAAGGAATAATAGCTTCTAAGAAAATCTCACTCAAAAATCAAGCCAAAAATCTCAACCACACACTATCAACCTTATATCTCCAAAGAAGCATTTAACCTTAAAAATAATTTTAAATAAATCTGCCCAACCACTTCTTATTTAACAAAATGCATATTTTATTTAAAAAACCTTACCAAAAAAATGCTATCGAAAATCGCGGGTCAACAGTGCCTCCGAAATTTTTTTGTTGAAGTGCCATAAAATAGGCTATTGAGACTTATGAAATTTTGGAGCTCTGGCGATTTGGCGGGAAACTTTCTGAACTATCGTCGGCCGAGGCTCTAGGGTTTCTGGTGGGAAGATTCTACCGGGGGACTCAGGTGGTTTCTTTGTTGTTCTTTGTTGACGGCTCTTTCGTTGCCCTGGGAGGGCCCAATGGGGTCTCCTCCAGGATTTCTCGATGGGAAGAAGACCTCTTATGCCGAGATATTAAGAGAAAACCCTGCGTCTTCCTCCGATGAAGCTCAGCGGAGTGCTTACCATTTGCTATCCAGGAATGCGGGCAAGGGTTCTCCTGTGCATAGAGTCAATGGATGTCTCCCGCAATCCGCTTCCAGACCGAAGATTGTCATAGAACCAGAGCTGGTCGAGGACACGATCAACTACCGTGCTACTCATGATCTGATTTGCAAATTCATGGGCATCCGACCCACCTTGCACTTTTTGCACTCCTGGGTGAGACAAAACTGGGAGCCTATCAGTGAGTACTCCTTATGGCCCATAAGCAATGGGTATTTTATTATTAGTTTTTCCTCCTTAGCGGATAGAAAGCAGAGCATTTGAATCAGAAAAGAGGAGCCATGGCCCGGCAGGGTTATTTGTCCAACCGTGGAGAGCGGGCTTCGACCCTCGCATTGAGCCCACGGCTGTCCCGGTTTGGATCCGGCTGTATGCTCTCCCGATGGAGTTTTGGGGTGAGCAGATTCTTGAACTGATAGGTAACTCTCTAGGTAGATATTTGGGAGTTTCCAAAGATACCATAGAAGGAAACACTCGTTGTTTATGCGAGAATTTGTGTAGAACTGGATATTAGCCAGCCGCTACCAGCTGAGATGGGCCCAGGTTAGCGGGACACTCCTGGATACAACGGTTAGACTATGAAGCCCTACCTTTTCGATGTAGAGTTTGCCATAAGCATGGCCATTTGGCAAGGTTCTGCCCAAATATCTTGAGCACCAAAGCGGATGCTCCACAGGGAATGCCAAATCGCCCCCGAGAGGGTAAGTCCACTCCGGTCAAGGAACCACCCATCATTCCCCCTGGTTCTGATGCCCAGAAAGATGGCTTTGAACAGCAGAAGAGAAGAAGAAACAAAAAGAGAAATGGCAAGGAGCAAGCTCATCCCAAGCCAACCAACCGGTATGAAATCTTCAAATCTCTTGTGGATCAAGAAGACCAAATTATGGAAGGAGCAGATGGGAACCTTGAGGATAATATCATCCTTTCTCATGCTCCTCCCTCACCAACCCCTGTCCTAGAACAGGTGATTGACTCCTATGAGATTTTGCAGCTAGAAAACCCAGGGGCATTGGTAATCCACTCCCCAGCACGACCAGCTATTAAAGATGTTACCATGGGAAATGCAAAAAAGTTCGAGGAGAAAGACCGGCTCTAGGGATTACCCGGGTGGAGAAGAGGTCGAAAAATAGTAATTCCCAAGGGGTGGGCGGGGAAATCCAATAAGGATCTAATTGCAGTGCAAGGAGATAAGCTAATCAATGGAGGATTGGCGAGAACAATTGATTCGTATTGCTCCCAAGGTTTCCAATGATTATTCAATCTTGGAATGTGAGGGGTTTAAACAGTAGAACCCATCAATCTGCTGTTCAAAGACTTTTAGAGAGAAGTAAAACAGGACTTTCTGCTCATTCGGGAGACAAAAATGTCTTTAGACCTTATGAGTAAAGCTGTCGATCGAATACGGAGGGTGTTGGCCATATGGCTGTGGCTGCTCTAGGTGCCTCGGGAGGGATTGCTACTCTTTGGAACCCTTTGGCGTGGATAGCAATAGAACATATAGCCTGGAGGGGTGTCCTCACATCTCTTTTTAGGAATATTGTTACAGCTGAACAAGTCTTAATTACAAATTTCTATGGGGCTCAGAACATCGATGGTCAGCGGTTTCAATGGAAAGCTGTTCAAAACATGAGGTCCTCCCGGGAAGATTTTGATTGGATTATTGCTGGGGACTTCAATGCCAAATTATCTGCCAGGGGATCAGGAAGGTGGCATCCCAGTTTTGGATACAGGGGACCGGCTTTTTATTGCCCAAGTCCAGGCCTTTAACCTTGTTGATATCAAAGGCCCTGGTACAAACTTTACCTGGACTAATAAGAGAAGAGAGCCATACAACAGGAGGGTTAAGCTTGACCGGTTTCTGGTCTCGGAGGAAGCTTATGTTAGATGGAATATCAAATTCCAGATTTTGGAGGGCCCGAGTCTCAGATCACTCTCCCATTTTTCTGGAGGGAGGGACTATGTCGAGGCGAGTATTACAAACCATTTAAATTTGAAAATTTTTGGTTGCAAAAAGAGGACCTCCGAAGGAAAATTCCACAGTGGTGGGAAGAAGGTCGTCTCCCTTTTGGGACAGCTATGTTCAAATTTCATAAACAACTTCTTTTTGTTAAGAGTAAACTAAAACAGTGGAGGCAAACTAACAAATCTGATTTCCAGCTCCAACGGGCTCCCTTGTTGGCCAGATGGAATGAGGTGCAAAAACAATTCAGGGAAGGAATCATTTCTGAGCATCTTAAATCCGAGGATGATGCTTTACGCAAAGCGGTTGAGGACATTGATAATCAAGAAGAGATCTCTGGAAACGAGAGAGCAAGAAACACATGGTTATTAGAAGGAGACAGAAATACAAAATTTTTCCATCGCTCTGCCTGTGCTAGAAGACAATTGAATAACATGGAACTCCTTCAAGACGAGAATGGAAACTCTTTTGACACTCTCCATGATATGCACTCCCACTCAATGGAGTATTTCTCAAACCTCTTTAAGGAAAGTATGGAGCATGATGTGGAAGCCCAAAATGAAGTCATTGATGGCATTCCCTCTATTATCTCTCATGAAGAGAATCGAGGCCCTTCTTAAGCCCATTGATCGTGATGAACTCAAGAAGGTGGTCTTTGGGATGTGCCTTTGGAAAATCGCTCTGGTCTCGATGGCTTCCCTATTGAGTTTTTCAGGCCTTCTGGGATATCCTGGAGGAGGATGTCCTGGCTGTCATTGAGGAGTCCCAAACTAACAAAAGAATGCTCAAGGCTCTAAATCACACCTTTATTACCTTAATTCCAAAAGGAGAGGGGGGGCTCACATTTCTGATTTCAGACCTATTGCCTTATGCAATGTGATTTACAAAATAATCACTAAAATTATGGCTGAAAGACTAAAACCTCTTCTTCAGAATATAATCTCCCCTGAGCAAGGGGGTTTTGTTGAAGGGAGACAGATCTTGGATGGAGTGATCTTGGCTCAGGAGGCTATCCATTCTATGCACAATTCAGGTAACAAAGGAATGTTCATCAAACTGGATATGTCTAAGGCTTATGACGAGTAGAGTGGGGCTTCTTGGTCAATATGTTGGCAGCCTTTGGTTTTTCTCGGGATTTGGATTGCCTGGGTCATGAGTTGTATCTCTACGCCTTCCTACTCTGTTTTAATTAAGGGGCTTCCCTCGCCACCTTTTGGAGCCTCTCGGGGTCTCCGCCAAGGAGACCCTTGCTCTCCTTATCTCTTTCTCATCTTGGCTGAAGGATTAGGCAGACTCCTCCTGAGAAGAAGACTTCAAGGACAGATAACAGGAATTAAAATCGGGGCTGAAGTTTTGACTCATTTACAGTTTGTGGATGATACTGGTTTGGTGGGAGTGGCCAGCCTCAGGGAAGCAAGAGGAATCAGAGATTCTCTTAACGTCTACCTCCGGGCTTCTAATCAAGTCATCAATGAAACAAAATCCAAAGTGGTCTTCTTTAATCTTGATCAAAGGTCACAAGACAGAGTTATGGAGATCTTGGGATTCACTAGGACCTCTCTTCCTGTTGTTTATCTGGGGGTTCCTCTGCATTTCAAAAAACTGAAAGCTGATTTATGGAAGGACCTTTTGGATGGCATCAAAGAGAGAATGAATCACTTGTCTCATAGATGGTTAAGCTATGGGGGCCAGTGACTTTCTTGCGATCTATTATTCGAGGCCATGCCAATTTATAAATTCTCTATTATGGCTGCCCCTCCATCAATTTGGAAAGAGAGTGGACAAAGTGGCTAGAAGTTTTCTTTGGGAAGGTGCCAAAGGAGAGAGGAAATGGGCCTTGGTTGGATGGGATAAGGTCACCCGGCCCAAGGAAAAAGGTGGGTCTGGGATTAAGAAGCTCCAAGTTTAACAATCGAGGCTACTGGTGAGTAAGCTGTATTGGAGGTGGATTTCCCGACCAACGTCCCTCTTCGACCAGAATCCTCTCTAGTAAATACTTGGGTCTTGTTCACCCCAATGACTTGGGCCGCTTTCCTTTGGAGGGTAATGGATCATTAGTGTGGCAGGCGCTCAAGCTTGGATCTCGCATTATCAAAGATCAATTGTTCTGGAAAGTTGGGAGAGGGGAGAAGGCCCGGTTCTGGACTGATTCTTGGGATCAGAATCCTCCCATTCTTGTTGTGTTTCCTGAATTGCATCCGTTAAAATCAGCTCTTGAAGATAAGGGATGGATCCATATTGAGAGCTACTTCAATACCAGCCAATTGGGGGAGTATAAGGTTCAAAAGTTCAAGCGGCTGGGTGAATGGCCTATTCCAATCCCTCCGGAGCAGGCTCCAACTCTGGAAAAACTCTTGTCAGAACGGTTTCTTACTGGGAGAGATGAGGAGGATGAGCTTGCCTGGGGCTTTGGGAACCTTGGGGTTTATACTGTGAAGGAGGGCTATGATTCGATCCTTCCAGAGCCCCCCCACACTCTTTTCCAGTTCAAGAATGGAGGAAGATTTGGCATCCCAAGGGCTGGCCGAAAGTGAACTTCTTTGCCTGGCAGCTGATGCACAATGGAATCCGACCTTTGACAATCTCAGAATCAGAGGCATCATTGGTCCTTCCCAGTGTGTTTTATGCTATAGGAATGAGGAAACTACGGATCATCTTCTGTTTGATTGTCCTTTCACACAACAGATTTGGCATCGTTGGTTCTCCCATTTTAAACTTCAGGCTATTGGAGACTTGTCTCGGACCAATTTATGGGAAAGGCTGGAAGAGAGGTAGATTTACATCTAAAGCTCTTCGATGCTTGGTTGGGAGCTTGGTTTCCTTTTTATTTGGTGGCAGGTGTGGTTGGAAAGAAATGCTCGTATTTTCCGTGAAACCTTCTCTTCGGTGGATGGGATATGGCGGGTCATCCGGAGCAAAGTTGTGGAAACCGTTGCCATCTATCCTTGAGGAGGAAAATCAGCACTGCTTCTAAGCCTCTGGAAGAGAGAGCTGCTGATCTTGAGAGACAGGTAAGAAGTTGTTGGAAACCTCCCCCAGAAGGCTGGATCAAAATCAACACTGATGGAGCTGCAAAAGGCAATCCGGGCAATCTTTGGAAGTGGAGTAATCTGTCGTGATCATGTTGGGGCTGTGCTCTATTGGGAATTGCAAGGTGCGGGATATGCCACAAACAATGAAGCCGAGGCCTTTGCTATTAAATCTGCTTCCATATGGGCCGTCAAGCAGGGTCATAGAAAGATAATCATTGAGTCTGATTCCCAAATCCTGGTTGGCGCTCTTGATTGCATGAGGAACTTTGCCTTAAAAGCTTGGAGGCTACGGATTATGGTCTCCCAAATTAAAGAGCTTTGGAAGGAATTAGAGGATGTGATACCTGTTTATGCTAGTAGATCTCTTAATAAAGCGGCTGATTTCCTTGCTAAGATGGGTGTTGAGAGAGAGGTTGGGATGCATATGCATAGTAATATGCCTGTGGAGGATGCAGAGATTAGACAAGGCCTTGAACAAATTTTGAAATAATGTGCAGTGTTTTTTATGCTAAGGAAATTTTTTGTCGCGATATCGCGACATGTAGTGTTGTCGCGGCCTCTAGCTGGAAGCTGTCGCGATATCGCGACAGGTTGAGCCTCCGCGGCCTTTGGTGGGTTTCTGTCGCGATATCGCGACATGTCGCGCTATCGCGACATGTCGCGCTATCGCGGTCCTTGTTGAGATCCTGTCGCGATTTCGCACCCCTTTTGAAGTTGAAAAGCAAAGTTGAAATTTCGTCGCGTTATCGTGACAAGTTGGAGAGTGGGAAGCTGCAAGGTAATCTTGTCGCGATATCGCGACACGTTTGGCACTTAAGCGGCTGGGAGGAAAATTGTCGCGATATCGCGACCTGTAGCGCCGTCGCGGCCTCGAGCTGGAAGTTGTCGCGATTTCGCGACAGGTTGAGCCTTTGCGGCCTTTGGCGGGTTTCTGGCGCGATATCGCGACATGTCGCGCTATCGCGGCTCTTGTTGAGATTATGTCGCGATTTCGTGCCTCTTTTGAAGATGAAGAGCAAAGTTGATAATTCGTCGCGATATCGCGACAGTTTGGTAAACTGGAAGCTGCAAGGTATTTTTGTCGCGATATCGCGACACGTTTGGCACTTAAGCGGTTGGGAGGATAATTGTCGCGATATCGCGACCCTTTTGTGGCATGAGTGCCGTTTAGAAACTTCGTCGCGATTTCGTGACTCCTTTTGCGGGCGGCTGCCGAGGGCCCTTCCTGTCGCGATATCGCGACATGTCGCGATCTCGCGACATGTCGCGATCTCGCGACATGTCGCGTTATCGCGACTGTTGGCGCCGACGCGGTCGAGACGGGGGTGACTGTCGCGATTTCGTGACATGTCGCCTTTTCGCGCCCTATTGTTTTCTTTGCCCTGTGGTTGCTAGTGCTGCCTTTGTGCTTTGCCCTTGTTGTGTTGCTCTTTGCTCTGGGTCGGGATGTGTTCTCTCCCGTTTGTAATTGGTCTTTGTATTAATACAAGTTTTCATTTTTTCAAAAAAAAAAATAGTGCCTCCGAAAAAATCGGAGTGCAAAAACTCTTCTCACACTCCACGGTGGGAGTCGAATGCTTGACCTCCCTTCAAGCGCCTTCGTAGAATAGTCGTTGCCACTAGGCCAACGGTGCTAGCTTGAAGGCTAGCAAGAGTCTCCTTCTCCTTAACCCTTTGGTGGCGGATAAACGTGGCGAAAAAATGATAGTCGTAGCTTTTACTTCCCAACCTTTGCGCAATTCGCATTTCTTTTTTTTTCATTGCTTTGGACTATAGGTTATGGCTTATATAGCCAAACTTCCATGCTATGCACGACGTCGATGAGAGGATAATTCAAACTTTTCGAATTAATATTATTTTGGTGCCTTCGAAACAACTTTAGGGTTTATGAAACCCTTTTGATTATTTAAAAAATAATCAAAGGTATTTTAGACCTTAGACCTTAGGTGGAGAACCCATTAAATTATTAAAATAATTTAATCACTAAATCAAATAAATAATTAATTAAAAAACCTTAAAAAGGTTTTATTAATTAAGTTATTTAATTAATAAGTGTCTCCGGCCTTTGCATTAAGCTGAGAGTGGTTTTGAGAAAAACCCTTAATGCATCCACCTGGTTTTAATAAAAACCCTTAAACCTGCCATGGTTTTGATAAAAACCTTTTCATCTGCCACATGGAATCTCTTTAGAATCTTCTAGAAAATATTCTTTGGAATCTTCAACCTTTGAAGCCAATAAATCCTCTTGACATTAATGCTAGTTCCTTTTGACATCAATGACAACTCATAGAAAAGAAGCTAGGATCTCAAACCCAAAATTGCCAAAAATACTTCAGACTCAGTTGGTGTGGGTCAAAAAACTAATTCCTAAAGTTGCAATGTTCTCATGGCTAGTAATCCAAGGAAGGATACTTATAATAGAAAACTTGATAAGGAAAGGTATGATAGTTTCTAACCGTTATTTTTTGTGCAAGGAAAATTGGGAGTCTACCCATCATATTTTCCTTGAATGCTCTTTTTCCTTGAATATCATCAATGGGGTATTCCAAGAATTTAGCATCTCTTGGGTCAGTCCAGCCACCATCATTGACCTGTTCCACCAATGGCCAAATCCCTTTGTTAGCCTTAGGCTTAGGTTTATGTGGAAAATTTATCTTCATCATTTTTTGTGGTAGGTCTGGCTAGAAAGAAATCACAAAGTGTTCCATGAGTCGAGCCATGATGTCACCTCCATTACCACTAAGATTCTTGCCTTTGCCCATGAAAACGTTAGCCTTATCCCTCATGATAACTAGAATCCTTCCTCTATGGAAAATCAGATTGCTCTTTTCTTAGACATTACCTTGGTAGAGGATCCTGGGTCTATTAAGACCAATCCCAGAATAGGTGTCAAGTGGATCCCTCCCTCGATTTGATGGCTCAAGCTCAACTTTGATGGGGTTGCTAAAGATAATCCTAGCAGAGCAGGGGTTGGAGGAATAGTGAGAGACCATGAAGGAAACCTGGTGATGGCCTTTTCTGAGCATTTGAGAATAAGGACAAATAATGAGGCAGAAGCAAGAAAATTATGGAGAGGTCTTCATATGGATTAGGAGATTGAAGGTAAATTAATAATTGAAGGAGATTCACTACATATCATAAATCTCCTCAACAATGGGAAAAATCCTCCATGGTGGGTTAAGACAGTCATTGAAGAGGCAAGGATCCTATTCTAGGCTAGGAATGACAGGCTAGCCCATCATGTGTTTCGAGAAGCCAATAAAACAGTTGACAGATTGGCCAATATAGGGGTGGAAGCAGATGGGCTTGTCACTTGGGAAAATGGGGTCCCAAGTGACATGGACAAAATTATTCAAAATAATATCGAGGACGAAGACGAAGAAGAATAGGATCCTCATTGGAGGCTCCCATTAAAAAATAATGCTAGTTTGTAAGCTCTGCTCTGCTCCATCTAGTGACAAATTTTGTTTTTCTATGTACTGGGGAAGGGGTTTCCTTTTCGGCGTAGGTCTTGAATAGCTATGTTGATGTTATGAATATAGTTTTGGAGATATGCAGTATAAATTATTTTTACTATCAATGGATTTTTGTGCATGTAAATATTGGTAAGGGGTGGTGTGCTCCCTCGGACGTATGTTCTAAGAAGGCTACTAGTAGCGAGTGGACAGATTGCCCTAATAAGGATTTGATCCGTAACAGCATAATGCTGATTTTTGTAATAGGTTTTGGGTTAACCTGTAAAACCTGGTATTAATGATAATATATCTTAACTGCCAAAAAAAAATTATGCCAAGTCACTAAATAAGAAAAGAGAGCATCTATTAGGTTGCTTCTTTGTCAAATAATATGCCCATATTTAGGACATCTTGATCCTGCATCAATGAAAATCTATTAGCAACATCATATTTTATCCATAAAACCTATGTTGCAGAAATCAAACATAATTTATCAGTCGTTCCTTTGGTTAGAAAAGCATCCAACTGCAATAACATATCCATCATGCATAACCTAGCATAAATCCAACCAAAACAAAGGGTCTACCAAGAGAGGGTCATGACATACTCCCCCCATAGGCTTAACATAGTCCTCTGTGTTTACATCTAAGTTCTTAAACAATAAATAATATTCAATTTGCTTTTTCAAACAAAAATGGAAAGTGTTTCTGCATCTCTGCTACTTTTCCCAAGTAGCGTTTCTCTCGAAAAAGCGGTCCCACTAGACCTTGCATTGCTCCAAAGTCCCTTTTTACATCAATTTGGATCGAAACTCAAGGATTCTTACTGGTCGAACCTTGATAGCCTCTAGGTTCACCATCTACAAATTAGAAAAGTCCCACACATGCTCAGGATTAGCAACATACTTTCTAAGCAAAGAGATGTGAAAGGTGTCATGAATCTTGAACAAGTTAGGTGGTAAGGCAAGTCGATATGCCATAGGGCTGATATTTTCTGTAACTTCAAAGGGTCCCACAAAGCGTGGATCCAGCTTAGTAGACTTAATAGCACTTTTCATTGGTCTCACCCTTAAAAACACCTTCTCTCCCACTGAAAACTCTCATGAGGACCTCTTAAGATCAGTGTAGCTCTTCTATCGATCCATGACTTCTTTCAGCCATTCCCTGATTATCCTCAACTATTGCTCCATCTCCTTAACCATGTCTGGACCAAGCACAACCCAATATTTTGGGTTATCCCAAGATAAGGGTGTCCTACATTTCTTGCCATAAAGTTCTTCAAAAGGAGCCATGCCTAAAGTTGAATGGTGACCATTATTGTAGGTAAACTCTACCAGATGCAAGTAATCTTCCCATCGGGTTTTCTAGTCCATACAATACATGTGAAGCATATCCTCTAGCACCTAGTTCACCCTTTTAGTCTGACCATCGGTTTTAGGATGATAAGCAAAACTTATGTTCAATCTAGTACCAATGGTGCGATGCAAGGCTTGCCAAAACTCAGATGTGAATCTCGAGTCTCTATCCAAGATTATTACCTCTGGAAAACCATGAAGCCAAAATATCTCTTTGGAAAATCTGTTAGCCACAACTACGACATCATCCTTAGTGCTTCCGGGTATAAAATGCACAACCTTGGTCAATCTATCGACCACCACTAAGATTGCATCATGTTGGAACTGATTTTTAGGCAACCCTATGATAAAATCCATCAAAATTACTTGCCATATTTGCATTGGTATCTCGTGAGGATACAACAATCCCGTAGGGTGTCTGTGTTTTGCCTTCACCTTCTAGAATTTGAGACATTGGGCGACAAATTTTGTTATATCCCTTTTCATCCCAGGCCAATAGAAGGTTTTCTTCATATTCTCCCTCATTTTTGCTCCTCCCGGGTGAGAAGAATATGGTGATCTATGCGCTTCACTCATGATCATTTTCCTCAAGTTTCTAATTTTCGAAATAACTACTCTATCCTTGAAGCACAGGAAACCATATTTGAAGCTAAAATCCTTGTTTTCTCTTGGGTTTCTTTCCATATTTTCATGAACTTGGTTGTAGTAAGCATCCTACTTTTGCATCTCTTTGACTTGTTCCATAAAATCCATATGGGCATGAGACAAGGCTGCAATGTGCCTTCTTCTACTTAGTGCATCAATGACTTTGTTCTCCTTTCCTTTTATATACTCGATGTCAAAATCGTATTCTGCTAGAAATTCCATCCATCTCCTCTACCTAGCATTGAGTAAAGGTTGAGTAAATATATACCGTAGACTCTGATGGTCTATCCTTAGCTCAAAGGGTCTCCCAACCAAATAGTGTCACCAACTCTTGAGAGTGAACACCACCACTTCTAGCTCAAGATCATGGGTTGCATAATTGACCTCATGTCATTTCAATTTTCTTGACCCATAGGCTATCACTATCTCTTCCTAAGAGAGCACTCCTCCCAAACCTTCCAATGATGCATCCGTACAAACAGAAAAACTTCCCTGAGGGTCGAGTATCCTGAGTATAGGAGGTGTAGTAAGCTTTCACTTAAGTAGCTCAAAAGCTTCCTCACATCTATCCATCCACTTGAATTCTTTTCCTTTCCTCTGAAGGTTAGTCATTGGGGAGGTAATATTGGCATAATATTTCACATAGCACCTGTAGTAGCCGGTTAGACCCAAGAAACTTCAAACTTCCATCACATTCATGGGTGGTGGCCAATTCAAAATTACCTCTATCTTTTTAGGGTCTACCATAATTCCTTCTATGGAGACAATGTGTCCCAGATACTGCACTTCTGACACATAAAATTCACATTTGGTCAAATTTTTATATAGTTGGTTTTCCCTTAGAAACTCTAACACAATCTTGAGGTGCTTGTCATGCTCTACCTTATTTCTAGAATATATCAAAATATCATCCAAAAATACCAACACAAATTTATCCAGTTGCTTTCTAAAGATACTATTCATTAAGTTCATAAATGTGGTCAAGGCATTCGTTAAGCCAAAAGGCAAGATAATAAACTCATAGTGTCCATAATGAGTTTTAAAGGTTGTCTTGTGAGTATCTTCCTCATGAATCCTCAATTGATGGTATCCTAACTTTAAATCAATCTTTGAAAATATTGTGGCATCCCTAAGTTGATCAAAGAGGTCTTTGATTCTAGGGTAGAGGATACCTATTCTTGGTGGTGGCCTTGTTCAACATTCTGTAATCAATACACAATCGTAGGGAGCCATCCTTATTCTTGAAAAACAAGACCAGTGCTCCCCATGGTGACACACTAGGTCTGATTAATCCTTTCTCCAATAATCCTTATAGTTGCACCTTCAGCTCCTACATCTCTATGGGATTCATCCTATAGGGGGCTCTATGAATAGGCTTTATGCTAGGTTGGAGCTCGATTGTGAAGTCAAATTCACGTTGAGGTGGTAACCCCGATAAGTCCTCTAGAAACACATCCCTATATTCTTGTAGTAGTGGATGTTTCCTGAGCACCTCCTCCTTCTTTTCCCTATCTATCTCATTTAGCTTCACAATAAATACCATTCCTCATTTCTTAATGGCTTTCTTGAGTTGCATTACCAAAATAATTCAAGGTTGAAAATCTCCTTGTTAGTTGTACTCTCTTCACACTTTCCCATCATCTTTCAAGAACTCAATCCATCGATCTTGAAAGTTAATTACAACCCTATGCACTTGCAGCCAATCCATTCCTAGGATCACATCGAAAGTGTGCAAGGGAGTGACATAAAGGTAACCTATGGTCAAGCTATTAGGTAAGGTGATCTCTACCATAGGATAACATTGATTTACAGAAAAGGTTTACCCTGAGCCATACTCCACCTTCCACCCATGAGCCAAGATTCTTGGTATTACTGATATATCTTTTATTAAGCTAGTCAAAACAAAACTATCTGTAGCACCGCTATCAATCAAAATCTTAACATCTTTATTAAAAATCTTACCCTTTATTAGCAATGGAGTGGCTTGTCCATCGAGTTCATGTTTCCTTGTTGCTGCATAAATCTTGTGAGTCGGTTCTTTGCATGCAGGTTCTTTGTACATAGGTTCCTTTCCTTTAGAGTTCAATCCTACTCTACATGGATAATTGGTGGTGTAATGTGGTCCACCATAATCATAGCACCCGATCTTGGGTCCTGGATGTGTTTTCTATTTTTGCCCATCATTTATCTTCTCTATTGAGGGAGGTTTAGCTTATCCTTGAGATGGTTTATCGCTACCACCCCTACGATAATTAGCATTGTGGTTCCTCCCTTGGAACCTTCTTCTACTCTTTCCTTACCTCCTATCATTCCTTTGGTCCTACCTAGAGGGATTTTTACTTGCCTACTCTCCTTCCCACTTAATGAATCCTGCACTATTTCTTTTCCTTAATGCCTCTTTGCCCTGCTCATCCAACCCTTCATAGTCAAAATAGGGTTTGAGATAGGTTTCAGCCTTCTTAGCCAAATCATAAGCCTTCTACAAGGTAGCAGGTTCTCGCATGTCTACCTCTCACCCTATTCTAGGGTCTACTCCTAATATAAACTTGTGGATCTTCATTTTCTCATTGTAAGTAGGAACATACTTAAGGAGGTTGAAAAATATTTGATGGTATACCTCCACTGACCTAACTCCCTATTGAAGTCTAGTGAATTCCTCAAATTTTTGGGAATAAAAGTGCTCCATGAGGAATCTATCTTTAAAGGCCTTCACAAATGCTTCCCAACTCAAATCAACTACAGCCACAAGTCCTAGTCCATTACTATATGTTTCCCACCAACTCACACCATCACCTTGAAGGTGTAGAGTGGCATAGGATGTTCGGGTGCTAGAGGAGTAGTTCTTCAAAACACAATAGGTTTCTATTTCCTTCAGCCAAGATTCAACTTTATCACCATCCTCTTCTCCATTAAACTTGGAAGATCTTAAATACTTCATATCTTTACCCAACTCAACCTCTAGATGAATCCTAGCCCATTGTGCTTTTGTAAGGGGTTCATTTGCCTATTCTATCCTAGAGTTTCTAGTCGATGTTTCTCGATTCAACATAGTATCCAACATCTATCTCTGTGTTTCTACCTGATCATGAAGTTGGGCCACTATCACTATGAGGTCCTCTCTTTCCTCACTAGGGTTCTCTGAACCTACATCCATATTTTCATCTTCTACATTGGTTTGTCATGTCTACCTCATCATTGGGGTGACACCTCTCCTTCTTCTCTTTGGTGGCATTGTTCCTACCACACATAGGAGAGTCAATGAGAATCAGTTTACTAAAGCTATTGTAGTCCTAGTTATGCTAGTCTTTAAGCAAACAGATTCATCCTTGTACCTAGGTAGGTTTTTCTTTCACAACCATTCTAGTTGTTGCGTAGTAAGCCTATTCCACTACGAACCTAGGCTCTAATACCAAATATCACAACCCAAATTTCTATCCTATATTATTTTTAGGGAGACTTAGATGCATTGTAACCTACTTAACAACCTATCTAGTCTTACCCGAGGTACACCCATCACTACATCTTGCATAAGTCTAGCTACACAAGTGTACTAGGTGCAAGGCTAGTATTTACAAGTTATCCCTCTCATTAGCCCCATGAGCTAACTTGCCTTCCCTTTCATTCTATCGAAGGGGTACACTTCCAGCTATCCCTTACTCATGTCCATCTGAGTGGGTTAGAGCATATAGAACTTGACTATCCCTCTCATCTAAAGATGAGCTAATCAGTTCCTCACTTGCCTCATTAAAACCCTATCCATAGGAATACCTTAGATTAATTTAGACAACAATGTCACCCATCAAAGTCAATGAGGTATTCAACTTCCCTTCAAAACACCCCATCAAATTCCCTTATGATGTGTGTTTGTACTCTTATAGTTTTTCCAACGAAGATACTAACTTCATCCTAATATTCACCCATCAAATTCCTTTATGATGCATAAGAATATTTCTTAGGTTTTTACCCATTAACATCTACCAAATACGAGATTAGATATTATTCCAATATTTTAATTAACATCATCTATTAATATACCTCTTAGATGAGTATTAGCTTAATCACTCACAATATTTTAAGAATCCCAACTAAACTATCCACCACATAATATTAATGATATCATAGTTTTCCAAAAGCCATTACATTAATTTAACATCTACACCTAAGGTGAAGAATCCTTAAGAACTTTCCAAGAATAAATCTAATTCTAATCCTTTCTATATTTTAAACATTTTTAACCAATATCTTAACCAAAATGCATGGAACCACATCTATAAGAATAGACAATTAACACTGAAATAGCTATAAGCCACACAACAACCACATCAACACATAAATTTATCCTAGGAGAAACCCCATGGGGAAACCCAACCTCAAATCAAACCATCATTATTTCATTAATCAATCTAAACCTTTACATAAGATGTGGACAACCCATATTATCTGAAACTTACTAAGGAACCTATCATGTCTATCAAATTCCTCATAAGAGGTGGTCCTTCATTACTCACAAATATCACTATGACTACATCTTGGAACTCTATTCCCAAAACCTCCAATCTATTGTCATAACAGTGGTTGGAAAATGTAGAAAATAATCGATAAACACCCCATGGGTAGTCTAGTTCAATTCTAGCATATCGTCCAAGCACTAACACTTGGCCCCCAACTCTTCATCATTTTAAGAGTATTCAACTGCAGCGCCCAGAGTGGAACCTATCCATCGAGAATGTACAAAGCCAATGTGCTACCATTCTTGGAGTCTTACACTAATACTAAATCAACCAAACTTTGAAATTGAAGCACCCACCACTCATATTTACCAATTCCAACTAAACATAGTAGATTCATGATTACATAACCATTTTTTGGTATCTACAGAAGCTATAAAATGCATACAGAACTTGGAATCACATACTCAACTTATCAATTTTCCAAAGCTATCCTTAGCATAATAGATTCAACTAAAAAAATAAAAAAAAAAAAGATTTTGAAAAAAGGGGGGGGGAGGGGGGGGGGGGGGGGGGGGGGGGGGAGGAAGAAAAGGGGAAAAGGAAAGGGGGAGGAGGAGAGGAAAGAGGAAGAGGAGAGGGAAAAGAGGGGGAAAGAAAGGGAAGGGGGAGGAAGAAGAGGGAAAAAAAGAAAGGAAAGAAGAAAAGAAAAAAAAAGGAGGAGAAAGAGGAGAAAGGGAGAGAGAAAAGGAGAAGAAGGAAGGGGAAAGAGGGGAAAGGAAGAAGGAGAAGGAGAGAGAGAAAGGGGGAAAGGAGAAGAAGGAAGAGAAGAAAAAAAGAAGAAAGGGGGGAGAGGAGAAAAAAAAGGAAGGGAAAGAAAAAGAAAGAGGAGAAAAAAAGAAAAAAAAAGAAAAAAAGAAAAGAGGAAAGAGAAAAAGAAGAAAAAAAAGGAAAAAAGAAAGAGGGGAAGGAAGAAAGAAAAAAAAAAGGAGAAGAAAGGAAAGGAAAAGAGAGAAAAAGAAAAAAAAAAAAAAAGGAAAAGAAAAAGAAAGAATAAAAAAAGAGGAGAGAAGGGAAAGAAAGAAAGAAAAAAAAGGAAGGGAGAAGGGGGGAAGGGAGGAAAGGGGAAGAAAAAAGGGGAAAAAAAAAAGAAAGAAAGAGAGGAAGGAAAAAAAAAAAAAAGAAAGAAGAGAAAGGGGGAGGAGGAAGAAAAGGGGAAAGAAAAAGAAGAAGAAGGAAAAAAAAGAAAAAAAAAAAAAGAAGGAGAAAGGGGAGGAGAGAAAAAAGGGAGAGGAAGGGGAAGAAGGAGGGAAGGAAAGAGAAGAAAGAAGAAAAAGGAAAGAGGAAAAAGAAAGGGAGGGAAAAAAAAAAAAAAAAAAAAAAGAAAAAGGAGAAGGGAAGGGAGGAGGGAAAAGAGGAGAAGGAAGGAAGAAAGGAGGAAAGAGGGGGAGAGAAAGAAAGGGGAAAAAGGAAAGGGAAAAAAGGGAAAAAAGGAGAAAAAGAAAAGGGAAGGGAAGAGAAGGGGGAGGGGAGGAAGAGAAAAGGGAAAGGAAGGAAAAAGAAGGAAAAGGAGAAAGGGAAAAGGAAAAAGGAAAAAGGAAGGAGAGGAGAAGGAGAAAGGAAGGGAAGGGAAGGGAAAGGGGAGGAAGAAAGGAGGGAAAGGGGGAAGGAAGAGGGAAAAAGGGAGAAAAGGAAAGAAAGAAGAGGGAGAAAGAGGGAGGAAAGAAAAGGAAAGGGAAAGGGGGAAGGGAAGGGAAAGGAGGAGGAGGGGAGAGGAAAAAAAAAACAGGGAGGGAAGGGAACCAAAAAGGGGAAGAAGAGGGAAAAAGGAAAGGGGGGGAGAGGAAGGAGGAGAAAGAGGAAGGAAAGGGGGAGGGGAAAAAAGGAGGAGGAGGAAGAGAGGGAGAGGGAAAGGAAGAGAAGGGGAAAAAAAGGGAAAGGAGGAAAAGGGAAGGAGAAGAAGAAAAGAGAAGAAAAACGGAGAAGGGAAAGGGGAAAGGAAGGGGGGAGAGAAATGGAAGGTAACTTCCCCAAGAACTATTGGTGTGGGAGGAGAAGAACCGTTAGAGAAGGAGATCGGGGGATGATGAGTAATCCGGATGGAATTAGGTAGAAAAGCCGGGAGGTAAGTGAACAGTGTAGAAGGAGGGTGTTGAGAAAAGAGAGAATGAGAGAAAGATCCATGAGAATCACTATTTAAAAGGTTTGGACCTTACCACTCTACTCAAAAAATAGATTCTGAAACTATATATTCTTCTATCAAATCATCAATGCTTTTTAATGTATGAAAGAGCTGGAAAACCAATCCATTTTATCATTCCTTCATTGCTACCTAATACATCACAAGTTTAAGGACAAAATATCCATTTTATCCATTCACTAATACTATCAATTGCATTATAAAACATGGAATAATATTCCTACTTAATCCATTCTCTAATGCTATCTGATGCATTATAAAATTCAGAATAACATTCCTATTTAATCCATTCTCTAATGCTTATAAAATGCATTATAAAAACTAGAATAAAATTTGTATTTAATCCATTCTCTGATGCTATCAAATGCATTATAAAAACCAATATTCCTATTTAATCCATTCTCTAATGCTATCAATGCATTATAAAATTTGGAATAACATTCCTATTTAATCCATTCTCTAATGCTATCAAATGTATTATAAAATCTGGAATAAAATTCCTATTTAATCCATTCTCTAATGCTATCAAATTCATTATAAAATCTAGAATAACATTCCTATTTAACCCATTCTCTAATACTATCAAATGCATTATAAAATCTATAATAACATAACATGCAGAGGACTCCACCTCCTACTACCAAAAGTTTTAGACATACACATGAACACTCAACTCGGATTCTAGGTTGTTTCAAGTGAATCGTTTTGGTGTCCAAACATTTTTACAACCACAAATTTTTTGGCTTAATAAGATAACCTACTCCCTCTTCTACAGAGAACAACACAAGACACATGCAAACAATTATTCCAAGAAGGCTTCTCCTCACGGACTTACCTCTAAGTAATAGTGATCTCCACAATGATTCAAGATGAATCCATTGTCCCATATGCAGTGTTGTAACCAAGGGTAGTCCTTAAACCTATGGTTAGATAGATAATGTCTTTAGACTTCTCAGTCTATCGTGCACCAAATATACAAAGCAAGTAATAGGCTAGGGTACCAGGTTGAGTATTTTACATGACACTCAAACCTATCATCCCAACTCTACCATCCTGATGGTTTACTACACCAAAAGAGAGGTTTTAACAAGAAGAGTAAAACCATTTAATAGCTTGCTCAACCGAGCCAACTCTAGGGTCTTATTTTCTAATCTATCTCATAGGTCCAATGCACAATAAGTGTCGAACAATAAGTGCAATGAAACATCTCTCACCACTGGTTGTGAAGGAATAACACCCAAACCAAAGCATTAGAAACTCTTTTACTACCAATAACATAGTGATAAGACATCATTTTTAAGAAATATGCTTACCTATGATCCAATATTATTGCAGTGAACTAGGTCTTTTTCATTAGTGTTGCCACTCCATACTTCCTTCCACGAAGTGATTTTTCACCCTCCCTTCACCGATGAATGCCTCCTCTTCCTAGTTTTCTTGGGTGTCCCAAATAGAACCGCCCCAACTCAACTTCCCCACTACTCCATCACCTTTTGATTCAAAGACTCTCAACGTGGGTTCTCAACTAAACAAAAAATGAAGTTTACTCCCTTTCGCCCCATGTCTACCAAGGATTAGACACCTTACCAAACATTTAGCAAACCTAACCTTTGTTTTTTAAATAATAATCTAATAAAAATAAATCCAAGACTCTTGTATTTTATCTTCTCTATGAATTTGCACAAGTATATAAAAATAATCTTACGATCATAAGAGATCATATTTTTAAGACACAATATAACTCAAATCATCTTCACTAAAGTTTTGTAGTTAGTAACCAAGCAAAACATATTTAATTTATCTCTTATATATAAATTATGCCAAGTAACTAAATAATAAAAGAGAGCATATATTAGGTTGCTTCTTTGTCAAAGAATATGTCCATATTTAGGACATCTTGATCCTGCATCAATAAAAATTTGTTAGCAACATCATATTTTATCCATAAAACCTATGTTGTAGAAATTAAACATAATTTGTCAGTCATTCCTTTGGTTAGAAAAGCATCCAACTGCAATAAAATATCCATCATGCATAACCTAGCATAAATCCAACCAAAATAAAGGGTTTGCCAAGAGAGGGTCATATCATTAGGAAATTGGGATACCATGTGAAAAGCAAAGAAAGAGTATACATCTAGGTTTATCTTATACCACCTAAGCTTAAGAAATGTATGGGGCTGATTTTGTTTCAAGGGATCCCACCCTGAACCCTGCATTTTACAATGAGGTGTTTAGTTCCCTAGGATGTATGGTCCTCCCCCTACACAAATTTATAAGCATTAAAATAATCATCATGAGACCTCCAAAGGAGTGACCATGGACCTAACCACATTAATGATGAGATATTTGCATTTAATCATCACAAATCTCCAACATGGTAAAAATATCTCACCCTAAGTAGATCTAGGTATAGAAACCTCAGGATTGTGCACCATCAATATAGAGTCTCCTAAGAAAGATTTTGAAGTGAGAAATTTTGAATTTTTATGAGGGAAAAATCCAAAGTATTATCTATTAATATGTATATTCTTATTATTGTAAATCATTGAAATCCAACCATTTCTTCTAAGGGGGATTTCCTTCTTTCTCTCTTGTGTCTTATCCTAGATCGAGCCTTGTGTTGTTAGCTGATTAGTTTTTGAACCTCTTTCCTTGATATTATATTATCCAAAGTTTACATTAATAAGAAATTATGACTATTATGAAATCCCTATATTGGTTTTAATGTGGATGTTTTATCTTACGTATGTTTTAGGGGACAATGTTCCTCATCCATTGTTGATTTTTATGCATGTGTTCAATTCAACTTGCCATGGCATGGAGAGACTCTTAGATATTTAGCACATCACCACCCATAGATAGGCTAGTTAGGTTTCCCTTCCCACATTTTAATTATATGATATTTGTTGCTTTTCTATCTTTCTCTTTTTCCTAGCAAGAACACCCAATAGAGTAGACTAGAGTAGGAAGGAAGATGAGAACCAAAGGATCACATCAATATAAGGAAAAAATATTGGTAAAATGTCTTAGAGGTAATCCAAAGGTATCACATCTCATGCTCCCTATTCCTAATATTGACACCTTGAACATAGTATATAGAAATAGATGCACCTGCTCAGAAGACAAGAGCAAAAACAACAATAGTGGGTCATAATACTTGGGGTGTAGGAGTTATCTCAGGACTCCAACAATGTAACCCTCATAGGCTAGTGAAGAATTGTCATATACAATAAGGAGTTTGCCCCCTCAAAGAGGCCCATGGTAGTAATATTATCTACCCAAAATTCTTACAATTACTACTATTTATGTTACCATATTTTCTTTAATGAATGCTTATGTTGTTGGATATATGATTTTAGTATTGAGTTAGGATTATCTTTGGAATTGATTTTTATTTTTATCTTAGTATAACTTTGCAATAAGGATTTTAAGGTGAAATATTTGCATGAGAAGAAGAGGTTCATTGCACTCTCAAATGGAAAATTGTTATTTCATTGTATCATCAAATCAAAAAGCATTTTATTTATATATTTGTATGTTATAATTTGTATATGCATCTAGGCTATATTAAGGTTAGGCTTAATAAAAGAGAAATATTAAAAGGAATATAGTTTCTTTGGAAACATAGGTGTTCTTCAATCAACCCAACAAACTAGAGTTTAGCTCATAACACCCCCTAGTCATATCAAATTGATAAGGGGGTTAAGCATGTTGGATACCCTAAGAGGCCCTTTGTGATCGTTTTCCTTCTTATCACAAGTGAATAAACCTAGATTACTAATGAAGAATCACTTGCTTTCAAATACAATGGGGTGTCATCTTGTATGAAAAAACTTGAATGCCTTTCTTGAATCATCACACTCAATTAAAAAACATTTACTAAAATTAAGAGTACCCAAAATAATGGTGGTATACATAGCCTCCTTTATGGAATTGAAAAATTAGAAAACTATCTCTAACCAAACAAAAGCATAATTCCTAGTCAGAGTGGTGAGTAGGGATACAATCTTGTCATATTAGTGAATACATTTTCTATAATACATAGTAAGACCTACAAATCCAAAAAGGTACTTAAGAGATTTAGGCTTGGACCAGTCTTGTATGGCTTTGAACTTGTTAAGATCCACCTTGACCCTTATTTAGATAATATATTTCCTAAGTATTCTACCTTAGCTACCCCAAAAGGAACATTTATACCTATTTAAACATAGTTTTTTTTTTTCTACTAGGTAGATAACTTGGTCAACATAAAACAAAATGAAATTTCTAAGAATTTCTACAAACTAACATATCATCAAAGAAGACTAGCACAAACTTGAAAAAAGCAACATTCATGAGGCTTTGGAAAGTTGAAGGAGCATTAATAATACCAAAAGTTATGACTAATAAATCATAATGACCCTCATGCATAAAAATAGTAGTCTTGGGGATATCCTCTTCTCTAACCCTAAATGATGGAACATATAATGAAATTCAAGCTTAGTATAGTCTTTAGTGCCATGCAGTTCATCCAACATATAAACTATAATAGGCATAGAAAACTTATCTTTGATGGTGATCCTATTGAGAGGTAAAAACTTAGACATCAAGAATTTTTTTTACATCACATCATGTCAACCACACATGATTAAGGATTGATGCTTAGTAAGACAATTCCTTGCTCCAACATCTCCTTAACCAACTTCTCAATATTATAATGTTAGGTCTAGAGATAGCTATAAGAATGAACATTTGGAGGATAACTTCCTTAAATTAGGTGGATGGGATTATCACGTGTTAACTTAGGTGGAATATCCATGGGTTCACCAAAGATGATCACATAGCAATCAACTATAATCTATAAGTCCAAATGTAGAGCTATAAGGAACAAATAAAAATCCTAGACTTCCATGTAATTGACTTAGGAAAAGAATCAATAATCACCTTTCTTCAAGATAGTTTCCATGCAATGTGAATTGACCACCTTGGAAGAAGGAGGTTTGATTCCTTGAAGATAAATGACCTTGTTGTCTTCCACCCATTTGACATACAATTTTTATAGATTAATAGGAAAATCTATGAGATATGAGAGCTATTATGGTTCCATGATGACATCCACACTACCTAGATCTATGGATGCTAACATTAGATATAAAACCCACATGTTCAGTTATATCCCTATTTTTATAATCATTTCCTAGAATTTATCTTGGATCACAGTATTAATATACATTCCCAAAGGTTTTATAATAATATTGTTAATAAAGTTATGCATGCTACTTGGTTTGATCAACACATTGACATGTTGATGCTTGATGGATCCTTGATCCTTGATAGTGTAGTGGGCCTAGAACCCTATTAGGAAAAATATTGAGAGACTTATGGTATCCAAATATTTCTTGGAATCCACTACTTAGGCTACTAAATCTTGTTGTGATATATTTTGATATTCATCCTCTAATACAACTGCTTCCTTAGCTTCTACAAGGAAGTTATATTGTTCATCATAAGTCTAAACTCAATTATGGTGTGAATAAAATTTTAATAGAAAAATTATAGGAGATGGTCCTCATAATGTTTACTGAAGCAAGGTTATGGAGGGTTAAAATCATGTTGGGGTTGGGTATAGAACCACTAAAGATTATTTTATATAGAAAAAACTATATTTTCATCCTCCTCAAGGTTGTATGGATTATGCATATCATCATACCATATGATATCATCCTTCAAACCATGGTGAAAGGCTAATATCACCACTACTAGACCCAATTAATAGGTATAGGTTAGCAGTCCCATGAACTTTATGCAATAATCCTTAACCAAACCTATTTGCTTGGTTTGCATAAAGTAAATTACATACATAGTAGAAAATCCTTTATCAAACTTATGGAATACTAATACTTTCAACTTTTTCCGTTAAATAGAGTGTCTACATTGGTGGAGCTCCCATAACAACCACTAATGAGCATGGATTCCTAACTTAGTAGTAGCTAATGTGATATAACATTCTTCAAGAACATAGTATAGACAAATACTACTATCCATATTGGATATCCAATCATGTGAATCCATGATATTAAAGGTCAAAATTCCAATGCACAAAATGAGAACATCATGAGTTCAAGCAAGTAAATTAGCAACACCTCCTATGGAGGGATCAATATTAGTACCATAACCTAAGTCCATCCATACTTTAAAGAGATCTCCTAGTAGCATATGGGTCCATATGACTACAATGGGAACCAAAATATATATTCCTAAAATATGGATGCCAATAGATGTTAATGTTAGGATATTGATAGCAAATCAATTTCTATTTTTATTGCATACCCTATGTTTGTTGCCTAAAAAATTGTTGGACCTCACAGTCTAGGAAACACTTGGTATGAGATGGATTCAAATAGTGTTAGATTTAAGCCAATATTTCTTGCATGTTTTCCTATATTTCCTTGATGAAATACACCCTTTATAATAATTGGGAATGTACCTCTTCTTAGGACAAAAGATAGTTTCACATATTAAAATTAATTGCATTGAGTATGGGGGTACTAACAATTAGTGGATTGAGAGGGGTAGTCTTTTTTCCAAAAAATGAAAATGCATTTGGGTCAAAGCTATTTGTACTTGAAGGGATATATGGTGTTTTCTAGGATTTTTGGAATTGCATTTCTTTCTGCTCATACATGCTTCTTTGGATAGACCAATGCATTGTAAATTCCTATTGATTCATGACCAACCAATTAAAGAAAAAGGTTCATTCATACATAGAAAACAAAAGCAAAGCCCTAAATATATTCTTTGAACACATTCAAAAATATTTTTAGACATGCCCCTTATTTTGGCAAGCTCGATGAGATAATCACACTAATATGGGTATCTTGCAAAGGTCTCAGTTCCTCTGATACTTTCTTTTTTATAATTGGGTTTGGGAAAATCAAACAACAACTAAATGATAATATTATATAATAAATATTTTAGAAGGTGGATCCTAAAAATAACAAAAATTACCTAGACAAAGAAAGCATATTTAGCTTCATGAGGTTTTGCGATGGCTTACCTACCCTTCTGTCATTTTTTTGCATTACCATAGGAAGCTAAGGTTAATGCTTTCATGCCACTTATAATGAAAAACTACAAAAACAACAACAATACTATACAACTCAAAAATGTAAAAAATAAAACATTCACTAAAATAATAGATTAGATTCAATAGCAAGAAATCAAGTATTGCAAGTAATAGATTCTAGATTATAAATCAATACAATCCTAGCCACTTAGATAAAATTATCATAGCCACTTGAAGAGGGTAAAGTCTCATAGGTGCACCAAAGGTGACTTAAAATAACAAGAATAAATGATGTCTCAACTACAACATAACTCCTCTATTTTTATACTAACACAAGCAATGACCCTAACCCTAATGCTTAAGTGGTGACTAATCTAATCCTAGGGCCTGGGCTCACAATATTAAATATAATCAATGAGTCTATATTGGAGTAATTGCATATGTTCATATGTATATTGATGTCTAGGTTTCTAATAGAATTCCTTGGGCTATTATTATCTTGCAAACAATGACTTTTGACTTTGATTTAAGCCTCTTATAGAATATGAGCTTAATCAAGCTTAATTTAATTGTACAAATAAGCCATATAAACCCATAGCTTCTCCTCTATACGTTATTTTTTCAGATCAAAGGGAGAATCAAAGTTTAACTACAAAAAATATTTAGGTTTGCATTAAAATTTTAGCCATTTTTTTGACATAAGTATGAAAAGAAATGGTATTATATTAAATGAGTAAACTTCACTCTTTAGTCCAAATCCTAAGGTTATAAAACACAATAATAAGATTTTACATGTATGAAACATATATATAAAAAATAAGTTTTGTTGAAATTTGCGTCAAGGAGGTTATTTAGTAATGTGAAATATAATGGTACAATGATCAAATAGGACTATAGTCCTAGTTGTATTATTCAACCAATTCATAATATGTCTCAAAATAATTATATGCATATTCTAAGAGCATGAATCAATGTAAGCATTTCATAACTCTATCAACTCCTTCAAAAATTAAACTAGGTAAATAAAGGATAGGTTGATAAATATTTGCATTCAAATTTAAGATCATAAATCCTAATTTGTTACATATAATACATTGTTTCTCTTGTTCTATATATGGCCAATGTGTATAATTTTCCATGTAAACTTTATTACAAAACTTTATGGCTTATAGTATTGGTTTTAATTGCTTGCAAATAGATTTGATATAGACTAGATTTAACCATTATACCTAAACCCCGGTAAGTATATCGTACATAGCATCCAGTACCTTTTAGTGTTAACCCCGGAAGAATAATATGGAAAATATTCAATATATTTCCAACATTCTCCCACTTGTTGAATACTTTCCATAGGGAATAACAACTGCCATTATCAAATATCAAGGGCAACCATGTCCATGGATCTTCTACAACAAGAAATTTTTTGAGTAGGTACAACCTTTATTAACAAATCAATAGTATTCTTCTCTGTATCAACTTTATCCAATATCACTCGATTTTATTCAACCATATCTCTCACAAAATGGTACTTTATATCAATATGTTTTGACCGATCATGAAAACCAAAATTATTTGCCAAAAATATTGCACTCTGACTATCACTGTTAATTCTCACAACCTTATGTTTAATACCAACTATTGAAAACAACATTTGTAGCCACACTACTTCTTTACTGGCATGATTTGCTGCAATATACTCTGCTTTTGTAGTGAATAAAGCAACCACTGATTGCTTTTTACTCATCCAACTTATTGCTCCTCCAAATAGCCTAAACACATAAGCACCTGTGGATCTTCTCTTGTCAAGATCTCCAGCCCAATAAGAATCAACAAACCCTTGTAGATTTACAATATTATTACCTTTAGAATTTCCTTTATAAAAGATAACATAATCTGTAGTTCCATGCAAGTTTTTGAAGATCCTCTTTACAACAGTTCAATGTTCCTTTCCTGGATTTGATATATATATACTAACTACTCCCATTGCATGTGCAATATTAGGTCTAGTACAAACCATTGCATACATTAAACTTCCCATAAAACTAGCATAAGGAACATGATGCATTTCTTCAATTTTCTCATTTGTTTTGGGACACTGTTCAACAGATAACTTTTGACCAATAGAATATGGAATACATACTGGTTTACAATCATGCATTCTAAACTTTTGTAATATCAAATCAACATATTTCCTTTGATTTAACCATAACTTTCTATTTGCATGATCCCTTATTATTTCCATACCCAAAATAAATTTTGCAGCACCCAAATCCTTCATGTCAAATTCAAAAGATAGCTGAGATTTGAATAACTTTATCATCTCCTTACTATTACCAATTAACATCATGTCATCCACATACAATACAATGATAACAAAATTTTCACATTCCTTTTTGAAATATACACATGGATCTGCTTTGCTTTTTCCAAGCCCAAGTGTCAAGACAAACCTGTCAAATTTTTGGTTCCACATCCTTGGAGACTGTTTCAACCCATAAAGAGATTTCTTCAACTTGCATGCCAAGTCCTCCTTACCTTTTACCTTAAAGAATTTTGGTTGTGACATATATGTATCTTCATCAAGTTCACCATGTATAAAAGTTGTCTTTACATCCATATGTTCTATTTCAAAATCAAAAGCAACAAAAATAGCCAACAAAAATTTGATTGAAGTTATTTTAGCCACAAGAGAAAAAATCTCACCAAAGTCAATTCCCTCAACCTGAGAAAATCCTTTTTCTACCAAGTGATCCTTATACTTCTCCAAATTTCCTTCTACATTGTACTTCATGAATAACCACTTACAACAAACATGTTTTCTACCAGGAGGTAATTTCACCAAGTCCCATGTCTTATTTTTATCCAAGTACTCCATTTATTCTTCTATAGCCCTTTTCCAAGACTTATTCTCACTTGAATAAAGTGCCTTATTTACAGTCTTGGGTTCTTCATCAGTAACTAATTGCAAAATAAAAATTTGAAGGACTATACCTATCTAGAAGTCTTCTCTTTTGATATTATCTCCTCAAAATTGAAGTTCTAAGTTTGAAATCTTCAGCTTCCTCCTCACCTTCTTCCTTTGAATATTCCTCTTCAAAATCTCTTTGTAATTCAGGTTCTACCACAGGTTATTCCTCATGTTCCAATTTTACCTTCATTATTTCTAGTTCTTTGCTTGGTTGCATTTCCTATTTTAAAACCTATTTTGTTTCTCTAAAGATCACATCACGACTGTAAACAACCTTTTGTGTTTATGGGTTCTACAACTTATATCCTTTAAAACTAGTACTATAACCCACAAATATGCATTTTACTAGATTTATAGTCTAGCTTAGTCTTTTTGTCTTTTGGTACATGCATATAAGCATCACAACCAAAAATCCTTATATGTCTGAGAGAGGGTTTCTTACCAGTCCATACTTCCTATGGAGTCTTATCCACCAAAGTTGAGGTAGGAGATCTATTGATGATATAACAAACTATTAACACAACTTATACCTAGAACTTCTTTTCTAACCCTGCACCACTTAGCATACTTCTAGCCTTATCCATCAATGTCCTGTTCATCCATTCTACAACCCCATTATATTATGGAGTATATGGAGTTGTTCTTTGTATTTCTATTCCACAGTCCTTACAAAACTACTCAAATTCATTAGAGCAATACTCACCATCATTATCACTTATCAAAACCTTTATCTTTTTCTCTATCTGATTTTCTACAAGAGCCTTAAACTCTTTAAATTTATTAAAAACCTCAGATTTATTCCGTAGAAAATATACCCATGTATTTCTTGAGAAGTCATCTATAAATGTAAAAAAATAGATATATCTACCTAATTATGCTACTTTTACCAATTCAAACACATTATTGTGAAGTAGATGTATAATTCCTTCAGACCTTGTAGCACTACTTGGAAACTTGACTCTAGTTTGTTTCCCAAAAATACAGTGCTCACAAAAATAAAAATTTAATGGGCAATCAAAAAGTCCTTCAACCATACCTTTCATTTTCAATGTTCAAATTCCTTTCTTACCAATATTCCCCATGCGTTGATGCCACAACATTATCTTCACTTTAGGAATACTCGGAGCCATTTCAACCATATTATTTTCCTATACAATTGAAGAGTTATTACAATTAATACTTACAATGCTAGCCTCAATTCTAAACAAATTTCCTATGTGAACTCCTCTTGCCAACACCAAGGATCCACAAACCATATTGTAGCTATCCTTATTAAATACCACATTCACACTTACATTATTCATCTTACTCATAGATATCAGATTCCTTGCCAAACCTGGAATATGCAACACACTGGGAAGGGTTTTAATTATTCCATGTTTTATCACCGGCTTTACTCTTCCTCAACCTATTATTTTATATGTCGAATTGTCTCCCAAGAAGACTTTGCCTTCATCTATATTTTCATATTCATAGAACCCCTCCCTATGATTAGTCGTATGAAAAGAAGCACCCGAGTCAATCAACCATGAGTCATCACATTCACTTGAGCATGTTGCAGCTAAGAATAATCCCATCGAATCTTCATTTGTGGTCTTCATTTCTATAGAAGTTCCTTTATCAGATGATTGATTATTATCAACCTTTTTAGATCCGCAGTCTCTTTTATAATGCCCTGCTTTACCACAGTTCTAACATTTCCTCTTTTTTGGAGCAACTGATTTACCCCTAGATTTGATTTCTTTTTGCTTCTTTCTTGAGAATGACCTCTCACAATCAAGGCTTCCTTTTGATGATAATCCTCAGAATATTTTTGTCTCATCTCCTCAAACAACAAATTTCCTACTATATCCTCTACTTTCAATGTAGATGTAGTATTGGTGATAGCCATAAAAAGGTTATCCCATGAATCAGCTAATGAACAAAGTAAAGTAATAAATTTTTCCTCTTCATCCATTTTTACTTCTACAAAGGTTAATTGACTTACCATAGTGTTAAAAGCATTCAGATATTCAGCCACATAGTCACCATCATTCATACGAAGTGAATACAACTTATTTCAAATAAAGAGTTTATTTACCAATGACTTTGTCTAATACAATGTTCCCAGCTTCTCCCATAAAAAAATTGTCATGGTCTCTGTAGATACATTCAATAATACCAAATCAGATAAGCACAATCTGATAGAGCTCCTTGCCTTCCTATAAATTTTTAGCCAATCCTCATCTATCATTAATATTGGGTTTTTTTTCGAAACTTCAATCCACTAATCTCTATCAACCAACAAATCCTCCATTTTGAGTTTCCACAACTCAAAATTTTATCCATTAAATTTTTCAATCTCTATTCATGTGCTTCCTATATTTCTTCTTTGCCTGGATCATTTCACATATGACTCCCACTCAAAAATTAATTTATCATAGGGTAAAAACCCTTACTCCTTGAACAAAGCTAAAACCTAGCTCTGATACCAAATGAAGAGAAATAAAAGCCTTGATAAACTAAAATAGTAAAGCAGTAATAATAGAATCAAAAGAAGAAGATAGTAGATTCACACATTACATAATATTTTATGTACCCCCCAAAACCCGACGAGTATATTGTACACATCGTCTAGTACCTTTTAGTGTTAACCCCACCATAATAACATGGAAAATATCCAATATATTTCCAACACCTTTTAGGGATACCAAATTTGATACAAGATTACAAAGTATGTAGCCCCAAAGGGGAAAGATGCACTCCACAAGGTCTTTGCTCTTCCACTATTCTGATTATAGAGGGTTTACTTGCAACCTCTACTTTTGATGCCAAGAAAATGGATCTTGGTGATGTATAGCCCTTGAATAGCCCTGTAATCTGCACACAAGAAACTACAAGAAAGGTCAATAGCATATGACACCTCTCAAAATGAGGCTTGTTTCTTGAATAATGCAAAATGTAAAGCAAATGCGTAAAGTAATGATAAAATACATGAAAACAGGAAAGAAATGCAGAAAGACTAAATGTAAATGCAACTAATATATGTTAGAAATCCAAATTGAAAGGTTGCTAATCTGATCTAATGCTAAAATAGAGAAATCAAGACATCAAACCGAGGTCGTTGTTGATCAGATCGATGGGCTTTGTTAGTTGTTGTCGACATTGATGATGGTGCCTACAGGTCACTATTGAAAACAATGATCATGGGACAGAGAATATGTTCTCTATGATTAATCCTCGATAACACTAAATTATACTATTGAATTTATGTACAAGGGTCGGTCGTGTCTCAAGACATAGTTGTATGGCGTAATTAGGCTTGAATATGTGGTAATTGGTGTAGGATGACAAGGTGGTTGATCCTCAAGCTTGAGCAAACTCCATTGATGAATCTACCAACATCATGATGTGAATTGGGCAACACTTCATTGCACCTCAAGGGATATCACTTCTCTCCTTAGTTTGGTAGTGCTTCGCTATGGCAATTGCTCATAAAAATATTCATTTTGATAACACTTCGTTAGAGAAGGCAATCAATATTTGGGATCAAGGAAATCACTCCATTTATAGACCATCCAAATTTGCATCCTAGATTCTTCAACAAGCCAAGAACAAGAATCGGTCGAGATGAGGTAGGTGGAGCGACACTTCGAAAAGCTTATAAGGATAACCATTCAAGAATTTTTTGCATTCCAATGAATTTTACTTGGCTCGGGTAGCTCAAGTTTGTTACAGACTCAATCATCTTTGAAAGGCACAACTCAATCTATGGCTACTATCGATAGGTGTGGCCCACCTATAGCCATCATCAACATCAGTGGGTATGAGGCCACCACTAGAGAAATCAACGGTCCAGGCTAAATAGGACTAAGCTGCCATGATTGAGTGGTTAGAACCACTATTGGGTCTTGGAAAGGTCCAAGGTGAGTCGCATGGCCTAAAAAGGTGTCCACATGAGTAGCCTCCTCAACATGATGCATTTTAGGTGTCTACAGATGTCCCTTTTTGGGATGCATTGTGGGAAAACACAACACTAAGAAAAAATAGACAACCTAACACCACATTGTAGGTTTATTAATGTACATTGATCTGGTCAACTTTAGATATCCCAATCATGGAAAGAGCATACATATCTGAATCATTACCTCCAACAGGATGGTGGCTTAATAATTTTGGTAAATGTTTCAGTCATGAAGAGGAGCGGACCTAGAGCCTCCAACATCATGATTCAAGCATACCAAGGTTTGGTTTAATATTTTTGCTTTTTCCCCAACAAAAGGGTAAGCTTATGATAGTTGTTAGCAATGATTCATTGACAAATGCAATTAACATGATTAAGTGTTTAATTGTTGATTTTGATTATGATTATTATGATTATGACTACCCTCTCAAGCGACATGTCGATGAGGAGATGGATAATGATAAAAGTGGTGAGTCGCTTGACCAAGAAGGCTTGTAGAAATTTGACCAAAGAAATTGTCTTCTTTGGAGCTTTTGATATTGACCAAAGGACTAGGGCATCTTTGGAGCATTTTGAAAGAGATTTGGAGTATTTGGGGACTTTGGAAATTGATATATTGAGGTAAAGGGCACAAACTTTGGAACCCAATAATTTGATTGATTGATTAGTGATTGTGGAAATTATGAGATGGATCATGCCCTAGTTTATGCTTAAAAAATATCTGCTTGATTAACAATTTTGGAATTGTGGACCATTAGATATGATTTAATGTCCAATATGAACCTCATTATGGTGAGAAAATGAGGGTATTTATGTCTATTTATCGGTCATTGTCAAAGACAACAATAGAGACCTACAAATATGGTGGCCATCATCGACGTCAGTGATTGGGCGACTGTGACTATTTTCAAAGTGAGTGACTGCCAAAATTGAAAAATATAAAAGGAATTTTTGGTATTTTTCATATTTATTATTACCATCTAATATTTTAAGAAATGGTGAGCTCTAAGGGAGGAGAGACAAAATTTGACATGGAACATTGTTGAAACTGATACTAACCCAATGGCAGATCAACATGAGGTAGTAGCGAGTGATAAATCTAGAGATCCTAAGGTACCTCTCCATCTCATCCTCATGATTTATGCATTAAAATGAACCTCACTAATTAATGGGTTAAGGAACCACATTAAACTATAGGTAATGAACTTCACCCCTTAGTTTAGGATTTAGCTTAGGTTAGCTTAAGGGTAGCTAGGTTTAACTTTTTACATTTATTTAAGTGGGAAATGACCCTTTATGGAGGCCACTTCGAGGCCATATTTGGTGAGATCGATGTCCGATTGGTTGAATGAGGGCCATCAACATTGTTGGTGGTGAGTTTCAAATCCCAATGACAAAAAATTTGATCATTGACGATGGCCATCGATGGTTTCAGTGATATCCGTGGTGATCGTCGATGTTGTGAGTAGCTAAGAACCTTAGGTTTATTTTTATTTTATTTGTGATAAGAGTGATTGATTGTGTGCATTGGATTGTGCTCTTATTTATGTCAAACTCTGATAGCTTGGGATCAAGATCCCAAGCTATTCTTGGAGTTGCAACCATTGTTGGATGCCGATGATTGGAGGTGGTTTGGGGTGATTGGCCTCAAACATGTTGTTCGATTGTCGATGGTGATGTTGGATCAGTCATACCTCATATCCCTAGATCATCGATGGGATAGCAAGACTAATACTTTCCATCTCCCTACTAGAGATATGATGGTGACACTAGAGGATGTGTATCATATCTTTAGGATTCCCATAGATGGATGGGCTATCGTTTCTTCTCCTACTATAGTTAAGGAGACAATTTTTACATGGGTTTTATGAGGTAGAGCTGCGAAGGCACTGGGGGACATAGAGCATGGTAAGGTTCCCATGGAGTACTGGTATAGGTAGAACATATTCTCTTAGTGCTAGGTGGTATTGATGCACATTATCTCTAATGTGCTACTACCCAACTCTTCAAGAGTGAGGTTCCCTTGGAACCTCCTAGACATGGTGTAGGACCTATTGGAGTGTGATCTGGAGCATCCCTTGATTATGGCATGGGATAGCACATTGCTAGCTCATCTATACGATGAGCTATATGATATTACATAGCAAGGGTGAGTGGGAGTGGGATGAAGCCTACTGCTATAGATCTAGGGCTAGGAGCACATCCGGATAGATGAACTTGGAATATTACCATTGGCTCTAGTTGACCTAGAGGAGGATGACCACTGCTATGTAGTGTGGTGGCCTCGGGAGGTAGAGACTAGCTAGAGTCATCCACATGTAGGTGAGCTAGCACACTATATTACATCTATGGAGGGACTTCAACTAGCTTAGATTATATGGAGGCCCTACCTAGGATGTCCTGATTGGTCTGAGGTAGGGAGATACTTGACTAGAGTGAGGCATGGCAAATGGATCATGGGGTACAAAGGAAAGGAGAGAGAGTACTTCCACTACTTTTGAGTCACTAGGTAGTTTTGGATAGCACATGATGTACCAGAGGAGCCAGTCCTCTATCATCGTCGAAAGACAAAGATACAACTTGCAATATCTTAGATAATCGATTTGATAGAGGAGGTGGACCCTCTTATTAATGAGATAGGTGCATAGGACCCAAGGACTACTATGGAGTATGACACTTGGTAGGTCTCTCGACTATGGCAAGGTAGTGCTAGTCTAGGCAAACCTAGAGATGAGGCAATTGATGAGGGTGGCAATGAGGATGAGCTATGAGTGCATCGTAGGATAGAGGGTGAGTGGGTACAGGTAGTAAGATACATGGACAAGCCTCCATATGAGGAGGTGGATGAGGGGGATGCCCCAGATGATGAGGTAGCATAATTGCAGGTATAGATTCAAAGTCTACAACAATTTTTTTAGATCTAATAGATGTGGCTTGTAGAGTGGGAGACTAGTCTTGCACTCGCTTAGAGTCAGCTCAGTACAAGGTAAAAGTAGTGGTGCGGGTATGCTAAGAAGAGGACTACTCTCAAAACTTAGATAGATTCAACCACTATGATGATAGAAACTCTACGGGCCCAACTAGTGGCCAATATCACTGAGGCACAGATAGTGGTAGCTTCTAGAGCTTAGACTATACCATCTATTCTAGTCGCTTAGGGACCGATAAGCTCAGGTGGGGATGTAGAGATTAGGTGAATACAGGGCATTATAGTCAATAATTTAGTGTAGTGTACAGTATATTTAGCATATATGGCTACACTAGAGACTGATATCAGACTATACGATGGTACAATGCCAACTAGGTCTATAGTAGGGGGTTCCCAATGGATCAAGCAGAGTGAGTCTAGGTAATACTTAGTGTAGTCTAGTCACATGTTAGGTGCACGATCTGAGAGATCGGTAGGTACTAGCTCTAGGAAGCCTCGTAGAGATGGAGTTGAGGGTGGAGGTGACTCAAGGAGTGTAGGCCCTATTTGATGTCATGATGACTATATCAATTTTGAGTGTAATGTTTGAGGACCTACACAATTGTAGCCTACGGGTATTTTTATACCTCTATGTACTATGATCTTCACACACCACACACACACACACACACACACACATATATATGATATCTCTTTATGACTCATTATGTGTTATGATTTTTAATTTTATGTTTATGTTATGGATGCATTAATGGATGTAATGCCTATATGATGATGTGATTATGCTATATGTATGCGATGTACTGATGACATGCAATAGCTAGATGATAGATGTATGATTAGATGCTATGATCTAGATGTGTAGATGTTCTACTATGTATGCATATATGGATGCAATGGTTAATGTTAAATGCATGTTTAGATTTATTTTAATTGATTATGCATTTAATTTATGTTTATATGATATGGTGAATGTAATGCATTAATTTCATGTGGATGGTCTAATGCAAATGAACCTGTATGCTTTAATCACTTAAAACATAAGGAATGAATCTAATATGTGTTTAACAAACTAATGGTAGACACCACATAATGTATGAAAATCATGAATAAAAATGGTAACTCTTATCATAAGAATTAATCATTTAAAAATCCATATGTGAGATGAGATGATGTGAGATGTATGGGCTTTCCCTATAAGCTTCTGTAAACTAAAATATATGCATAAAATAGTTAGTGGTCATCTAAATATCATTGTTGATATCCATCCGGTATCTATCCTATTCTATGAACACCCCTTAATAAACAAAATTTCATAAGGAAAATTATGATTGTTTGATGATATGATTTGTTGCTATAGGGGAATTTTTGAGGTTTTCCATGAGACTCAAACACCCTAGTTGATTAATCAAAAGTTGTATAATGACTACACAAGACTCCTGAAAGATACAAGCCTATTAAGAAGACCAAGATATTCACTATCCCTATGTGTGCAAAGTGAATATATTAGATGAGGCATAAGACTACCTCATTTCTAGGCAGGTTTCATTCAACCCATTGTTGTAATGAGGATCACCATATGGTCATCATGATCCTAAGTTTGGATGCAGTTGGACTAGACTACTAGGCAATACAAGCCACCTAAAGCTAGCTCATCCATAAGCTGACATTGGTCTATACAAAAGAAGGTCGCTAATATGATAGACATATCACCATGCGTAAGGATACTCCATTGCTAGGTGGGTTTCATTCAACCCATTGTTGTAATGGAGATCACCCCATGGTGGTTGAATACTGAATATTCCAAGGATTCAAGCTCATTACCCCCTTCTTTTCTTTTGATTTCTTGGGATACTTGCTCATGCTTAGTGATGAAAATCACTGTTTATTTTACATTTTGTTTTATTTTGGAGCAAGGGATTTGCTTAGTGATGAAAATCACTATTTATTTTGCTTTGCTTTGGGAATTTTGCTTGTTTTGTGTAAAAGCAAGGGATTTCTTGGGTAGGGGGAGCTTGTCCTTTTGTCAATGATCAACATTCTAGACCATGCGCATAATAAGATGAGCAAGGAAAACCTTTCACTTAAGGTGACTAGGACCACTTTGTAGTGTCATCCTTCCTTGTTCAAACTAGGATTATTAATGTTTAAAATTGTGATGGGATTTTGAGATATACAAGGTACTATCAAAACTAGACCTCATATTTGAAAGCCAAGATAGCTTTCTATAAAATCTAAAAAGATAACTAGGGATGGCTGAATGACCGAAAAACCCTAGTATACACCTTATAGCAACTCATAAGTTGTGTTGAAAAACACATTTACTCACAAGGAAATATGAATGATAATGATTTGAGGATGCATGATTGGCATACAAACATGGTGTCATTCGTAAGAATGTAAACACAACCTATCCTAATGCAAGTGCAATGGATGAAGATGCCTAATGCAATGCAACTAATGGATGCATATAATGAAATGCAAATGTAAATATTTTTGTGTTTTTGATGTTTTGAATTGTTTTTGGATTTTATTGTTTTCTTATTTTTTTTAGATTTTTGATTATTTTTAGGGGGAAGGTGTGATACCTTATGTACCCCCAGTGTGTGCACTACTTGATGAAAGTGGGGAAGGTGCGATACCTTTAGAATTCCCAATTTGCTTCATCGTGTGTGATGTGGATGGTGGGGAAGGTGTGACACCTTGAAGACCCCTAGTGTGCATTTCATCTACTACAATATAATTGGCCCAACTAGGAAGAGTGATGAAAATCGACTCCCCCTATTGTGGCTTGGAATTTTGTGAAATACCAATGTCTTGATGGGGTAAAACAAGTGAACCGTCTGTGTGGAGCTCATTCCGGTCTATCATCTCTTCGACCACATTCTTGAATGAGTAGCAGTCGTGGATGTCATGCCCATGTTGGCGATGATAAAGACAATAAAGGTTTTCATTATGTGACCTAGGTTTAGGTGTTCTTGGTTTGAATTTTGGTAATGTGATTGCATGTGCCTCGTATAGTTTTTGAAATAGGGTCGAAGTGGTCATCAAAAATTTGACTACCCAATGAGGTGGCTTGTTTGTCTTACGAGGATGTGGCTGACCTAGGGGTTGCAGATGGGATGATGAGGCATGACCTATGGTAGGTTGAGCTGAGGTGGATGAACCATCTATGAGTGAGGCCTCCTTGTCAATAAGGTCTTGGATGATGTTTTTAAACCCATAACAATTGTGAATGTCATGGCCCTCTATTCGATGATAAAGGCAGAAGTGATCTTCCCTATAACCCTTAGGTTTAGTTCTATTTGGGTCTAAAGGGTGTATATCTGGTAAGACGATGGCCTTAGCTTCTTGTAATTTCTGAAAAATGGTTGACATGGGCTCAGATAACGGAGTCCAAGTACGTTGAGGGTATTTTTGGTGAGGGAGAGGACGCTGAGGCCGCACTTGATGCGGTGGCTGAGATACAGGTGTCTCAGTCATGTGCTTGGATGGCTCTCCTTAGTTTTTTGGTGTAGGTAAAGTACCTTTAACTATGCTCACTTATTGGCTTTTGGTATTGAGAAGGCTATCAATTCGAAGTTGATTCCTCTCAAGCATGTTTTGTATTATTTTCCTAAAGGTGTAACATGATTGAATATCATGACCATCTAAGTGATGGTAGAGACAATGCAAATCCTCTCTATATCCTTTGGGTTTGTGATGGTTTGGATCTAAAGGGTGAACCTCAGGCAAAGTAATGGCCTTTGCTTTGCATAATCGATTGAAAATTGATACCATAGGTTTGGGTAGAGGTGTATAAATATGAGGTGGTTGGCATAGACAAATCTATGCTTGTTCTTGTTGAGGTGTTTCTTATGGTTGCACAGGAGGTGGTTTGATTTTGAAGGTGGTTTGCTTCTGTAGCTCAATGTTCATGAGCTGGTACATGAGTTGTTGCAAAGCCTCATTTTGTTGACCCATTTGCATCTCTATCTTATCTAGATGATCTAGAATATGTTGCAAGACTAATGGGGATGTGGATTGCATCATTGTTGATGTATCTGGCTGAAAATTGACCAATGATGGAGGTGAATTTAAAGTGGGTGCAAGAGGACCCTTGGGTAATTGTGGATCACCAATAGTGTTCATCATCTGAGGTGATGTGGATGTCTCATGGTGATATCTTGTAGTGAGTGTATCCACATGCTCTTGTTTTAGATTCAATTCATGCTCTTGTTTCACTTTGGAGTTTTCAACTGTGACAGGTGGAGTACCCCCACTTTGGAGTAAGGGATACACTTTTTATTGTGAAGGTGTTGTGTGAAATGAACTAGGTGTGACTAGTTTTGGTGGTGGTAGCACTTTTGATGTAGCAGAGATGTTTGATGGGGCTACCAATTGTGTTGATTGATTTAGAGAAACTTGGTTCTCTATCTTGACATTGATCATTCCCACAAACTCATGGGAAGATGTTTTGGCACTTAAACAAGTTGTGAATGGCTCATCAACTTGCCTTGAGTATTCTATTTTAGTTGGGAACACTATGGTTTCCTTTTCATCCTTAGGTATGATGATATCTTGTGTTATGCTTATGGGAATATATGGAGGAATTTCATTGATTGGCCCCTTCGAATGTTCTCCCTTAAGAGATCCTAACGTTGTGAAAGGGGTATAAGGAGGAATCACCAATGATGGTGGATATGCAATGGGTGGTGATGGTTTGATGCATGCTTTAGCTGAATATTTTATGATTTCATCTAAGTGGATATCTTGGCGCTTGCATGGTGAAGGAGGTTCATGTGGTTCATCGATCATTTTGTAATACTTGAAGGGATCTGGATCGGTGTGTACCACATGTACTTGACCTTGGTGTATGAATTTGAGGTGTTGATGTACTATGGATGGGATGCATTCCATATCTCTCATCCAAGGTCTACCTAACAGTATATTGTATTATCTATCACCCTCTAAAATGTGGCACAATGTAGGCATAATATTTATCCCAACCTAAATAGGTAGGACTATTGTACCAATTGTAGGGGATATTGCATCATTAAAATCTCATAATGTGAATGTGGATTTTGTAATGTGTGAAGGTGGAAGGTTGAGATGTTTCAAAGTAGTGGTAGTGATGATATTAATAGATGAATTGATGTCAATCAAAACTCACTTATACGGAGTCTGATTGATGCTAGCTATGATATGTAATGGTGGATTGGTTTCATTATTAGGGGTTGGTCTAATCTCTTGCTTGCGAAATGTGATCATAAGATCCTCATATGGTTGAATGTGACTTAATTGTTGTGAGGATTGTGATGAATGATTAGAATTTGATTGGATTTGATAAGTGATGTAGACTAGTTAGGGAATTTTTTGCTCCCCATTATGATATTGATCATGTCGATAAAACCCTCATTAGGTGGGGCTATATGCACCTCATTCACATGCTCTACTTGATATTCCTTGACCTCATGATTGGGTAAGGGATATTTGAATATGTCTATTTTTTGATTATCGATAGCAATAGGTTTGTCTAATGGAAAATATGCACTCCACAAGGTCTTTGCTCTTCCACTAACTAATTATAGAGGGTTTACTTGCAACCTCTACTTTTGATGCCAAGAAAATGGATCTTGGTGATGTATAGCCCTTGAATAGCCCTGTAATCTACACATAAGAAACTACAAGAAAGGTCAATAGCATATGATGCCTCTCAAAATGAGGCTTGTTTCTTGAATAATGCAAAATGTAAAGCAAATATGTAAAGTAATGATTAAATGCATGAAAACATGAAATAAATATAGAAATATTGAATGTAAACGCGACTAACCTATTTAAAAAATCCAAATTAAAAGGTTGCTAATCTGATAAAATGCTAAAAAAAAGAAATCAAGACATAAAACTAAGGTCATTGCTGATCATATCGATGGGCTCTATTAGACACTGTCGATGTCAACGATGATGCCTGTGAGCCATTGTTGAAAATAGTAGCTGCAGGACAAAGACTCTATTCTCTATGATTAATCCTTGGTAACACTAAATTCTATTTTTGAATTGATGTACAAGGATCGATCGTGTCTCAAGACACAATTGGATGGCATAATTAGGCTCAAATCCACAATAATTAATGTAGAACATCAAGGTGGTTGATACTCAAGCTTGAGCAAACTCCATTAATGAATCTACCAACATCATGATGTGAATTGGATAGCACTTTGTTGTACCTCAATGGATATCATTTCTATCCTCAGTTTGGTAGTGCTTCGCTATGGAAATTGCTCATCAAAATATTTAGTTTGATAGCACTTCATTAGGGAAGGCAATCAGAGTTTAGGATCAAGGAAATTACTCCATTTATAGACCATCCAAATATGCATCCTAGCTTCTTCAACAAGCCAAGAAAAAGAATTGCTTGGGCTGAGGTAGGTGAAGTGACGCTTCCAAAAGCTTCCAAGGATAACCATTCAAGAATTTGTTGCATTCCAACAGATTTTACTCGACTTGGGTAGCTTGAGTTTGTTATATACTTGGTCATCTTCAAAAAACATGGCTCGATCTATGGCTACTATCAACAGGTATGGCCTACCTGAGACCGTCATCAATGTCAATGGTCGTGAGGCCACCGCTAGAGAAATCAGTGGTCAAGGCTAAATAGGAGTAAGCTACGCTAATTGAGTGGTTAGAACCACTATTGGATCTTGAAAAGTTCCAAGGTGAGTCCCATGGCCTAAAAAGGTGTCCACATGAGTATCCTTCTCAACATGATGCATTTTAGGTGTCTACACATTGAGGTTCTCGAGTAATATGAATTCTAATTAGATAATTATTAAAAGAACCATGTTAGGAATCACCCTAATTAGGTAATCATAAAAGTTTAAAAAATAAACATATTACACATATTTTGAGAGCATAACCAATCATTTCATTTCATAATTCTATCAACCACTTGATAAAAGTCATATGAGGCAAAGTATATAGAGGTCGACAAATCTTTACATATAAATTTAGGTTACTAAAGCTCTAATTTACTATATATATATATATATATATATATATATATAATAAGAGAAAGTGGAGTAATAAATATTGCATACATTTTGAGCAATTAATATTGTAAGTTGTTCTACATGCTTAGTACATGTATGATTTAGGTTATTTACATTCATATTGTTGTTTATTATTGAATTTTATTTGATATATTATTAGCCTTGATATATATTAATTTGCACATATTACTCTACTCACATTGTAATCTTGACCTTATAGTATTCTGGTTATAACCCAGGTGTTGTAGGTGAGTTGGAGAGGAGAGGGCAATCGTCCAAGGGAGGTCCCAGGTTCGAATCTCCACCCTGCCAAAAAGTTGAATTGGGTATCCAAAATCCAATTGATAATATTGGTGTGGGCAGGGCCATGTGCGACTCTCGGGTGACTTTGATGGTGTAGAACCCCCTGTTTGTGTTCTCTCAGACCAAGGCAGCCCCACAAGGGGTTTTTTGCTTAAAAAAAATAGTATTCTGGTTATATTAAATTTGATCATGTGATAGTTAACCTATGATATTTGTGGTAGTATTGTTGGAGAAATTTTTTGTGTCCCTTAAAGATTTGTCATGCCATAGAATTTTCTAATTTTGATCAACATTGTGGACTCTAGTCGATCCACCTCTTTTACTCAAGAAATAATTACGTAATGCTTTTGATAGATCGAGTAAGGTAAGGAAACCCTAAAATAATCTTATATTATTAACACTTATACTCAACCATATTTAAAAAAATAAAGTTCATTCAATATTTGACCAAGAATTACAATACCCAGTAATATGCTCCTATTAGTAGACTGATGCCTTTTCCATTATCAATTGTAGCAAAGTATTCAAATGATTTGATGAAAAATAAAGAAAGAGGAAGAAGAAATTGGATTAATTATATCCATTCAAATTATGTAACAAACATAACTAAGATGCACTAGTGAGAGAAAGCACCATTTACACATTCAAATAATGTAACATGCAAATGTGACAACAAACACAATTGAACACAATATTGCCCAAAGGTGGAAGCAGTATTGTATTCATATAAAGATATCTTTTACAATGGGAGTCTGGTCTAAATAACCCATATCTCACTAAATCAATACAATTTGAATTTGTGTTCAAATGATGTAACATAATTCAGCATCCTTTCATTATAAAATTAATAACAAGGGGACTCCTAAATTTCGATCCAGCCATTGAAAATGATCTCAAAAAATTGGGTACTACTAAAGCAAAACCTACATAACTATAGGGAAGAATAATATATGACTATGGGAAACAAGACACGAAGGGGAAATACAACTGATAAGACAAGGACACTCTAGAATACCTTTGGCAAAAATTGGCAATGCAAAACTTGATATCATCTTTGGCTGATGTAGCTTCTATTTATAGTTTGATATGTTCCATTCTATTGTAACTAATTTTAGCTAGTCCCTCCATCTATCTTTGTCTTTGTCTTCAATCTCTAAAGTGGACTACAACTAAATTACATTGTTCTGAGTTGTCTTGTTCTAGAGTTGACACTTGGCTATTTTTGAACCATAGGATTCTTCAATGGAGTACAACTTCATCCTTCCTTTGACCTACTCCTTTTCTAATAATGTGTTATTTCAGTAGATTTTTAGCTTTTAATGAATTTTGAAGCTTTCAAAAGATCATTTTCTTATCTTTTGAATGTAGTCAAAAATTTGGTATCACATTTTTAGCACCTCAGATAGCCTTCCTTTAAATTTAGCACTTTGAAGGGGAGAAAAAATGAAGTGATAAGTAAGGGGATATGGGGATCGTATAAAGTGGAATATAGGAGATGATGAAGAGAGATACGTGCAAAAAGGAGGTAAAATTTAGTAAAGAGGAAAATAGTTTAAGGAAAGAACAGGTACAAAATATTATATGGAATAAACAATGGCTGAATGTTAGAAGAAGTGATATTATAATGAGAAGAAACTAAATAAAAGAAGAGGAATATAGTAAAAAGGGGTGCCTAAAATATAGGAAAACCCCACAAAATTAGTTTTCCATGAGTATACTTCACTAGAACTAACAGTTGTTTTAGATCTAGGCAAGATATGTTGAGCAAATATTCCATACGCTTGTAGGCCAGAGTCCACCATTTATGTGTCGCTTTCTCTTTTTTACACAATCTCGTAGGAACCTCCTCTATAGATCACTCTCTACCCTATGGGTCTTTGCTTGTGCTTTTGGATTCATGCATATAGAGAGATTTTTTCTTATTGATATTGAAAGTATGTCAAGCCTTATATAGATAGAGCTCTAAGTGATGGTCTTGCTAGTGTACATGTCTATAATAAATATAGACTCATACCTTTTATTTGAGAGTTTTTTCCACAAAAAAATGGCCTTTGGTGAAATGCCTATTCACATATTTTTCTTGCCAAAAAAATATCCTTTTTTTTTTTGGTTTGTAGCAACCCAAAAACAAGAAAAACAAGAAAACACACAAACAAAAAGAAAAAAGGTTTATATATATTTTTTTATATATATATATATATATATATATATTGATCAAGGAGAATGATTCATAAACCCCCATCCAACCTTAGACCAACTTAATGTTTGACATCCCCTAAGTTTCTTAAGAACTATACCACATGAGATTCCCCTCACGCAAGTATCTCATGTCATGCACGTAAGTCCATCCATCTCATCATTCTTGACGAGCTATACTTACTACCCTCAATCATTGAAAGGTATACATGCATCTCCATACTACACATAAACCATTATGTGTGGGTATGCTACGTGCATTGCGAGTTAAGCTATCAATATCATCCTTTGACAAGCTATCTTAACTCTTGGTACGAAATTCTAAACCTAGTTAACTCATCTCCTTAAGGGGGTCTTAAGCCCTTAGGTCATACTCTAAGTTCACCTAGAACTTACAACTTTTAATTTTTTTTAAGAAAACTCATAAGAATACCAAGGAGAAATCTAGATACTAAATCTAACAAAACAATCAAATTTTAAATAAACATGAGACATTCATTAAAGGGAAAACATGTGGTAAATAATTAAACAATATTTCAATAAGAAAGGATAATAAAATACAATAATAAACAACGCTCATTTAATCCCTTGGGAAAATCTCCCCGCAAATCTAATCTATTACAAAATCAAGCAAGAAATAAGGTAAAGAGCATACTTATGAAGTAGTTTATCTCTTTAATTTGGTCCTCCCACTCTTCCATTGATCAAGTGAGGATAGTAGGGAATCAGGGCACTCATGAATCCAGATAGACATGATTCTAATGCATTTAATCATTTATTTACCAAATTGTAACTATACAATTAACCCAAGCAATTCAACTTTCTAATGCATAGATGTTATCATAGAGCTTCCCTCTCTATGACCCCTCTCACCCTCTTAAGATATTCATCCTACCATGCATATAGCATTATGCTTTATTTGCAATAAATAATCTAAACCCTCATTTAACAATTAAGGTCCTATACCCTTAACTGTTTAAAGCACTAGGTTGTTTCATCTTATTTAAATCAAGTAACCAGCTTTTAGTTTGTACCAAAAATATTTCTCATCATTTCATAAATCAAGGTCCCATACCCTCATTTCACAAAATGAACCATAACATAGTATATTTTCCATTCCATTTTATAAAGCAAGGTCCCATACCCTCATTTCACAAAATGAACCATAACATAATATATTTTCCATTCCATTTTATAAAGCAAGGTCCCATACCCTCATTTCACAAAATGAAACATAAACACATTAATTCCCATAAAATCCATTCCATTTCATAAAGCAAGGTCCCATACCCTCATTTTACAAAATGAACCATAACATAATATATTTTCCATTCCATTTCATAAAGCAAGGTCCCATACCCTCATTTTACAAAATGAACCATAAAATAATATATTTTCCATTCCATTTCATAAAGCAAGTTCCCATACCCTCATTTTACAAAATGAAACATAAACATAATATAAAATCCATTCCATTTCATAAAGCAAGGTCCCATACCCTCATTTTACAAAATGAAACATAAACATATTAATTTAAATTAGAAGTCTACCACTAAGGGAACCTTATTTCTTAAATGATATTCCTACTTGACTAGAACCAACCAGGGAATTTCTTATATCTCATCTTACGGTCTCCCAATATGGTGCTTTTGATCGCTATGCTATGCACACAATCCTTTGAATTCAGGTGCAACACACAACTCTTGGCTATAGCTAACACAACACCTTAGCTTTGGGTTATGCACACAACGCTTGGCTTTGGATAACTCATAGTGCTTTTGGCTAACACATAGCACTTGGTTTTTGCTAACTCCTAGATATTGGCTTTGGATAACTTCTAGCGCTTGGCTTCCACACCCAAAACAAGCTATGCTTGGCTATGACACCCAATAGTGACCTACGCTCAACTGCAACATCTAACTATGAGCTACACTTGGCTATGACACCCAATAGCAAGCTACGCTTAGTTGCAACATCTAATCGTGAGCTACGTTCTGACACCCAAAAATGAGCTATGCTCATCTACAACATCTAACCATGAGCTACGCTTGGCTATGACATCTAATAGTGAGCTACGCTTAGCTGGAACATCTAACCATGAGATATGCTTGGCTATGACACCCAAAAATGAGCTATGCTCGGTTGCAACATCTAATCATGAGCTACACTTGGCTATGGAAAATAATAGCAAGCTACGCTTAGCTATAAGGCAAACAATAGTGAGCTACCACATCTAACAGTGAGCTACACTCAACTATGACATACAACAATGAGCTATGCTCAGCTACAGTAAACAACAACAAGCTACCACATCTAATAGTGATCTATGCTTGACTATGGTATACAACAATGAGTTATGCTTGGTTATGATAAACAACAATGAGCTACCACATCTAATAGTGAGCTATGCTCGACTATGACATACAATAATGAGCTATGCTCAACTACAAAAAACAACAGTGAGCTATGTTTGGATATAAGGCAAACAAAAATGAGCTACCATATATAACAGGGATCTATGCTCAGCTACCACATAGGGGTCCAAGAAAGTAATACCAACCTAGTCGCCCATTCTACTAGTTTTCGTTGGTTGTTCGATCGAGTCTGAGCACCACTCCTCGTTCGCCCAACACCTTTTGTTCTCTGCTCTGCTTTCGTCTCCTCTTGCTCATCTCTCTAGCTCTCATTTTTTCTTGCCTTAGCACCCCTCCATTTCTCCTTGACTTCCATATGCCAACCACTTCCATTACTTCCACACCCCTTCATCAGGTGGTAGAGGAGGCATCCCTTCCTCTTGCCTTTTCATGGTGCAACTAGCATTTAAGTCTTTTTATTTTATGTAGAGATAACCATCCCCTCATTCTGGTGGAGCCATTCTTGCGTTAATGGAGTTATACCTTTGCACCAGCCAAACTCTACTCTGGGTGGCCCATCCAATTCAAGGTAAGAGAAAATAGATTTGTATTGCTTCTTTTTCCTTTCTTTTAAACTCAACCACTCATATATTAAGGATAATCCACCGACTATCCAAAGGAATGGTTATTTAAAGTGGGATATTATTTTTATTTAAGGATATGTCCATTTATCATTTAACTTAAATTTACCATTTATTCAAATGAATGGCTACCTAAAATAAGGTATTCTTTATTTCCAAGAATAAATCTATTTATCATTTAATTAAATTTACCATTTATTTAAATGAATAGCTATCTAGAATAAAGCATTCTTTTTTAAAATAAATCCACCATTTATTTAAATGAATAGCTATCTAGAATAAAGCATTCTTTTTAAAATAAATCCACCATTTATTTAAATGAATAGCTATCTAGAATAAAGCATTCTTTTTTTTTAAATAAATCCACCATTTATTTAAATGAATAGCTATCTAGAACAAGACATTCTTTTTATCTAGAAAGTTATGAAGACAGTTTGATCATTCCAAATTTCCACATTGTTGAGGTGAAGTACTGAAGTAAAAGATAATTAAATATGAGCACAAACAAAGAGGAAGATCTTTCCATCAATTTTTCTCTACCTCGAGAACTTACGATAGCTACTAAGCCATTAGTCCGGGGCTCAAGGTGGTTATTTATTTATGATTATCCCCATCGAATGCATACCTATATGAAAGTATCTATCCTTGTTACCTTCGAGTTGTCATATCATCATTTCCCCCAACCTCAAGTACCCTCATATTCGATGGAGGACTAAAATTCTTCCACTTACGAGTGCACCTAATCCTACACATTGGCAATTTGTTAGTAGTAACATATCCTTCATTATCTAGTAATATTGCATAACTGCTTTATTGCACAAAAACCGAGTATTGAAGCATCACTCTTAAATACATTGTTTCTTCATTTCAAAAGTCCATCTAGAAGGGTCATGACATGGTTGCTTTCTGTATAGCTGACACCCTAAAAAATACAATATGATGTATGATATTTCTTATACAAACTTTGTTAGCTTGATCTTAATTAGCCAAAACTACGTTTAGTATTACTCATAGAACTACATAATTAGTGAAATGAAGATGGTTGTGTTGTCAAAAGTTTTAAAGGAGACTCTATTTATTCTACCAAACTTTTGTTGAACTTATGAGTCAGATCATGTTGTAGATTACTTGTTGTAGTAGCACTCAAAAAGATATACATGATGATTTATATTTAGCTATCTATGTCACAACTATACTCAACCTTTTATTTACACATCATCTATTTACATGAAAATGTGGTGCGTTTGCCCATGCCTAACCAGAATTAATTCTTATAGATTCTACCTAATATATTTTTTGCTACATCCTATAAGTATTACTTAATCATCATTTCTTCTTGGTCATAAATCTCAGTCATTAGAAATCCTCTAAGTTAACATACTTAATCAAACAATAGTCTTGTGCTTATATCTCTAGTTTAATCTTTGTTGCTTGCTAATATTTTGAGTTCACATCTGGATTATCAAATTTATACTTTAGAGTAAGTGTGGTCCATTGATCTCTTTTTAAGTCTAATCCTTTGAAAATCCTATGATAATATATTAGTCTCAACGAGTCGCAACTATAGATCTAGATTCCTAAGTGGATGTGGATCATTGCTCTTGATGTGGAGAAAATTCCTTGCGGTAAAATTAAACTTGTGGCATTCATTCCCATTGTCCACACATCCTTGATTTAGTCTAAATCCTTTATATTTTTCTACTATGCAATCTAAGCCACCCATTTTACAATGTCGACTAATGCACACCCTTGATTACTTCTTAGGTGGAGCACTGTGGTCAATTAGATTTGAGTCATTGGTAGCGTAATGCAAACCATAATATCGTGTGTTAAATTTATTATTTTTATTAACCAAGCATGACTTTTTCTCATGATATCTAGATAAATATAGATTATTGATTTAGTCTCCTAGGATTTACTGTATCAAGCATCACAATTTGTTGATTCCTTTTGACATGGTAGAATGTAAACTGTTGATCTTTGGTGCCAAGCGCTCTTTATTTATTACCATAGACTATTTATTTATTGGTGAATGGGTACCATTGATTCCTATCTATGTGGTATGACATGGACCATTCATTCTTCTAATTCTTAAAGGCGATGTTCATTGAGCAATGCAAACCATTCGTTTTTTTTTTGGGTTCAACCAAAGTGCTTTGTTGTCATTTGTTGATAAATTTGCATTGTTGAATTCTTCTTCTTGGTGGATGAGAGTCATTAATATGACTTGATCTATATATATCTTGCTTTATCTACAAATGCAGTCCATTCATTCATCGAATTTCATGGTCTATATATGTTGTATCAAGAGATCTTGTCCATTAGTTATATAAAAGTAATCACTAAGCCAATCATGAAGATTTTACCTGATAAACCATGGTCTTTGATCTGGGTTTGGATGAACACGAGCCATTAATTTCTTCTAACAGGTTGGTCAACTATGGATGACTTGTTATTAACGAGGCATCAAGTTGTTTTTTTTGGGCTATAAATATTTTGCAGATTGACATGAGCCATTTGTTTTCCTTTGAGTTGTGTATGTGATAAGAGCTCTTGTTTACCTAGCTACATGGCATGATGTGGACTACAAATATTTGTTATGAATAGGAAATTTTTGTCTTATATGGTAGATGAGACAAAATAGCTTTTGGCAGGCATGGCAAATAAGACAAGGGACTTTGGCACATATGACAAGACTTTTGACTGCAAGTGAATCATAGATTTTTCTAACAGATGAATGCAGAGCATCTATTCTAGTCGGGAGAACTATGAGATGAAAGAATTTAAATAGAAAAATGTTTTAATAGCTAGGATTTAAAAATGGTGCTTAGAAGAATGTATACCATAGATTACAACTGAATTTGGTCGACCTATAATGAAGACACATTTTAACAAGTCAAAGGGGAATTATGCATCTCGAATTACTAAAGGCTCATATTCTCTTAAATTGTGCGGGCTAACACAAATTATTGATGACATGGAAAGATGCACGACTTATATCTTAAGGAGAGAAATAATTTGGATGACTCGGGTAGACTTTAAACATGTAAAATAATGTGGACGATGATTTATTAAGGAATATGTATGAGATTTAACTAGTAGAGTTTGCTAAATGAGACAAAGGAGGATTTTGAAATTTTATGGAAGGATCAAATGAAATTGTTTGAATTTAACAATATTTGAGCTCTTTATTGAACAAGAAAAATTAAGGAAAAAAGGGGACTAGATGAAACATTTAAAAAACAAAAAAAAATGTGCTAATGAGATCAATAGACTAATGTGTAACCAAAAATGGATTTCCATGATCTAATAAAATCTAAGGGACAATTAAGATTATTAAATTTGAACATGAACTAATTAGAAAACTATGGACTAATGGAGTTATTTAGGAGTTTGAGGTGAGGGGTGTTAGATTTTATGAAATCCAACATTGTCTCCGATTGGGATAGGTGCATATAAATAATTTGATATAACTAAGAACACTAGATTTCTCTAGTTGGATTAACCCAACCTAATATGTTCTATCTAATGGTGATTATACATATGCCTAATGACCTTTACCTATGAATTGACTAAAGACTAAAACAAATGGAACAAACATGATTGAACAAATGATCATAAAAAATACACAAAATATTTTTAAACAATATTTCTCTAGGCCCTTGGAGCTGAATGGTAGATCTTCAAGTGTTGACCATTGATAGCTATTAAAAAATTCTCTACCAAAAAAAATTCTGCAACTTGTGAGTATGTTGACCAATAGTCTAAATAATTTGATAAGGGCCTAGTCATTTTGGTTCTAATTTTCCTTTACTTCTAGGCTCATCATTTTTAGGATCCTAATAAAGCACTAAATATCCATCTTGTAAGGGCTTTCCTTTTTCTTTTCTATTAATTTTTTGTGCAACTTTTTTATCTTGTTCACTAATCCTTGAAAGTGCATCTCTTTTATCTTCCTATAAATGGACTATCTGATCTAACCTTTGCGTAAGATTATCTAGATCATTGTGATTTGTTAGAAGCAGGGAAAGAGCATGACTCTCTATTTGAGGGGGTAGTAGGGATTATTCTCCATATACAAGATCATAAGGATATTTTACTATGCTCTTCTTAATGGATATTCTATCAACCCAAAGAGAAAATTTCAACTCATAATCCCAAATCATTTTAATTCTTCCTAATGCTCTCTTGATCCTAGTAATCATATTTTTCTTTGAGGATTCTACCAAACCATTACCTAGTAATACCATACTTTATATAGAATAGAATCACCTCAAAATAAGTAAAGTTAGACCCATTTTCAGTGACTATGTTTCTTGGAATTCTAAATCTAGTGACCATGTAATATTTCTAAATCAGCTAATATGCAAATGCCTCATGAATATTTCTTAATTCCTCTATCATTCCTTGGTGAAAATTTTTATTGATATGAGGGGAGGGAATGGGTCTGAACCTATCCACCAAGGCTTAATCTTACTAATTTTTGAGCATGTGTTAAAAAAAAAGGAGCAATGGTGGAGGCTCTTTCACAAATTGAGTGCCAAAAAATTTGTCTCGCTTTTGACCTACCTCAATCTCTTTTGACTCTTCCTCGATTGACTCCTCGGAGTCTGAGTCAAAAGACCTCAAAAGTCTCATAATATTAGTCAGAGAGAAAGCAAAAAACTTGGAAGGTGTTTCGATATTACCTAGAGGTATCAAGTGTGGGTGCACAAGATGCTCTAAGCATCTCTCCACAAAAGTTGTGAAGGTTGAATCCCCCTATTATAATGGAAATATCATATTCAAAAGAGCACTCTCCATTGATGAAGAAAAATAAATAGATAGAAGTTTTAGCTTATGTCAAAGAAATTTCCCCCTCATTGAGACCAAAATCTTCCAATTTAATTCCCTTCCTCAACAAGCTTGAGGAAAAGCATCGGGCTTTGATTGGATCTCTTCAGGTGGCTATCTCTTTTATTGAGGAGCATCAAGATTTAAACCAACAATAGCATAATGAACCAAGAACCCCCAAAAAGGACACGAGGAATGCAGGAAAATCACCCTTTAAGGCATAGTAAGATCCTCAATGGTAGCTCCTTGAGTCTTGTCTATTCTATATTGTGATCCTATTGTGCTTCTCCCCTATAAGATTGGGTAATCCAGTGTGGCAGTGGTTTATTTGGTTGGCTATTTTATTTGGGTAGTTTTTTTGGTTGGGTAGTACTTCTCATTAGAGTCTCTTGGGCTTTACCTTGAGATATTTTTGTTCCACTTTTTATAAAAGGTTTTGGGATCCATTCAAAACCCCTTATTTTATCTAATCAAAAAATAAATAAATTTGGTGACCACATTTGTTGTTGACTTCTTGAGAGGAGTTTCTTCCACCCACTTAGTAAAGTAATCAGTGGTAGTGATTATCCATCTATGTATGCTAGAAGAATTTGGATTTTCCCCGATAAGGTCAATTTTCCATTGAGTAAATGGAACTTAAACAACCACTAGTTTTAAAGGTATAGCAAATAAGATCTTTATTCATGTAAAAATCTAGCAACTATGACAACTCCTTATAAACTGGTAGACATATTTGAACAAATAAGGCCAATAGTAACCAGCTCTCATGATCTTGTGAGTTGTAGCTTTTGGTGCAAAATGACCTCCACAAAAACCAGTATGATATTCTCTCAAAAGTTGAGGCACTTATTTTTCAAAAACACACAATAGTATTCCATTTGGGTGTCTCCAATACAATCTACCCTCATGATAGTGGTACTTATAAGCCAATTGTATCACTGACTTTTTCTTATTCTTGGGCATAAAAGTAAGATTTGATGTCATCATACCATATGCATTTTGAATTATGGGTCATCCTGACCTCATGCTCATCATCAAATATTACATTAGTATTCATATGCTCTCCTTATTTGTTGGCCATGTATTTGGCTAATCCCTATCCTCTGATAATCTGAATGGATTTAAATTCAACATCATACTATAACAACTTTACCATCCATCTAGCAAACCTACCTGAGGGTTTAGGTTGAGTGAATACATCTTTGATAGCAATATGAGGGATGTAAGCCATGACCTTATTAGAGCCAAAAATACTTTTAAAATGATCTAGTGCTTTAATAAGAGCATAAGCTTATTTTTCTATCAATGTATACTTTAATTGAGCACCTTTTAAACTAGCACTCATAAAGGCAATTGGTCTTTCATTTTTTCATCATCCTTTTGAGATAATACTGCAACAATGGTATGTTTAGAAGCAAATGAGAATATATTAAATGCTCTAGAATAGTCAAGACGAGTCAACATTGAGGCTTCAATGATAGCCTCTTTAATTCTTTGGAATGCTTTGGTGTTTTCTTCAATCCACCTTATCTCCCCCTATTTCTTGATCATTTCATTTATGGGCTTAGAAATCTCAGCAAAATCAGGAACAAACCTCTTAATAAAATTGATCTTACCAAAGAATGAACATACCCCTTTTAGATTCTTGGGGGGAGGGATTTTGTAGATTGCCTCTACTCTTTGGGGGTCAATACTTATACCTTATTTGGAAACAACATGCCCAAGTAATTTGCCCTATGTGGCTCCAAATACACACTTCTTAGGATTCAAAGATATGCCAAATTCTTTGCATCTATTAAACACTTTAGCCAAGTGCATGAAATGATATTCAAGAGACTTGGAAAAAATTGTGATGTCATCAAGATAGACTACCACTATTTCAAGCATTAAGCCTTTAAAAGTAAATTCCATAGCCCTCTAAAAATTTGCCCCAACATTCATTAATCCAAATGGCATTCTGAGATATTCAAAGGTACCCCAAGGTGTAGTGAAAGTTGTTTTGTACCTATCTTCTGGATTAACTAAAATTTGATTATAACTTGAGAAGCCATCCAAAAAAGATATTCTTGATGCCCCAACCACTACTTGAAGTAGTTTCTCCATGTTGGGGAGTGGGTAGTTATCTTTAAGTGAGCTCTTATTCAAATTTCTAAAGTCAACACAAATCCTAATATCACCATTCTTTTTCCTGACTGGGACTAGATTTGCTATCCAAGAAGAAAATCTCACTTTTCTTATTATCTTTGCATCTAGTAGTTTTTGTACTTCCTTCTGCATAACTAGATGTAAAGTAGGATTGAATTTTCTTTGCTTTTGCCTAAAAGGTTTGGCTCCTTCTTGAAGAGGAATAATGTGAGTCATAACATTTGTTTTAAATATCCTCAAATCATCATAGCACTAGGCAAAAACATCCTTATTCTTTTTGAGAAAACTAATATACTATTGTTTTTCTTTTTTTAATAAGGCTTTATTTACTTTTACAAACTTTGGTTCATCTTCTATTCCAATATTGACATCATCTACTTTAGATTCTTTGAATAGTGGTTTGTAAGCCCTATCAAAATCATCAAACAAGCTTTCTAAAGACACAAAACCCCTAGGGATTCTATTGGTCTTTAGTTGTATGACCTCTATGGGTTCTCCAATAACATATTTTAATTTTTCTTCATCCTTTTCATCACATATGATATCAGAGAATTCATTTTGTAAGGTCATAAATTCTTTAATGTGTATATCATCTTCAAAAACTTGTAAATATACCACATTATCAAGGACATATGGCTTATAAACAAATATAGTTGGAAACCTATCCATAAACCAAGTGTCTATTTTAGGGCTATCAGCCCTAGAAGCATTCATAGCCAATAGATTTGCATTATGATTTTGTGCTCTAGGAATATACTACAGATTGAAGGCCAAGAATCTATCAATTTCATCTAATACTGCCTTCTTATATTGCTTCAACCTAGGGTGCTTTGTTTGGTACTTTCCTTTGATCTATTGTATTATCAGCTCAACATCCCCACTTAATTTAAGGTAATTAATACCTAGTTCTTTGGATTTCCTAAGCCCTAGCAACAAAGCTTCATACTCTACAACATTATTTGTACAAGAAAATTCTAATCTATATGGTATACCAAGATAATTCCCATTAATATTAGTTAACATCACTCCAACCCTGCTCTTATCTAAGATTTTGCACCATAAAAGGTCATAGTCCATAGCTTAGAAGTCAAAAATCTATCAGCCTCTACATCTACCTCAAATTTTAATTTTGGATCCATATTTTTAGCATTAGGCACTTCCAACAGGAAAGGTGAATGCCAAATAGAGTATATCCCTAACTCTCTTTCTTCAACAGAATTCATGATATTGATCATGTTATCATTAGGTTCTCTTAATTCAACTAAATATCTATTAAAGGGTTCTCTTTTCAAGATAACCTTTTCTTTACCTTGCATTGGGATGGTGGTGTATGACCAATCTAATTGAATAGTACCACCTAGTTGCTTAGCCCAATGTCTAGAGAGTAAGATAGAAAAGAAAGGGTCTACATCTACTACTACAACATCCATAACTACACCTTTCTTGGGGTATTATTCTAAGTTGACTAGCAATCTAGTAATGATGCCTACACAAGGTACTCTCTTATTATCCATTACAAAAATTCAAAGGTTCTCCTTTTAACAGGTTAATCCTAGCTTATTAGTTACTTGTTTTGACATTTTTTAATGGATGCGCTGCTATCAAGAATACAATTATGAATAACATATTGATCACCATAATCTAGTGTGTATCTTAGGGATATGTAGAATGTTTTAACTAAATATGGTACTTTTACTACATTATTTTTAGGACCTTTGGGGCTTTCAAGTTCATATTTTGTTTGGTCAGCTAACTTGAAAGCTTTACAAAATTGATTTTTGTATTTTGGGATAGTCATCAACTCTCCAAAAGTAATGTTAATTTTTCTTGGCAATTTCTAGGCCAGCATCAAATTGGTATTTTTTGTCATCAAATTTCTTACTAGATTCTTGGTTGAGCAAACATTTCTGTTTTTTCTAAAAATGCTTCCTCTATATCATTTTCTTGAGGAACAACCTATTGTTTCATTTGATTGACATTTTTCTAAGAAATTATCCCTATGGTTTTCTCTTCTTGGGTAGATTTATTTTTACTTGACTGCCCATTATTTCTATTTATGGGTCTCTTGTTAGTTTTATCCTCTATTGTTCTATTCTTGATATTGATAGCATGAATTCTTTCTAAAGACTCTACTTCTTCTGCTGTTGGGATAAGTTTTCCTTGTTTCATTCTGTCAAATCTAGTATCAACAGGCTTATATGAAGTTTGTGCCTCTCCAAATATTAGGGCTCTTTGTTCATGATTAGTGGCACAAAGGTCAAGATATTTTTCAAATTTAACTTCTCTGGCCTCATCTTCTTGAGTCCAACATAGATTAACTCTAATATCTTCATCTTTAGATTCATCATTTAAATCAATGTTGGAATACATACTCAGATATATATCACAATCAACAAAATTATGTGGTGCATCACAAGCAAAGCAATAGAAAGGATAATTTGATGCTATATTATTGGATGGAATTGGGTTTGGAACATAATTGAGGTCCTTTTCTACTTTTTTTCCAATTATTATTTCCATTCCGGTTCCTATTCCTCCCTTAATTTCCATTATTGTTCTAATTTTTGTTAAAATTCCTTCTAAAGGGGGGCATGTTATCTCCTTGTTGTCTATTATCACTTTGAGACTATGAAGCCTCTACATTATTCTCTTTACCTCTCTCAATTCTAGCTAGTCTATTGTTCAAAGTAGTGAACATTTCACTCAATTGATTAGCTATCTTGTTCATTGGATCTTGCTTTATTTTCTTGGGAATAGAGAATTCAACCTTCTTAGGTTTTCTTTTAGGTTGACTAGGCTCCAGAGAGTATGCTTTCATCTTTCCACTATCAATCATATTTCTCTCTATTTGAATAGCCATATCCATACATTCATCAATGGTGGTTGTTGCTCTTTGTCTTAACTCATAATTAAAATCTCTAGGGAAGGCATTCTTGTAAAAATAGATGGACTAGTCATCATTCGGCCTTAGTCCTATTGGGATCTTATTTTTGAGTTTAGTAAATATTCTATTAAAATATTCCACTGATTCATTTTCTTTATTTTTCATAGTGGCTAATTTTATCAATAAATACTGCTCATTCTTCTTTTCCCCATATTTTCTAAGGAAGATAGTTTCCATGGTTTGGAAATAGTGATGGAGCCATTATGAAGGTTTTTAAACCATTGGTGAGCATATTTTTCTAAGGTCTAAAATAATAGCCTAAGGACTACATATTCTTTATCAACTTCTAAATTTTCAATAGCATTCAAGAAATATTTGATATGTTCTTCATCGGTAATAATAATGTTACCTTCAAATCTAGGCAAGAATTTATTGGCTTTATTGGGAAGGGGGTTTAGGTTTTGAGGTAGGGAAAAAGGTCTATACCTATTATTTCTCCATCTATTGACATTAGCATTAGGATTAGCAACTACCATATTTACTACTGATTGACTAACTATAGGTATTTGATTAACAATAGGGGATGACTGATTTGAACTTGAATTGGTACTAGAAATAAAAACATAGTGAACTAAAATTGTAGAACTACTATGAGATTTGAAAAATACCTTTGGGTTTGGAACTTTGGGAAGCAATTCCTTGTCGCTTCTTCTTGTAGATGCTAAAATCCAAGCTCTTCCTTCTTTCTTTAAATTATGGGTTTGATCAAAGTTGCCAACATAGGTGTGCAAGAAAGAACAGGATCTTCTAAAGATTCTTTAGCCAAGATTGCTCAGCTTAGTATCTCTTAATTATCACAAAATTTCTCTCAAGGGATTTAAAGGAATTATGGTTTAAAATGGTGACAAACCCTAATGACCAACAAAACCCATGATCATTGGTTTTTTAATTTTGAAAATTTGAAAATGAGGATAGAAATAAACTTGCAAAAAACCTAAGATCATATTTTGTTTCTAAATATAAATTAAAATGTCAATAGAAACAAACTCACAAAAATTATTAAATGTAAATTATGAGTTTAATCCCTAACAACAACACCATAAACTATTGGTATATGTTGCCGCTACAAGGTATTCAAAATAAAATTTTAGGTCCTCGAATCCTTGACGATAAGAATTCAACTCCTCGACAATAAAAAAAACTTTTGGTTGACTATTATCATAAAAATATTTTCAAAATGATAATATGTCCTAAAATCCCCAACAATAAAATTCAACTCCCCAACAATGGCACCAAAAAATGTTGGCTAACTGGTGCCACAAAAATATTTTACAAAATGATAACAGGTCCTTGAATCCCTAACAACGAGAATTCAACTCCTTGATAACTAAACCAAAAACTATTGGAGAAAATTTATGCATCCCTTAAATATTTGTCATACTGTAGAATTTTTTGATTTCTAATAAGAACTATGAACTCTAGTGGAATGCTTATGATAGATCGAGTAAGGTAAGGAAACCCTAAAATGAGCTTATATTGTTAACACTCATACTCAACCAGATTTAAAAAAGATTCAATATTTGACCAAGAATTACAATACCCACCAATATGCTCCTATTAGTAAATTAGTGCCTTGTCCATTATTAATTATAGCAAAATATTCAAAGAATTTGATGAAAAAAATAAACTAGGTTTATTATATCCATTCAAATGATGTAACAAACATAACTAAGATGCACCAGTGAGAGAAAGCATCATTTACACATTTAAATAATGTAACATGCAAATGTGACAACAAACACAATTGAACACAATATTATCCAAAGGTGGAAGCAGGATTGTATTTAAATAAAGATATCTTTTACAATGGAGTCCAGTATAAATAACCTAGATCTCACTAAATTAATATAATTTAAATTTGTGTTCACATGGTGTAACACAATTCAACATCCTTTCATTATAAAAGTAGTAACAAGGGGACTCCTAACTTTTGATCCAACCATTGGAAATGATCTCAGCAAACTGGGTACTACCTAAGAAATTTTTGCATAATTATAGGGAAGAATAAGAAATGGGGAGACAAGACACAAAGGGAAAATACAACTAACAAGACAAGGGAACTCTAGTATACCTTTAGCAACAATTGTTGATGCAAAACTTGATATTGTCTTTAGATGATGCAGGTTCTATTTATAGCTTGAAGATGATCCATTTTGTTGTAACTGCTTTCAACTAGTCCCTCCATCTAGCTTTATCTATGTTGTCGGTCTCTAAAGTGGACTGCAACTAAATTATATTTGTTCTGAGTTATCTTGTTCTAGAGCTAACACTTGGTTGTTTTTGAACCATAGGATTCTTTAATGGAATACAAATTCATCCTTCCTTGGCCCTACTCCTTTTCTAGCCATATGTTATTTCAATAACTTTGTAGGTTTTAATGAATTTTGAAACTTTTAAAAGACCAATTTCTTATATTTTTAATGTAGTCAAAAATTTGGTATCACATTTTTAGCACCTCGGATAGCCTTCCTTTAAATTTAGTAATTTGGCGGACAAAACATGAGATACAATTATGGTAAAGAGGAAAATATTTTAAGGAAAGGATAGAGACAAAAAATTATATGGGATAATCAATGGTTGAATGTTAGAAGAAGTGATATTGTAAGAAGAAACCAAATAAAAGAAAGGGGATATAGTAAAAAGGGGTGCCTAAAACATGGGATAACCCCACAAAATTGTATTTTCATGAGTATACTTCACTACAACTAACAATTGTTTTAGATCTAGGTAATATATGTTGAGTATATGTTCCAGATTCTTGTACGCTAGAGTCCACCATTTCTGTGTCGCTTTCTATTTTTTACACAATCTAGTAGGATCCTCCTCTATAGATCACACTCTGTCCTATGGGTCTTTGCTTGTGCTTTTGGAATCATATGCATATTGAGAGAAGTTTCCTTATTTATTCTAAAAGGATGTTAAGCCTTATATAGACAAATATTTGAGTGATGGTCTTGCTAGTGGGCACATCTATAATTATTACAATCTCATGTCTTCTATTTGAGATCTCTTCCCAAAAACAATTGGCCTTTTGTGAACTGCCTCTTCACATATTTTTCTTGCCAACCAAGCTCCTTTTTTGCCTACTTTTTGTATAGCTATAATCCTACCAAATATAGTATGATGTGTGATATTGCTCACACAAAATTTATTAGTTGATTTTAACTAGTTTGAGTTGCCTTTAGTCTTCCTCATAAACCTACATAATTGGCGAAATGAAGATGGTTGTGTTGTGAAAATTTTTAAATGAAACTCTGTTTATTTTGCCAAAATTTTGTTGCACTTATGAGTCAAACCATGCTACATATTACTTATTGTAGTAGCCTTCAAAAATATATACAGGATGATTTGTCTTCGGTTATCTATGTCATAATTGTATGTAGCTTTTTATTTACTTATCATCTATTTACATGAAAATATGGTGCATCTGCCCATGCCTAACCAAAATGATTTCTTACAAATTCTACCTGAAATATATTTTACCACATGCTATCAATATTACTTAGTTGTTATTTCTTCTTGGTCATAAATCTTATACATTAGAAATCCTCTAAGTTAACTTGTTTAATCAAACAATAGTCTTGTGCGTTTATCTTTGATTTAATCTTTGTCACTTGCTAATATTTTGAGTTCACATATAGGTGGTCAACTTTCTTATTTAGAGTAAATGCGGTCCATTGATCTCTTTTTAAGTCTAATACTTTGATTATCTTGATATAATGTATTAGTCTCGATAAACCACCATTGTATATATATATTCCTAAGAAAACATGGGTTGTTGATCTTGATGTGTAGAAAAGTTCTTACAGCAATATTAAACTTGTGCTATTCGTTCCTATTGTCCACACACCATTGATTTCTTCTAAATCATTTGTCTTCTTTTGCTATTCAATCTGAGTTTTCCATGTTACAATATCAACTAATGTGCACCCTTGATTACTATTTACATGTAGCACTACGGTCTATTAGATTTGAGTCATTGGTAGCATAATGTGAACCATAAGATCTTACATAAAATTTATTGATTTCATTAAACTAACCATAATCATTGATCATGATCTATAGATAAACATGGGTCATCGATTTAGTCTCCTAGGTTTGATTAGTTCGAGCACCACGATCCATTGATTTCTTTTGAAATGGTAGAATTTAGACTATTGATCTTTGCTATCAAGATCTCTTCGTCAACTACCATAGATAATTTATTTATTTATAGATGAATGCAGACCATTCATTCTTCAAAGACTCAAAGGTATTGTTCATCGAGCAATGCAAACCACTCATTTTTTATCAAGTTTTTTTTTTTTTGTAGATAAGATACTATAGCATTAATACCGGGTTTTACAGGTTGACCCAAAACCTTTTACAAAAATTAGCCCAGGGCTATTGATGAACATATCCTTACTAAGGATCCTATATATGTAAAATCTACATTCCACCAAAGCCATTACATCCGGTAAGGCACATAGCCTGTTATCAAAAATAAACTTCCCATACAACATTTTGGGTATACCCGAGAAAACACACATGCATCATAATTACAAAAAATAAATAGACACGGATCCCTTCCTTGAGACAATGGAGAAACAAAAAGCTGCAGAAACACATAGCAAAGTACTAAAAAAACTCCCACAAGCTCTGTATTGACAGTTACTCTTAATAATTATTTGGTAATTGATTTCTTCCGTATATGACATGCTTTGGTACCACATACTATCTTGGCCAATCAACCTTGGAGAAGTGAACCTACTGGCTGGATTTATGGCGGTGGCTATCTGGTGTTCCACGTGGCTTTGGTTTGAAGTCTTATATTGTCGTTTCTTTCCTTCCCTATGATTATCAACCAACCTCAAATTACTAAGATGACTAGGAGCCATGTTATCTAACATGTGACTGTCCCCATTAGTCTTTATGGTATTTCCAAGCAGCATCCATGAAGACTGATAGCTCAAATAATTTTTATTGTGAGTCCAATTCAAAAAAGAGACAGGAATACTCCTAGCCTTTGAACTTACAGTGCCTTCCCTGTTGGTAAATTCGACTATCATTCTTGGCATTCTTGTTGAATAAGCTCCTCTACTTCACTCGGGACACCGTGTTCCCATTTGAAAAGTCCGTCACCATCGACACCTAAATTGTCCAGCTTATCAGCAATTTTTTTAGCTTCCCGAAAGACATGTTGGGCTTTCCTGTCCTGTATTCCTTGTAAAAGAATCCTAGCCTCTTCAACAATTTTTTTAATCCTCCAAGGAGGTATTTTCCAATTATTAATGAGATTTATAACATGCATAGAGTCTCCTTCTATGATCAAATTACCTTCTAAGTCTTGAGTCATTTGAAGGCCTCTCCACATAGCTCTAGCTTTAGCTTCGTTGTTCGTACTTGTTCCTAAATATTCAGAAAACACAAGCATCATATTCCCATTATGATCTTGCACAATGCCACCAGTGCCTGCTCTACCAGGATTTTTTTATCAGGTTTCTTCAAAGTGCTTTATCATCATTCATCGATAAATGTGCACCATTAAATTCTTTTTATCGATCGATGCGGGTCATTGATCTAACTTGATCTATATTTTTTATTTATTTATCTAAAAATGTGGTGCATTCATTCATTGGATTTTGTGGATTGTAGATGTTATTGTGAGAGATCTTATCCAGTAGTTATATTAAAGAAATCACTAATCATGAATATTTTTACCTAATGAACTATGATCATTGATCTAGGCTTGGACAAATATGTGCGATCAATTTCTTCTAACGGGCTAATCAACTATGGATGACTTGATATAAATAAGGTATCGAGTTGTTTTCTATGGGCCATAAAACTTTTGTAGATTGATATGCATCATTCATTTTCCTTTGAGCTACATATGCGATAAGGGATCCTATTGACTTAGTTGTGTGGCATCTTACAAACTAAAAATATTTCTAATGAAAATAATTTTTTTGGCTTATATGGTAGATGAGACAAAATGGATTTTGGTGGGCATGGTGAATAAGACAAGGAATTTTGGTATATATGACAAGACTTTTGACTACAAGCAGATCATAAATATTTTTTGATGGATGAATGTGGAACATCTATTTTATGTAGAGTTGATGTTACACCAAAACCTCAAAGCCTTAGTGTTTGATACAATATTTATATTTGAACACCTCATAGGGTAGTTAGTCCCAGGGTCCAGGGTGGCAGTTAGTCCACTAAGCCAAATCCCCAAGGTGTGGCAGTTAGTCCAACACCCCTCTTCCAATGTGACACAGGGGGATTTGATCTTGGGGGTAGGCTTTGATATTTACTATAGAGTTTTTGTTACACAAAAACCTTGAGTCGTTAGTGTTCGATATAATCTCTGTATTTGAACACCTCACAGGGTGGTTAGTCCCAAGGCTCAGGGTGGCGGTTAGTCCAACATTTTTGTCAACAAAACTATGAGGTGAAAGACTTTAAATGGGGAAATGCTTTAATGGCTAGAATTTAACAACGGTGTTTGGAAGAATGTAGACCATAAATTACAACTAAATTTTGTCAACCTATAACGAAGACACTTTTTTACAAGTCAAATGGGAATTATGCATCGTGAATTTCTAATATATTGGATTCTCTTACCTTTTGAAGGCTGACACAAACTATTGATGACATGGGAAGATGCATGACTTGTAACTTAAGGAGAGAAATAATTTGGATGACTCGAGTAGACTTTAAACATGTGAAATAATGTGAGCAATGGATGATTGGGAAGATATATGAGATTTAACCAGTAGAGTGCGCCAAATGAGACAAAGAGAGATTTTAAAATTTGAAAGAAAGGATCAATGAACATAGTTTAATTTTACAACATTGTGACCTCTTTATTGAACAGGGACAATTAAGAGTAAAATGAGACTTAGATTAAACATTTAGAAAATAAGACAAAATTATGCTAATGAGATCAATAGACTTATGTGTAAACAAGAATGAATTTCCATGATCTAATAAAGTCTAACGGACTGTTAAAATTATAAAAATTGAACATGAACTAATTAGAAACATATGGACTAATGGATTTATTCAATATTTTGAGATGAGGGATGTTAGATTTTATGAAATCCAACAAGTATTAAGGCTTAAAAAGCCATCAGTAGTATCAAAGCCACTACCAAATTTCATCTAGGTTTATAGAATTAATTTAGTCACAGAATTCAATTTTTTCTAGTTTGATAAAGTTGATTAAGAGTATGTCCATTTTTAAGGCAGTGTGACTCTTATTCTATTATAAGATCATATTATGTAGATAGACTGGAGTCATTCTACAATTGAAGAATAACCAGTGAAGACTAGGACTCAGCTAGATTAAAATATGTATCAACTTTAAGATAGTTGATCATTAAGGGTTATATCCAACCCTTGACTTAAATAGAGAATTTAAGGTCTAACCCTTGATAGTGATAGAGGAATCAGGGACACTCAACATCACCTTGATATTAGATATTTGAGTTTTATAATAGAGACACTCTGACATTGATTTTGGATCCTTAGGTGCAACCTAAGACATTATTGATTTTAGAGAAAGTAGCAACAAAAGTGTGAGAAGCTTCCTACAATAAATAGAGAAGAGTTTTGTTAGGATCCTCAATCCTAACATTATTAGTTAGTATTAGTTAGTATTATTAATAATTTAATTATTATATTATTAACTTATAAAGTGAACCATCACAACCCTTCATAACGTGAACCATCACGTCTCCTCATACGTGAACCATCATGTCTCTTCACCAACGTAGCTTTAGGGTAGATATATATTAGGTTGGCCATCCATATCAAATCATCCAAGAAGAAGAAGAATAAGCATATATTCTAAGGAGGGAGTCCCCTATAGTGGCAAAGCGATTACAAGGGAACCCCCTTTGAGTGGCCTACGATTACATTTACATTAATTTGTTAATAATTTTATAGTAAGACCTTGGAGTCTTACCATTTGGTATCAGAGCCATGTGGGACCCAGTCATGTGGGAATTGCTCAAAGATCTTCATCAAATAACTTTTGTGTGTGAGTATCAAACTCGGTTTGAGGATATCACCAAACACAACACAATATTGGATGAATCAATTCTCATCAATGGCTTCATTAGGGGATTAAAAGAGGAAATTAGAATGGAGGTGACAAGGTTCAATCCCTATACCATGATGCAAACCTATGGATTGGTAAAATTAGCTGAAGATAAAATCAATGCACAACAATGATTAGGGAAACCACTTATGGAAAAATTATCGACCACTTACATCGCTCCCAAACCTATGCATAATGGAAGGGCACAAAGCACTTACACAACCCCCAAATCTAACCAAACTTTACGAATTAAACATCTTAGCTTTGAGGAGATGAAGGAACGACAAGCAAAAGGACTCTGTGATAATTGTGATGAATAATTTGGACCCCACCATAAATGTGCTACAATAACATTGTATTTATTGAAGTAAGTTGATCCGTGTCTCTCCATAGAGCAAGCAGATGAGGTAGTTGTGTCCAAAGTGACCAGTGCACCTACTCACCACAATGAATACAATGACGTCGATGTGTAAGAAGTGATTGATGTACCAAGAAAGGATGGGGTAGACATACCCAAAGTGATCAATGCTAGCCAAAAATGCACTCTACAAGACCTACACATACCTTCCTCACCAATAGTGAGTTCTTGCCATATGACCAAACCTATTCGAAACCAACACAGAGTGACAACAAAATCCTTCTCCGTTGGCTCTACCAAGGAACCAAAAAAAGATATGAAATCATTACCATCACTTTTGATGCATCATTCTGAAGTATTTGAGGAACCCCAAGGGTTTCCCTCCCATCGTCATCATGATTTTCCTAAGGAAGATTCTACTATTGTTCTTGGCAACCCCCCACTAATGCTTCATCCTTCTTGATATCCCTGCCTACGAAAGGATGCCATTAAAAGAGTCCAAGAACTTACACAAATCCTTATTGGAAAACAAAGTACAAAGCTTCTCACTTTGAGCTTTGAGGACAAAGCTCTTTTTAAGGAGGGTGGCATGTTAGGATCCTCAATCCTAACATTATTAGTTAGTATTAGTTAGTATTATTAATCATTTAATTATTATGTTATTAACTTATAAAGTGAACCATCACAACCCTTCATAATGTGAACCATCACGTCTCTTCATACGTGAACCATCATGTCTCTTCACCAACGTAGCTTTAGGGTAGATATATATTAGGTTGGCCATCCATATCAAATCATCCAAGAAGAAGAATAATAAGCATAGATTCTAAGGAGGGAGCCCCCTAGAGTAGCAAAGCGATTACAAGGGAGCCCCCTTTGAGTGGCCTGTGATTACATTTACATTAATTTGTTAATAATTTTATAGTAAGACCGTGGGGTCTTACCAAGTTTTAACTTCTAAGTGTAGAGAAAGGATAAGTTTTAGGTATTGGAGATAGACCTTGACATAAGAAAAAGTTTCAGGTCTTGGATATAGACCTTGACATAAGGGAAAAGTTTTAGGTCTTGGATATAGACCTTGACATCAAGAGGAGATTCAGGTATTAGAGATATTGACATTGAAAAGTAAAAGTTTCAGGTCCTACAAGCCTTGATATTGAAGACTCGGGGCACATAGACCTTGACATTAAAAAAATAAGGTTCAGGTTTTCAGAAACCTTGACATTGAATAAATAAGAAATAGCAATCTATGACAAAATATTAAGGTTACCTATTTTGGAAGAGTCATTCAAAATAGAGATAATCTATATGAAGATAGAGACTATTGATTAAGCATTTTTATAATAAAGGAGAAAAGGCCCCAATTTTAGGAGTGAAGGACCAAGGTTTGTATTAAATAAGAAAGATATATCAGATCTTGAGAAAGAACATTAGTCTTAAGATAGGTATATCATTCTTAAATCAATATAAGATAAGCATTGAATATATAGTGAATAAGAGCAACAATAAGCATCGAGGATAGAGGCCCTTATAATGAATAATAAAAGAGGCCATTATAAAGATATTGAGAAGGAATACAAAGGCTCCATATTGTATTAATAAGACATAAAAGCATAATTAGAGCAAGAGCACCATCATACGAGTAGCAAAGTGTCATTAGAATAACATAAAGCCATAGGTTGGAGTAGTGCAAAAAGTAATATTTAAGGCTAAGTGAAACGTCCAGCCAAATTAGCACAACGTATAGGTATACAAAAATCTAACGATGTAGCAGAAGCTAAAGCATAGAGGTGGACACCATATTCTAGAGCACAATGGTCTAGGTATCAATCATAGAGCACAAAAGTCAAGATAAATATCTTAGAGCACAATGGTGTTGGTATTCATCATAAAGTGCAGAATCTGAGATAAATACCTCAAAGTGTAGTGGTCTAGGTATTCAACATAGATCCTAGAAGCTACGATAAACACCTCAGAGCACAAAGATCAATATGGCATAGAGGCTAAGAAAGAAAGAGGTGGTATAAAGCTAATGTAAGGTCTAAGAGAAAGATCAAATATTGTATGAATATGAAGAAGATGATAGGAAAAGAGATTTATAAATAAAGATACAATAGTGGAACTCAACTATTCGGTAAGTGCAAGTAAGAGCACCAAATATAGCTATAGTTCATAGCTTGAAGGAGCATTAACCTACAATACAAATGATATAGTGAGGAAAGAAAAGAAAAGAAGAGTAACTTGAACACAACAATGCACTCATTCATAGCAGAACCAGAGCTCAATGAAGGAGATGAATCAAGTTTAGAATATGGAATAGCAAGAGATACAAACATTTGAGGGATAAGAACAAGAAGCAACAATTCATTAAATGTTGAAGGACATAGCATTATATGTCGATCAAGTCTCAAGTGCTAAGTGTAAATTCATCTTTTGGATTGCCAAACGACCAACCTACGTTGAAGAACCATTCTACGTAATGGCCAAGCATTGAAAGAAAGGACATAATTATTAAAATTGTGTGAGTTCTAGGTGAAGTTGGTAGAAATGATATGTTATTCAAGAAGAGATAACACTTCATGCAATCTCCATGTTGCTTATACCCCAACAAATTAATAAAGCCACTCATATGAATGAGCACTCCAAAGAACATAAGTTATGAAATTAAATGGTTGCCAAGTTGGAAATCTAAGGTTATTTATTTTTAGGGTTTGGTAGAAGTTTAAAGGAGTTATAAGGTTTAATTAGAATCATTGATTTATTTAGTTGGAGTGATAAGTTAATTAATATAGTTTTTTTTAAGTTATTAGAATGGAGTGATAAGGAAGTTAGTTAAAGGATTTATTTTAAAGTTTGAAAAGTTTATTTATAAGTTTTTGAAGATTTGAAGTTCATTTTAGTATTTGAAATTTTTGAAGAATATTTTATTTTTGAGAAAAAGAAAATTCGAATTTTCGCAAATTTAACTAGTTGGGAGATAAAAGGATTTCAACATCAAAGTTTAGGAAAACATAAATTTGTAAAATTTATTTTAAGTTTCTAAAACTAGGGAGACAAGGATTATTAATTTAGAAATTTTGATTTATTTAAACCTAAGAGTTATAAGGTTGTCTACATCAAAGGAAATAGATCTTAATATTGATTGCATATCATGGAAGAAATTAAAAATGCATTCAATAATGAAGATATAGCAAATAAACTAAAATGTTATTTTCAAAGAATGATAGATGACCTTGATAGTGAGAAAAAACCAACAAGATCACAAAATATTCGTGAGGATTCGAAATTGGGTCTTGTTACTAAAATATCTTCTTCTAGTAGTTCTTCAATAGACTCCATTACAAAAATAGAAACTACTAAAAATATTGAAGATCTTCATCATCTACAACTTATCTACATGGAAAATAAGGAAAGAGTAGCTTTAAAAGTACATAAATGGTTATGTTATTTTATCAAGAAGATAAATATGAACTCAGCAAAATCCAAGCAAGAAGATGGACCTAATGGAGCTCAAGTAGAAGATCGCATGCATTTCAAGGTAACTTGAATTATGAAGACAAATACAAAGACTATGATTGAAGACTAAAGTTTTCAATAAGAAAATAATGTAATAGAGGGGGGTGTTGGAGTATATTACATTATTTGGTACATGCTAATGTACCCCCATGGTACCTTCATGGTACAAATGTAAATAATAGATTAAGTTTGAGTCATAGTTTAAAGTATGAGTTATTTTTTCCCTTTATGTAAGTGTGAATGTGCAATATATGCACAAGTGTCATGTGAGTTAGTGTGCAAGTGTAAGTTGAGTTTATGTGCATAAGTGTCTTATATGTAAGAGATAAAATATGTAATGTAAAGATGTGCACAAGTGTCTTAGGTTAGAGTATGCAAGTTATGAAAGTGTAAGAGTTAAGTACAGGTGTGCATACAATATAAAGTCGTGTTCATCAAGTATGCAAGTGTCATGTAGGGAAGTCAAGAGTCATGAGACTTGGCATATGGAAAGAAATAGTCAAATATACAAAAAGTCATTATACTATGGATATATCACTCCATAGATTGTATCACAAGGACAATACATTACAAAGAGAAGAGCAAGTTCTTATCATATTTGTAAGAGAAAGTGGAGTAATAAATATTGCATACATTTTGAGCAATTAATATTGTAAGTTTTTCTACATGCTTAGTACATGTATGATTTAGGCTATTTACATTCATATTAAAAATTTATTATTGAATGTTATTTTATATGTGATTAGCCTTGATATACATATTAATTTGATCATATTACTCTACTCACATTGTAATCTTGACCTTATAATATTGTGGTTATATTATATTTGATCCTATGATAGTTAACCTATGATATTTGTGGTAGTATTAAGGCTTAAAAAGCCATAAAATGTAAGCATCTTGTTCTTCTATATTTTAATATTTTTTGTCTATGATTATGCATGGAAGATGATCCATCTACAACTATGTCTTGATTGAGATATCTCTTGCAGTTGAAGTGTCAACCCCTATTATTCATCTGGTGGCTAGGTGCTAGCATTATTAGGTTGCTTAGTGCAATTGTGATCATTTTTTCTTACATTTCGTGTCTCATTAAGATCACCTTGTACATTATAATCATGAATGTTAGTTTAATTTACTTCTCTTTTCTTACTAAAAGATAAAATCTAAATTTAATCTCAACCTATAGGGAGAGTATACAATAATAAAAATAAATTCATATATCCATCAACCTATAGAGGTTGTATGGGATAAAATCCATATATATAATGTATTAATGACTAGGGTGTAAGTGATCATATTAGAAACTAATTACCATTGGTTTCTCAATAGTATAGTTTTTGATATGCTTGGTAGGACATCACTAGTTATTTAAGACTAATTTTATGGTCCTAAAACCCATAAGTAAAACCATTAGGGATCTATCCAGGTCATGAAAATCATTGTGGTAACATATTTGAAATTTGATTGACAATATTTCATTATCATTTAAGAATCACAATTTATCGTAGTACTAGGATTTTAGTTGTGTATATTATAGTTTTGAATATTATGAACTTATATATATTTGTGACTCTATGAAGATAAAATTCAAACACAAAAGAAAAAATATAGGATAAAATAGATGAGGTAGTTTCAGTTAACAGGAACCCCAAAGTGACTAGTCTAGCAAACGACTCATTTTTCTAGTAGTTGAAAGGAGGGAGATCAAGTTCTCTGTTTTCAAAGGCATATCCTCTAGAAGTTGTAAAATATCATGCATAAAATGATATTATTATATATATGAGCAATAATATATTCATCTTTTAATATTTTATTTTTATGTATACATTTGTAAATATGCTCTGCACATTTATATATATTATTTGATTCAATGACTTGTAAATATTCTCTATTTCAAGAATATAGTGTTGGGAACCCATCAAAAGCTCAATGTATTTTTCTTGCTTCCAAGGATTTTTAGATTTGTACTTCAAAGAATTTTATTTTCCACTTTTGGATCTCAATTTTGATCAATTTTAGAGAAATTTTTAGCCGAAGACTATAATTGAGTGAATTGAAAGAATTTTGACTAGTGATGGATGTCTCATAAATACATTTTGAAGAATTTATTGATGGTGTCACCCAATTAGTTATTAGTAACCTTAAGTATTATTATCTTATAAATAATTATGATTAAGTGGATAGTTCTTAATTAAGTATTGATGATTCCATAGGCATAATTTTAAAGGCATGCTTTTGCAATGTCATCTCGGCATCTAGTAAAAACATTGAATAAATTGGTTAAAAGGTTCTAGTCAAGCAATGATTTGTGTGGTTAATAAATAAACTTAGATAATTTTGAAAGATATTATACATGCCAAGGCAAATTTCTAATTATTGTATAAGTTGTTAGTATCACTTCAAGTTAGTGATTGTTTCTTGGATCATGTGCTAGTAGGTAGATTGTAGTGCATTGATGCATGTTATAGTTAAGTGCATAAAGCAACAATTTTTTGAATTAATATTGAACAATGTAAAATACCTAAATAGGATTCCACCTTGGCATTAATTAACAATAAGGAAAAAAATTCATCTAGGGATGTGCTTCGTAATTTTACCAAATTAATTTCAAATCCCTTGGTTCATAAATGGATAGAAATTTTCTAGAAATAATTAATGAGGCATGGACTCAATTAATTTAGGTTCCAATGGCTCTAATGACATGGCTAAATCACATGAAGATATTAAACATTCACATTTGATCTAATTCTACCATGTTGCATCCTGAGCATCCTTATAAACATTGACTAAACAAGAGAATTTAAGTAACCTTGTCACATCTTGATTTTTTAGATCCATTTAAATTATTTACTTTCCTGTTTTATATGGATTGATGAATGGCATGGAATTCATGACTCAAAAAATTATTCTTGGTAAGACGATACATCAAATATGATGATTTATGTATGGTCATTTATTTTTTATTATATTTTCATAAGCAATTACTTTAATGATCATACAATGGTTAGTTTATAAAATTGACTATCTTTTGCATGGTTCAAGTTTGATAAGGTTACTCTTTATTGGACTAAGCAAGGGAAGGTATCATAAAGGATAAGGGTACAAATATATAACAATAATATGGTCAAAATAAAACAAACTATAAAGCAATATTCAACAATACCAAGTGTTGACAAAAAATGGTCAACATACATCAGGAAACCATAAAAAATAATCATAAGATCAAATGAGGTAAATTTTTATATTTTTAACAAAATTGCTATTTTTGGGAGATGAAATCATTTGTTTTAATACTATCACCACTTAAAGAGATAATAGTGGCAATATAGGAAATTTTTAGCAAACAACTCAACAAGCTTACAAAAAAAATGCCAAAGTCAAGGAAATACACAATGCAAACATAAACAAAGGTATAAAGTAATCAAAATAAAATGAAAAGAGCAAAAATAAGGGTAAAAAAATTCAATAAACAAACAAAAAAATAAATTCAATTAAGCCACAAAACATATAAGTATTTTACATACATAGAGTTGGTAGGTTCCTCCAACTTAACATCATCCATGGATTACAATTGCATTGATATAAACCCATAGATTTCCTTGATGGTGTATGGAACAAACCACTCCTGGATAAATTTCCCCTTGTTTGAAGGGACAACCCATGACACAATCCATCAAATCAGTAATCCATACATCTTAATCTCTCTATCTATCATCGCATACATTTTCTCTCCCTTCACAAACATGTTTTGGTTACATGACTCCCTTAGCCCTTGTAAGTGGCATCTAGCTTGTTGATTATTGGCTTGATATCATTCGATAGAGGAGGACAAGGATCTCTACCAAGACCTTACAACCAAATTTTATGCTTTCCATCAGAGGATTTGGTACCCCAATTTCTCAATCATCTACAAAATTATAGTTGGTATCTATTTTTAGTGGTTTTAATACAAGCTAGGGTTTGTTATTATAAGTAGTTTTATTTTGTTTAGGAAAGAGAATGTATTTTCTTTTGTTTTAATCATTTTATTTAGTTGTTTTAGATCTAATTATTGTTTCACTAGTCCCTTAAAAATGAAACTTATAGGGCTAGGGTTGTCTCTTTCAATTTTAGATTTTATTTAATCGATTTTTTGTTTACTCTAACTATTGCATCACTAGGGCTAGTGTTATATGCTTTTACTTTATGATTTATCATTTTATTTTAAGTTAATTGCTACATCACTAATCCCTTAAATATAAAACTTAGAGGGCTAGGGTTCTATGCTTTTACTTTCTACATTAGTCTCTTGTTCTTGTATTTACACTATAGTAGGTTTTTTTTAATGGGTTATATGTGATTGAAACAGGCCCCACCCGTATTACATCATGTCCATATTTTGGTATTACAAGAACTTGGAAATTATGCATGTGTTGCTTGACAATATTTTAAGTTGGATCTCTTCCTTGAAAGTTGAGGAATATAATAGGTTGAGCTAATGTCATTTGATTACATTGCAGTAGTTAAGTATTTGGTGTAGAAAGTTTTTATTTGATTTATATTTTATTCTAAACTAGAGTAGATGTTGTTTAACTCCTTATCATAATTCTAGAATAAGAACTTTTGGATTTCTTGCATTAGATCTATTATGCTTATAGACTGTAGAGATTTCAATTTTTACTACAATAGACTTTCAATAAGGAGACATAGGTTTTATTCTTGCTAAATGATACATGCATAATTACCAAGTTGTTGTAATACCTCTATATTGTCATGATGTAGTATGGATGGGACCTATTTCAATCCCATATAACCCATACAAGATAAAATGCAATTAGATTACATGATATTAACATGTTTTATAGGAAGCATTATTTTATTTAGGTATATGCAGATTATTTTAGTTGATTTTTTAATCCCATGTCCCATTGGATTTTGGAAAAGTAAATGCAAAGGAAAATTATATTTTAGTAGACAGAGATTACTCTTTTTTATTGATAGAGAAGTAGTTTTGAAATGGACCCCAAACCTTTTACAACAAGTCCTAATGACCAAAAATGATCAAAAGAAGCAGAAGTAAAAAACCCAAAGGGAGCAAGCCTTAACCCCACAAAGACAAGGGAAAAACTAACATAGAAAGGAAATCAGAAAAAAATAAAGTTGGGATAATATTCCACAAGGTGAGAGGAAAGTAGGTCAAAGTAGGGAGAACTAGCATCGAAGCTCAGTCCATGCCTTTGGAATTATTCTTAGGAAGCTCTAGCTCCTCACTAGTACCAACATTCATCATCTTTTTCTTCACATATTCCAAGTGGATAGTCACCTCCTCCACCATCTTAATAATCCTGAGCACAAAACTATTTAGATATTTTATAATTTCATAGCTATTGCATAGGCTAGAAAACAAAAGGGGGTCTGAGAGGTAATCCTTTCTCCTCATATTTGTCGAGGTCTTACTTTAGACTCAAAATTTTCATATTTATTTCTTTTAGGCTAATGGATCTACACCTAGAAGGGGTATGGAAATAGTGGATCTACACCTCAGACGAGAGGTACTTGTGTCATACCCTCTTTGGTGGTTGTTGACTAATTATGGTGGGTTCACCAGGAAAATTTTTAATGACGATTTCCACATCCATGCAATATGAAGTATTTAATGTGTTATTTAATTGGCATACACCTAAAGTTTGGATAAAATGCAACTAAGCCTATACTATATGCATTTTAATTTCCTTGCAATCAACACACATAATGACTAAGAAGCTTTTTAAACTAAATGTAATAAAACTTCACTTTTTTTTGTTTATATATTCAAATTGATCCAAATATGTAAAACGGATGGAGATAAATAGAAAATAGAGTAATTTAACTAAAAATTGATCATATTGGGTACTTACTTGAACCAAAAACTTGCATAGAGCAAATCCGCAAGATCAAATTCGTGTAACTCGAATCTGCACCTATGGTGGAGCGAATTTACAAAAAATCTATAATCAGTCAGATAGGGACACTAAAAATTGTAATTAGTGTTGGAGAATATACTTGGACCACTATATGATGAACCTTAGCAACGTGGTAATCAAATCCCCTCGATCTCTTTAACAAACCGTAAACAAAAGTATAAATTGCAAGCTTTATTCAAGATCTGATATAAATAGGAAGATGGCAACTGAAACATGCAATATAAGAATGCTATAAAGTATTAAATAACTAATACATGATATGCCAATATGCAGGGACTGGTATGGAAGCAAGAAATTTCCCCTAAACTAATGATAGTGCAGATTCTCATCTACAGACGAATCCACGTCACGAATTCATGCTTCTAGTCATGCAGATTTGTTGAATCCGCTCTTCTAGTCGTGTAGATTAGTGAAAAATTTGCTAAGGGTGAAAATACAATATGTAAATTAAGGGAACATACAAATATAATTATAATAAGTTAATGTGTTCACAGTGGGGGTATGCTATTTGGCTGCTAATGATCGAAGCAACAAGGTGTGCAAAGTAGATCCAAGCTCCAATTTTGATCCTTCACTTGCAAGAAAATAACTTTAAGCATGTAAAAATGACCATTAAACTTGATTGACATGCAGAATGCTACTTTTAAAACCTTTAGGGTGTTCAAAAGTTGTAAAATTAGGAGTTAGTTTTCAGTTTGTTTGAACAAATTTGGCATTTTTCCATCTTAAGCAAAACTACATGATCTTTTTTGGTCGCATGGATTCGTGAAAGTGTGAGATTGGGCCAATTTTGGGCTAAATCATAACAAAATCCAACAACTTTTCCCAAATTACCTATTTGCCTATTTTGGACGAATCTGCATGACCTATTTTTTGATCGCGTGGATTTTCTAAAATAAGAAAAGGACAAAATGTAATTAGTAAACAACTTTGATGGCATGGGAGAGAAAAAAGGTGGGCTAAGGGGTGAACTTACATGAGTTAGGAGGGAAGAGAATTTTTAAAATATGTCAAAATTTCTAGTCTACATTTTGCCCCCTCTTTAGTGCATTTATGAGCATTAAATGCATTAAAGAAAGATGTAGACACTTGAGATGAAATTAAAATTGACACAAAAAAAAGGAATAGATGGTTTTGATGAATTATTAGAATGAAATTATTTTTTAGAAAAGTTTATTTTATTTCATATTATTTTTGTATTTTTTATATTGTTTTTTTCACGTAAATCGAGGCACAAAAATTAAAATTTTAATTTTTGAGGTATGGTGCCCCCTTAAGTTTCATGAAGAGTGTGAAATTCTTCATGTAACTCAAAATTATAATTAAAGAAATTAATTGGTGGAAATGAATGAGGGTGGGAGGTTTACAATAGGTTTTGGGGAAAACCCTAATTCATTTTTATAGTGTAGTTTACTGAATTGAGCTTTGGAGAAAATGGAGCTTCCAACTCACAGAGCAGATGAAGTCCACATGGGGGATGATAGAGCTATATCGAGAGTGCGGGTAAGAATTTTTAACCTTTTTGTTGGTTTGTTTTGTGATTTTTTTGTGAATTTTGACAAGTTTTTTGGATTTTTATTTGAATTTTTCATGTGCGCTCGGTGGGAGTGAATATGTGCGTCTCACGGTGAATCTGCATCGTGGATTCACTCAATCTAGGGTTTTTGCAAATTTGCATGTTACCAAGTTTGGATTCATGAATCCACACATGACCAGGCATGGATTCATGAATCCACATGTATCGTGGTGTGGATCCATGAATAATCACATAGATTTACAAAAATTGCTTTTGCAACACACAAATTTCTTGTAATTAATCTTTTTATGATTTAATAAATATGATGAACTAATTATATTTAATGTTTGATGTTTTTGCTTGTAGTATGGTACTCTTGGGAGTCGAGAATGGCGAAATAGGGATTTTTTTGACCAGGTGGGAGCTCTTACTGGTGCAGAGAGGGGCAATGGGTGGTACTATTGCATATAGCAAAGATGCCTCAGATTGTGGTAGATACTACTCTATTGACTACATTGGCAGAGCAGTGGTACCCAAAATTATCCATATTTTAGTTACCAATAGGTGAGATAAATGGTCACCTTAGAGGATGCATATAGGATTTTACATATTTCGATCAGGGACCAGCAGGTATATTCAACACCAGTATAGGAGCAAGCCTTAGAGCAGTTGATCGAGGATCCTCAATTTTGAGTGAAGAAGAGTAGGATCAGTGTGGAGAGGATAACAACTACTTAAGGGGTTTCTATGCTAACTGTGATGCTGAGTGGAGTAGTTGTTGGAATACTTGTTAGCCATACAAGTAGGCATCATTTGCCATGATGTCTGGTAGGGTTTGGGTCAGAGATGAGAGACATAAAGATGCGGTTTACATGGGGTCCGTTCATCTTATGTCACTTGTATCAAACATTGTATAATGTTGTGTACAAGCACCAGAGTTGCATTGTCCTCACCACCCTACTCCAAGTGTGGAGTTGGGAGCATATAGCGGTGAGGAGACCTCTAGGATTACCGCATGAGGGTATATATGTGGATCATTCGATTACTTTTTGATAGGGGCCTTCAAGAGGAGAGATATTAGTTCAGGGTGGGCTAGCTACGGTGAGGTAGGTGATAGATGATCTGAGGCCTTGATAGATCATATGGAGGTTGTGGAATATGCATCCATATTGGTATTAGAACCATATAGAGCTATCCCAAGTACATTGAGTTTAATGGTTACGATTAGAGAAGGGCGAGGTAGAGCTTCATCGTTATGATCGATTACTACACTAGTTTGGAGAGAGGTATGGTATACCGAAGCTAAGATACAAATGGTTTCAATGGTGATATGATACCCAGTAGGCATTGGATAGGATCTTGATATCATTGAGTTTAGATAGTTGAATCTAGATGATCCTCTATTTGTGAGCCCTAGAGTGGATGGTGTTGGTGTCGATGATGAGTATCATCGATGGTAGAGGGATTTGAGACCTAATGTGATTACATCCCACCCATGTCTACCATATTGAGGAGCCATAGACCATAAATTATAGATGGTAATGTTATAGGTGAGGCAACAGAGAGAGGCATAAAGGCCATAGTAGAGGGATAGCTCTAGGGTGGGACAGTGAGTTGTGCGTAGACCTAGAGTTAAAGGAGGTCTCTTAATATGGGGGGATATTCCTTGATGATATGCACCACAAGAGGAGGGAAAATTTCAATAGGTGGAGGTCTCTCGATAGAAGGATATGCCACAACAGTCATCATGTGATGTGGAGATGAGGGAGGTAGATGAAGGGAATGGTGATCGACTAGCAGAGCTAGAGAAGGAGGTGGAGGTTCAAAAGGCTATGATAGTAGGTCTAAGGAATTATATGGACACTTAGGTGAGACACATCCAGATATTTGAGGCTCAATTGACACAAGTGCAGGCTCAACTAAAGTAGCAGATGAGAGATGTGCCTTCCTCAATCATGCAGAGCTAGTCTAGCAGCCACAAGAAGTTGGAAAAGGCCTATCGACGTGAGACATTCTACCAAGGTTTGTACTTTTAGTCAGTTTCAAAGGGTTAGAGATTACCTTCACAAGTGGATATAGCTCTAATCTAGAGTCAGAGTGGGGAGTGATCTAGTTCATGAACAGTTACTTGATCCGTGAACATGTCTCTGCCTAGGCCACCACCAGGAGATAGAGGAGATGACCATGTATCTAGGGCTTCTAGAGGATGAGGTGTTATATTGTAGCATTTTTGTGACACCCTCATTTTGATGACTAAGTATGCCAAGTTTTTTATTATGGCATACATGTCTCCTCTTTTTTGTATACATATGTACTTTCCTTGAGAGTAATGCCATACTTCATTTTTACCTATTCATGTGTTATGTAGATGCAATATATTATTATTATTATTATTTTGTTTGTTGTTTTGACGTTTGATAAATGATGGGAAATTATTCTTATGGTCATGTTTGATTTTTAGTGCACTATTTATCATGCTTAATCAAGATATTGATTGTAGGGAGATAGAGTGTGATTTGATGTAGTGTAATTGATATTTGCAATGTGATTTGATTTTTGTATAAAATGTGTGTTGGGAAATATGCCCTTATGGTTTTGATTAGTCAATAATAAGCCTCGAGGATGTGTGCTTGTATATGAACTTTAATGGAGGCTACTCCTCGCATATGTTCATGAAGTGGATCCTATGTGAGGTTTTTTTGTTATGCTGACATCAAAGTGTTATGATTCAAAAGTAGTTTGAGATGGACATTTGAAAATGATATGGTTGGTGATAAGTAATGTATAACCTTAATATTAATTTTGATTAAAACTCAAGAAAAGTAAGACGTAGTACGAGTGACTCAGCATTAATAATGGAATATAGGGCTTGTGCTAGGCATAATATTCCTAGTGTGAAATAAGTTTAAGAAACCTTACTAGGATTATCTTATACCATCATTGCAAAGTCCTTATGCAACTACATGACCAAGCAATTATGTATGATCAATGCACATGTTGTGTATAACAAAAAATTATGTAATGTGATGTAGTAAATGATTGAGAATGCACTGTACTAAGGTGGTAGATATGAAATGCAATACTAATTATTGGTTTTAGCCTCAATTGTGTATGCGAACAGTCATATAGATCCATGAAGATATAATGACTTCCATCAATCAAACTCAAGGAGAATATTGATTATTTTTTAGATGAGGTTAAGTTTATCAAGAACTGGTGTAAGTTATTTGTGTATTCTTTTCCCTATCTTGATCTTATTATGATGCAAATATCTCAAAAACCAAATGTGTGTGCCTATGAAGTTCATTTGTCGATTTTGAGTAGATTAATGATGCAAGTAAATTTGAGAACTATTGTATGTGCAAACATGGATTTATTTACAAATATTGAGTAATATAGAGACTAGACCAGTCATAGAGAGAACTGAGAGGTTATATTATCTTTATATGTGGTCAAAGGTCTATTTAAGAGAGATATGTCACTATGCATGAGCGTACTACATTGCCAGTCAAGCATCTATATCCCAGTGGAGGTTAGTTGTATAGTCCAATGATATGATTTTTAAGTATTGGGGAATCGAACTACCAAACCATCTGGATGGAAATGTAGTGCTATCCTTACAACTTAGAGATTTATTATTAATTGTTGAATATTCATTTGTATCTCCAAGCTTTGGGAAAATAAGATTCTCAACAATTCCAATGAGAATTTTTACCCTATCCTTTGTTAGTGTATAGGCTTTATTTGATTATTACATTATTAGTCAATGGTTATTATTGTTGTAACCACTACTATTTAGTGCCTTGTTAGCTCTGTAACCAATGGGTTAATCTAAGCAACATTTGTATTATTTATACAATAGTTATCAATGGTAATAATGTTGTATTGATTACATGGTATCAAAGTGTGGGGCTATCATGGATGTAGCCTCCGTTGTCCGTTGTTCGTCACCTTCGTTGCTCACTATTCATTTTTCGGTCACCTCCGTTGTTCCAATTTTTTTCTATTACCTTCGCTTGCCAGTCTTCATTCATTTCAGGATGTGAGCTAGCGTCAACCATCCATGTTAGAATCAGTCGGTCGTCAGTCTAGAGTCGAGTCCAGTCGATCACTAGTCTAGGGTTGAGTTAGTATGTCGGTAATGTCATTCCAGTTGGTCATACCAGTTGCATCATCCAAATCTCAGGAAATGTGCCCAAGATGTAGGTCCAACCCTACCTTGGGTATCATGCTCGGTGGTTCTCAACTCAATTCCTCCACTTCTCGGCAACCCCGTCAAACTAGCTCTGATACCATGGAAAAATAAGATGAAGTTTACCCTTGTCATGGAATACTTATGGGATGTTGTTTATGGCACAACAACAAGACCTTCACCAAAAGCTGGATCAACAGCAACTACCGCTCCAACTGCAGATCAGATAGCATTTGACAATAAAGACAGTAGAGCAAGAGTGCTCATCTTGCTTGCTATTTCAGATGAAGTTCAACCTCATATTACTGACAAAGAACATGGTAAAGAAGCATGGAATTCCATTCAAACCATTTATGAGGGAAATAATGATTCAACCATTCTTTACTTTAAATCTCAACTTCACAGTTTGAGTATGAAGTAGGGTGAGATAGTTGAAATATTTCTATGCAGAGTGTCTGAGTTGAAAGAAAAGTTGAATTCTTTGGGAGAACCTACAGATGATAAGCTCCTTACTTCAGTAGTATTGAGATCTTTACCTAATTCTTATAGGGTGTTGATCACCTCACTTCAGGTGTCATAGAGAAAAATTACCTTTGTTGAGTTGGTCAATCTGCTTCAAGAAGAGGAGGCACGCCAACTTTAGAGAGATGATTCTTCTAATACAACCCTCTATTCCAACAGGAAGGGTTCTAAGAAGAAGGGTAATTTTCATAAGGGAGGAAATTATCACAATGATTCAAAAGGGAAACAACCTCAACAAACAAAGAGATATTGCAAAATTTGTGACAAAGACAACCATGACACAAACAGGTGTTGGCACAAGAATAAGTAAACTAAACAAAAAGACCAGAACAAACCACAAAACAAGAACAAGCAACTCAAGGTGAATGTTGTTTTTGAAGAATCTAACTCATATTCTGAGTGGGTACACAAGGTGCTCATGACTACCACAGCCTCCAAGAAGAAGGATCATGTATGGTATGTCTATTCTGGTGCTAGTAAGCACATGACTAGCAACAAATCATGGTTTGAATCATTTGAGACCAAGGAGGGCAAACCTGTCACTATTGTTGATGACAAAACCTACAAGTTTTAAGGAGAGGGTACAGTTTCAGTCACTCTTCCTGATGGCAAGTGTCAAATTGAAAAATTCCTCTATGTTCCAATATTGGCAAACAATTTTTTGTTAGTCACACAAATTCTGGATAAAGATATGGTTGTGAATTTTTGTGTTGAGGATGGCAAGAAGTGTTGCTCTATTACCAAGAGGGGTAATAACATTGCAATAGCTTCATATAAGCATGGCTTATTTGCCTTAGATGCTATCTCTACTCCTCATGTTGCCATGACAATATCTACAAAGAAGGCAACTTCCCTATGGCACAAGAGATATGGGCATCTTAGTTCTGGCTACTTACTTGAGCTAAGTAAGTATGAGATGGTAAAGGGTCTTCCTTCCCTTTCTTCCATATTTCCAGTGTGCTCTGACTGCTTGGCAGGAAAGCAGCATAGAGTACCTTTTGAGAAGAGCTCTCCAAGAGCAAATAAACCTTTAGAGTTAATTCACACCGATCTGTGCGGTCCTTTCACACCAATCAATTATGGGGAGAAGAGGTATTTTTAGTTGTTTATGGATGACTAATCATGAAATATGTGGGTGTTCTTTCTTAATATGAAATCTAAAGCCTTTAGTTTCTTCCAGCAATTCAAGAAATTTGTTGATAAGGAGTCAGGGACTTCTATAAAGACCTTCCATCTAGATCGAGGGGGGGAGTTTACCTCTAAAGATTTTTTTGTATTTTTGACTACACATGGAATCATGAGACAGTTGATTACTACTTACACTCCTCAAAAAAATTGATTTGTTGAAAGGAGGAACCGTTCTATCATGGAAATGGTTCGTTGTATGCTCACAAGAGCTAGTATTAGGCAATAATTTTGGGCAGAAGCTATCACCACTATAGTATATTTGTTGAATAGGGCACCCACAAAGGCCCTAAAAGGAATGACTCCACATGAAGCATGGAGTGGTCGAAAACCCTCCATCTCTCATCTTTGCATTTTTGGATGTAAAGCTTTTATGCATATATCGAAAGAGAAAATGAAGAAGCTAGATGAGAAGACATTGAAATGTATTCTTCTTGGCTATGATGAGCACTCTAAGGGTTATCGTTTGATTTATCCTTTGACTAAGAAGATTCATGTCAGTAGATATGTTGTTTTTTATGAAGCTTTCACATCACAAAGCACATATGATGTATACCTAGATCTTATGGAATCTAAAGTTGAGAAGTCTCCTTCATCACCTCAGAATAGAGGTCCTTATACTTCTTCATCTTCTTCATCACCATAGAAGAAGAATCCAAAATTTTATACAAGTACAATCAGAGACTCAAAGTTATCCACACCACCATATTTGACTTTGGATAGATCTCGTACTCGCAGCATGGCTCGACAGGAAAGAGCAACAGCAGAGACTACTAAGGTTGATCTTTTTTAATATTTTGAGGAACTTTCTATAGATCCAGAGAGAGAAACAGATGATATGTATATAGATGATGACAGGGTTTTTTTTATCTTCAATGAATGGACATGAACCTACTTCTGTACAAGATATCCTTAGCGAGACACAATGGAAGGTTGCTATGGATGTTGAGTATAAGTCTTTGAAAAAGAACAAAACTTGGGAGCTTGTCGATCTGCCACATGGAAATAAGCCCATTGGTTGTAAATGGATGTATAAAGTCAAGTACAAGGCATATGGGACAATTGATAAGCATAAGGCCCACCTTGTTGAAAAGGACTATTCACAAAAGGAAGGCATTGACTATGAAGAAACTTTTGCACCTACTACTCGGGATGACCACACTTTGAGTTCTTTGTGCTATGGTAGCATAATATGGGTGTAAAATTCACCATATGGATGTCAAGAGTGCTTTTCTTAATGGTGATATCCAAGAGGAAGTCTACATGACACAACCTAAAGGATTTGAAGTGGAATGCCAAGAGCAGAAAGTGTGTAAGTTGGTCAAATCCTTGTATGATTTAAAACAATATCATCAAGCTTGGTATATAAAAATGGATAATCACCTCCTGCATCATGGATTTAAGAGATGTCCATTAGATGTAAACCTCTATTTCAAGAAATAAGGTTCTGAGATAGTGTTGCTTGTACTCTATTTTGATGATCTGCTCATTACAGGGAGTTCAGAAACCATGATCTTTGCTGTCGAAAGAGACTTGTGTAAATATTTTGAGATGACAGATCTCAGACTTCTCCATTATTTTCTTGGATTGGAAGTGATCCAGAAGGAGCACTACATCAAAGTGTCTTAGAAAAAATATGCCAAGACACTATTAGAAAAATATTGCATGACTGATTGCAAGTCGATGGTAACTCCAATGGAATCAGGACTTTAGTTATCATGATATGATGATTCACCTTAGATATATGGTACTCTCTATCGACAGCTGATCGAAAGTCTCATATATCTGACTAATACTAGACTAGATATCGTATTTGTTATCAGCTATCTTTTGAGGTTCATGCAGGAACCTAAGACTACTCACTGGAAAGCAGAAAAATGTGTTCTTCACTATGTCCATGGCACAATGGAATATGGCCTAGAATACAAGAATAATGACAGTTTCTTCTTGCAAGGATACACGAAATATGACTATGTCGGGTCATATGATGATCGTAAGTCAACTTCAGGATATATATTTCATCTTGGATCTGGTCCTATCTCTTGGCATAGTAAGAAGCAATAGGTGGTTGCTATCTCATCTACAGAGGTAGAATATCGCACCGCACGTGAAGCTATGTGCGAAGTGATATGGTTGCATCGTATTTTGACAAGTATGGGTCATCCATCAAAATCTCCAATACACTTATTCTATGACAACCAGGGTGTTTTGAACCTTGTTAAGAATCCAGTGCATCATGAGAAAACCAAGCACATTGACACACAATGTCACTTCATTCGAGACAAAGTTCCAAGGCACCGAATTCAGCTTCAGTACATTCCCATTGATGCTCAAGTTGCAGATATTTTCACTAAGGCACTTGCACGTGTCAAATTTGAATTGTTTCGCAACTCTCTATGTATTGCAAAATAATGTAATAAATGGGGATGTTAGCGTATAGGCTTTATTTTATTATTACATTATTAGTCAATGGTTAGTATTGTTGTAACCACTACTATTTAGCGCCTTGTTAGCTCCGTAACCAATGGGCTAATCTAAGCAGCATTTCTATTATTTATACAATAATTATCAATGACAATAATTTTGGATTGATTACATCCTTACTACTTGATGATTTATTATTATTTGTTTGTATATTCATTTGCATAGTTAATTTTGGACTATGTGCATGATGGGACAAGCAAGAAGAATTTTTTCTTCAAGGTTCAAACCAATCGAGGCATCATCCTTTTCTTGATGCAAGATTTTATTAATAAGTGTGATATGTGGTTGGTTCAAAAATGACGAAATCAGTTCCCAAAACTCAAAATTTTTCTTAATGAGAAATGTGTTTTGATTCGAGAGAGATTTTTAATCAATATTGAGAATCAAGATTTTATTAAAATATGAATTGTGTGAGTGGTTCGAGATAGACTCTAAATCACGTCAAAAGGACCAAGATTGACTATGAACTTGATAGCATCTATCTGATATTTAAATAACATAATAATTGGATGTGACTATTTGACATATGCAATTGGACCAAAACCAATTGTGGGATGTGCAAAAAATGCAACTACATAATAGATGATTTATGAGTGAAATTATAGAATGAACTATATGACAAATGCAACAAATGCTTTATATACAAAATGGTTATGTACAATGGTGAGACAAATTTTATGCATAGTAATTTTTAATATGCATTGTGTTCATTGGCTCTTTAAGATCTTTTCCCTCTAGTGTGGCCAAACGATATGCACTTGATTCAAATTTAGCAGTTATGATGAATGGTCCTAACCAATTTGGTTGAAACTTACCTTTGAGATCTATTTGAGCATTAGTATTTTTCTTATTTTCTTTAAGTACTAAGTCACCAGCCTCGAAATATCTATTACGGACTTTATTTGAATATGATATTTTACTACACCAAAAAATATTTTTAACAACAATTAATAACTGCCCTTAAATACCTTTAAGGGTGGTTTTCAAATTGTCATCTTTGAGGGCATCATAAAAATTCCATATTATATGATGGTGGCTAAAAACTACATCAACAAATCGTCCTCTTAGGGGTCTAATACGGTAATTAGTAACTGTCGTCTTAGGCGGTTTCCAGCCATCGTATTAGACCCTAGCATGATGACCAAAAACTACCATATTCTGGGTCTTAGACGATGGCCGAAAACCATTGTTTGAGACCCTAAGACAATGGTTTTTAGCCATCATCTAAGATCTCTAATACGGTGGTTTCCAATTGCCATCCTAGGGTAAAATTCATGATGATAAAAAATCACCATCTTAGGGGTCTTAGATGACAATTGGAAACCATCATCTTAGGGGTCTTAGATGGTGGCCCAAAATTTCCATCTTAGGGGTCTTAGACGATGACTGAAAACCACAATCTTAGGATGTTTTCTTTTATAACTGGATAAGCACTTTACGAGAAGCTACATTCATTCGCTAAGGGTGTATAAATATTCAGTGTAAAGGGGCAACTTTTTTACTATTTAACATACTAATTTACTTTACTTTGTATTCATGAACACCCCATGCACATGGAACTTACCTGAGGGCTCCATACTTACCATTACCAGTAGACCTGGGCATGCGGACTTAATTTTAATACTTGCATGGTTTATGTTCACTTGTTCCCTTAAAGATGTGCAAGATGCCAACGTTTGAATAACAACTAACTCATTGATAATAACCATTATGCCATTACAAAAAGTTTCATTTCAAACATAAGCATTATATTCCAATGGGTCAAAGATGCATATGGGGTTTGTTGAAAGCAAATATGCACACATGTAACAATCACAACTCCAAATTATACTATGCCAGAACCTTGCTTCGATTTTTTTCGGATGGTAAATCTGCTTTGGTTTCAACAGTTTTTATTATTTTAATATTTTAAAATTTAAAGTAGGGATAAAATTTATATATATTCACCCACACAGAAGGAAGAGGGGAGACCAAAGTAACAAACATTAAAATTTTGGTGGCTAAAGCCTAATTGTAATAATCTTGCATACTTTTGATTTTTTTTTCGTGATTTGTTATATACAAGATAATTAATTAGACACAACAACAAATACATTCTGAAGTCCAACTCGGTTAAAGCCAAAGGGATGGTAATAAAATCCAAAAATAAGCTAAAAGATAAATATCCATCTGACCAGGATTAAAAAATTGTTAACAAGATTTACTTAAGTAGTGCTTAATGGATAACTCTTTTCTGAATTCCTAAGAAACAATACTAACCAGCCATATATATTCAGAATTCAAGGCTTGCCAAAATCAAATGACTCTTTTTTTACTAGCTTCAAATGCATACATGATACCCTACCAATATCTAAATTTATTCATCATCAATAAACAAATATCTGTAAACAAAAAGTTAGAAACAAACCTTGCTTAAGAAACAAATTGCCAAAAATTTGTAGTCCAATGGTCTACAAATTTAAGAACAATAGAGATGTATTCACAAGAATCTAATCAAAACTAAATGTTTCAATTAACCATAAATTACAAATTAAAGTTTTGCAGTTTTTTATTTTTTAGAAAAATAATATATTGCCACCTTCACTTAAAAGCAGCAATAAAGATGTGTCAAGGTCCTCCAAGATGGCCTCTCCTAAAGCCATATTCAATGCAGTTACATTAGTTTTTGAGTTTCATTATAGTTCCACAGATTAAGCCTTGCAGTCAAATGGAACAAAGGTGTCATGGTGTCAGTTGAAAGTAAATTGCTTCCAATTTGCTTCACAACATCTGAAAAAACTTCCATGTGTTGAGCCAAATCATAGGGATTTCATCCTGAGGTTGAAAGTCAAATATTCAACAAGCACTATAGCTTCAGGCTCATACAAAACAGAAAACTATATTGCAATTTTAATGAACATACAAAACAAAAAACTACTGAAATGACTAAGAAAAGAAAGAAGAAAATGACATAATATGTTTTGAAAGCTCAGATCTACAGTACAGTTATAGGTTCTATTTTCCAACTCAAATCTGAAAGTGCTCCTAACTATCAACTATCTTCAAATTGATCTTTGCATCTTTATTGATAAGATTTTTGGTTTAACAGAGCATTGAAACCTTACCAGGCATCAAAGTAATGTTAACGAGAGGGTCACCTTCAATATCATTAGAATGCCATGGGTTGATCATAAAAAATACACATCACCTATCCCATTAATCCAACACTCATGCAATTGAAGGGTACATAACAACATTTGCATAACAATCTTTTCGTGGCATTACCAAGCTTTCAATGGAAGCAAGGCTCTACATATGTGCAATACAACAACAATAGGGACATCAAATTTGAGTGGTAATGCCATTGCCTTGAGGCCACTGTATAGATGGTAATTTAAACTCTAAATGCAAAAAATTAAAATTAAAAGTAATCTTCAATAACTTTTAACACTTACCAACTAATGATGATTACAATCACCTAGCAAAAACAAAGTCTATATTTACAAAGTCTCTTATTTTTTCACTTTCCCAAATTCAATAGTTATGATTATATATGTAAATGGAAAATTCTTATTTCAAGTGCAATTCTTATTTACAGATATAGGTGAATGGACAACCTGAGCCCTCCATATAATAGGTAGATGTCTAAACATCCCTACCCACCCCAACCATTAGAGATGAGGTGAGAGGGTATCCTGAGACTTTCGTTAGATACATAAATATCCATCTATGCCCTAGCAACACTTGTATTCTCTCTATTTTTTTACCAAATTACCTTCTCGTATTTGACTAGCCAACCTCATGCTCAGGATACCTACTCATCTCACTCCTAGCTTGGCTACCCATTAATTATCTACTAGCATTTTCTAAAAATAGAACAAAAAATGTCTAACAACACTCGTTAATTATTTTCATTAATTATAACTACTTTTGAAGTACAATAATTAGGCTTAAAGGAAATGAAAAATCAACTACAAAAACACTCAATTCAATGCAAGCTTAAAGGAAATGAAAATAACAATTATGCAGATAGACCACTAAGGGAGAAGTAAATGGAGAAAAGGCAATCTCTTTTGTAATCATTGATGTCAGATGTTAATTCAAAGCATCATACAATATTGCTACAACATGGCATAATTTATTTGTAAACAATGTCTGATATAGGCTAGGCAATGAAGGAGCCCACAACATCCTTCATTGTGTCCATCTCATCATTCCTTCTATACAAGATTGTTTCCTCTTTATGGGCGACGTGCACATTGACTTTCCAATAACCTTCACCCAAACGTTGACCATGTACAAGGTCTTCAAGGTCAGTACTGATCATCGTGCCTTCAACCACTATGTTATCCTTATGGATCTGAGTCAAGTAGCAATCCCTTCTCTTAGTTTGAGTGATCGATGTCATTTTCAGTCCCTACATGGAAAATCAATAGCCCAAATAAATTCATTACATAGTGTACAATACAAACTAAGTCAATTATTTTATATTTGAAATAATAGTCATACCATTGATGACTCTAGCCTAGAAGGTATTGAGCAACTTCTTGTGCCTTGATCACCACCACCACTATTGTGTCCAATTGTAGGGGTAGCACGTAGTGATGCTACCTATGGAATTATATGCAAGGGATCATTACAACTTTAGGGGTGCGACATGTAAACATTTCAAATATGAAATCATGAAAAAATTGACACACCTCTATCTATGAAAGTCATGCCATAATCTCTTCAAGCTTTTTATCTTTCTCTACGAGCTTCTCTTCCATCCATTTTTCTCTCTCTGCAAGCTTCTCTTCCCACTTTTGCTCTTTATCTACCATATGCTCTTGCATCTGGTGCAACTTCTATATGTAACCCTCACCAACAAACAAAGTAGTTGGTGATACTCCTTTGTCGACACCCCAAACCTGACCCAATATTTTAGGTCCTAAAACCTTGGTGAGGGCATCATCCTTAATATATTGATTTACGGAGCTTGCAGATGATATTGCATCATCCATTTTTTTCTAGAAAAATCACATGCATAGTTTATTGGTAACATGTTAAAAAAATAATCGATATAACAATGGTTTGAAGTTCAACGCATTGCTATTTCCAAGGGAATGTCACTTACAATTGTCTCCACAACTTCTAGTGAAACAGGAGCCCCATCCTTCTTTTTATGAGCTTCTATCCACACAGTTGCCCTTGGTAGTGGAGTTTTCACATTTGGTTGGCTCTTCCTCTACAAGATATATAGTTAGAGAGACATGGGGATAAGTCATATGACAAAACAATATAGCTATGTTTGTCACATAATGGATGAGTATGATAGAATACCATTTCATGCTCCAATCGAGCATATCCTATTTGACTGCAAGTGTGCATGATGGATTGGTGAGATCTATTTTGTTTGTTCCTTTGCCTCACCACCTACAATGCAATGAAGAAACCAATATATAATTAATTCATTAGGGAGAGAAAGGTCGACAAAATTCACATGAACATAACAATGATATGAACTACCATAGCAGATTGGTTGGTACTTGCCTTAAATTCAATGTTGCTCTTGCCATTCACAAAGGCTTCCCAATATTTTTGTGATACATGAGGTGGGGGATTAGCAATTCTATCTACGTCATTATCATACTTATCATAGTAGTTTTTCACAAGTTGATGCTTATGATCATGCCATTGTTGTCCCATGGTCGTGAAGACCCATTTCTTCATTATGTTTGAAATGATATATTTTTGTTGCATCAAAGTAGTATCTTATTAGATGCAACATTTATATAAGTGTTCAAAAATAGACACTATGAACTCCATTGGCTATAAAGTTACCATAATGAGTGTCCATAACTAGTTTTTAAGTTCCACTAGGACTGCTCTCTAGTTTGTATGGATGATAGGAATAATCTCCCTCATAATCACCCCCAAGTAAGATGCAAACTTAACAAAAAATTTTCCTATGGGTTGTCCATTTAGATTGCAAATAATCTCCACCTTATCTATGTTGCTTGACTCTGTTACACATCTTTTTGGACCTCTCTATCTATGATATTTAGTATTTGAAGTGTGTGATGATCCAACATCAACACCTATAAGGTCAGCACCATCCAAACATCATTATGCCATATAGTATGACAACAATGAGTAACCAACATCACGAGAAAATTTCTTGTGTAGTCTACATACCTTCTTTGTTAGTCAAAGCATTGTTAGCCTCATTTTGAGTATTCTCACCACCAGATTCATTTATGTTATAGGTCACCTCCTTATCTTCCTCATTAATGAAATGATGTAGTTGGTGTCCTCCACCAATTGCTACAATACACCATAGTCGATGATAAAACCATGATCAATTCTAATATGCCTAGGTCAACCACTATTGAACAACACTATCAAATTGATAGTACTTACTAGCGTGTGAGGCCTCTATCACTAGAACCTGATTTGTTGTGACAACCTCAACTACCTGTGGTGTCTTTCTTCATCTTTTTTTGTACATATTGCCAACCTGTGGGAAATATTATATCAAGGTCACACATAACCTCTATAAAAGAAAAATAAAACAAAAGAAAACAACTTTGTACAATCTACTAGTAGTGCCATGGTGTCTAATATGATCTAGGCATGTGACCTTGTTGGGCATAATTTTATGCCCATCTTTGGCACACCCCAAAAAAATATTATACAATTGAGAGGGTTCAATAAACTGCAACTTTTACCCAACAAAAAAATGATTAAGGTTGATCCAGGTAATATCTTCTAGCCCTATACTGCCATTTCATATATCTCACATCCATTTATGGTAGAGCCTGATGCATCGAGCATTGGCATAGAGGTTGTCTTCATGCAAAAGGTAGATTCAATTACACCCAAAGCAATAGCACTAGGGAACCTTCCATATCTTGGTTCTTGATTGAGTATGAGCCATGTGAGGTGCAACACCTAGAGCAATAGCACTAGGGCACTTTATTATCACATATTAACAGACAAGCCAAAGGAGAAGCTAAGAAGAAAAACTCATGGCACTATATCACATACAATTGATAAGATCCTTTTTCCAAGAATAGCATATGCTAGAACAACAAAAGATGCAAGGAAGTCCCTATAGAAGGGATATCAAGGTAGTGACTAGGTGAAAATTGTTAAATTGCAAACGCTTAAAATCTTCTCACCAAAAAAAGGAGCTTTTCTAGAATAAAATAGTCCATATAACTTAAAGTTACAACAACAAATAATATAAGAAATATTGCTCTTTTATATATAATATTGTTGTTAAAATTTCAGCCAATATGCAATAAAAAATGCACCCAGTACACCATAAAATATTACAGCCAACCTACTATAAAAGTGCAGCTAATATGCCATAAAATAATTGCAGCCAAACTGTTGTGAAAGTGTAGCCAATATATTGTATCAATAGGCCTAAATAATTGCAGCCAAACTATTGTGAAAGTCTAGTTTGAAGACACAAAGAGGCCTAAATAAGCCCAAAACACCAATAGGTAGGGTTACCCTCCAATAGAGAGGGATATAATGAGGAACCAAAAAAATTAACTTTAAATGGGTGAGGTAGCACAACTAGCAGTTGGCAGGAAACTCCTTTGTACCAAGGAGATGACCAGATGCTTTTATCACATCAAGACAAGAAGAGAGACTAGTGGTAGGAAGAAGAATCGAATCCCTAAAACATAAATTCTCATCTGAAGGTTTCAAAATGTTTCCACATCATCTCAAACTTCTTAAAACATAAATTCTTCAGCTACAAGAAGGAATTGTATTGAATCCACTAGAAGCCCCCAAAAAAAGGAGCTTTTCTAGAATAAAACAATCCATATAACTTAAAGTTACAGCAACAAACAATATAAGAAATATTGCTCTTTTATATATAATACTGTTGTTAAAATTTTAGCCAATATGCAATAAAAAATGCACCCAATACACCATAAAATATAGACATAATATTTGATTGCTTGATTAATACCCTCTTATTAAGAAGAAGGAGAGGAGGAGAATTTATAAAGTATTTGAATGGAGGTAATTGATCTATGGAGATTCTAATTGATTGAAGGGAAATAATTTCTGAGTAACATCCATAATGATAACCAAAAGAACTCCTAGAGGTAATGCATTCACCTGAGATGCAATCACCCATGGATCTAAAGTGATGAAGCTAAAAAATAATTTTGAAGATGTTGTCAAGGCAAAGAGGATGAGCACAAAACTTAGCCTGAACAATACATTAGGGAATTGTTCTTTTACTTCAGGTAAATATTTGAAGTAAAATAGTATGGACCCTCTCAATGCAAGCCCAATGAATATACCCTAAACTTAGACCTCAAATATAAGATATATGAAATATTTTGGGTTTGATTATGCAATCAAAAAGGCAGATCTTTGTAGGTATGTCTTGGAAGTGCTGCTGGAAACATTGGTAGTAATGGTAGAATTGGGAAATTCATGTCTATAGGCTACTTATAATGAGTGAGGTCAAGCATAAACTTGAAAGGCCTTAGATAATGCAAATGACTATCAACAACATAAATGACTAACGTTAAGGATTGAATCCATAAAATTAGAGAGGCTTCTATAGGAGATGTATAACCCAAAAAAGTGCATTGAAGCTTTTAAAAGGGTAGTCCCTAAAAATCATCAACAAATGTAACACCTTGAAAGTACTTTTTTTTTAGAGGCAACAAATGTAACACCTTGAAAGCACATTTTTTTAGAGGTGGTAGTGCCTAAGTTAACATAAATAGAAAATATAAAAGGAAATAACAATTTGGATTGAAAAAGTAATGGGAAATCCTTGAATAATCGAATAACTTTCCTAGAGGTAACATTGACTTCAATTACTTCACAATAAAAAATAGTCTATAAATGTTTCTAGGTTGTCAATCAATAGATCTTCATATTTAAAATAAGAAGATTTAGATTTTTTTATAGATATTTGTATAAGAATAAACAAACCATGATAGGAAACAACCACTAACAAATTTGGCAATAGAAGCAATACATGTAAGGAGCCAAACACACAACTAACTCACAGACACTTGCTAGTGGAATTGTGAAGTCAAAACAATTTGATTTTAGAATTTGAATTATACAAAACAGTTGAATTATAAAGTTAGCACAATCTAATATTACAAGGCATTTTCTAAAATAGTATCAATTGTATAATTGTGAATCGGTAGAGATCCACTCAAGTGACTGCTTTATAAATGTGCAACTAGAGTTACTTCAGATAATGGATTTAAACAACCTGGTCTTACAATTTCAATAGAATTATAATGTATTGTGGAATTGTGAATCAAATTATTAAGTAAGAAGAGTTTGATTTCATAATTCAAACATATACATAGTGGTTTAATTGTGGAGTTAAAGCAATCTAATCTTATAATTCAAAAGGAATGATAATATGCTTTAAAGAAAGAATATGCAAAGTAAAAAATCAGGGACCCAAAAATATAAATAACTAGGTAAATGTATTTAAAATCAAATAGACCCCTCAAATTATAATGTCTAACATTTTCATGACTAAAGAATTGCACAACAATCTAATTATACAACATTCTAACTTTACAATTCAAACATACATATAGCAGTGGAATTACAATCCAAATAGTGAAGTTTAAATAATATAATTTTACAATTCAAATGTATACAGACTCAAACATACACATACTAATAGAATTATGATCCAAATTAGTAAGTTAAATAATTTAATTTTATAGTTCAAACATATACAAACTTGTTGAATTGTAAACTCAGATCATTTTGATTTTATAATTCAAACATATATGGATTAGTGGAACTGTGAGTCCAAAAAATCTAATGTTAAAATTGAAAAATAAGGACAATACTTTATGAACAAATATCATAGACAACAATGTACATGTAACTAAATATTTTCTCTAATAAGGTGTTGTCTCTTTTCTATAATATAATGAAATATAACAAGGTCTTCCAAATTAGTCTACTGAAGGTGGAATCTTTTATTGTTCAATTTATAATTCTATTATGATCAGTACCATTAGTTAACAGTAATAATTATATCTAATATCTAATGATGCCATTATTATCTAGTGAATGAATGAATTATTAATTTACACTATACTAAGGGTTATAATTGGATGAGCACTTCTTTTAGTATTAGTGTAATGAATTATAGAGGTATTAGATTTATTATTTATTAGGCAAGACAATATTATCTACATATCTTAGATCTTACAACAATGATAGTAAAAAAACAAATATTAAAATATTCCTTAGAAAGCATTAGTGTGTTATTCAACATTCCTTTCTAAAAGAGTAGCAGACTATATCTACATGATTGATTCTGCAAAATATAGTAATATAATGAGATATGAATATATAAGGATAATTATATTAATGTTTGAGGTCCATGAATATAAAGTTATATGTAAGTGTCTTAAAATAGAGAAGAAAACATATATTGAAGCATAAGAATTATATTAAGAAAGCATAAGAATGATATTAAGAGTCAAATCAATTTGATTGCATTAACATGGTTTTAAGAACCATGGCTTTGTTTATTATAAAAAAGAACATGATGAGTAATTATAAGGGATCATAATTAAATTTACAACAAGGAAGAATTCTTTAAATATCTTGGCTATCAAAGATAATTGGCTAAGCTATGCTCTATATAATAATATATATTCCTAGTTTTATCAAAATAAAATAAGCAATTTTCCAATTGATTGGTGAAGAAATAACTTAGGGAAGAAATCCCTATAAATTATAGAGAGACAACCTCTTAGATTGGATACACTATGTTCTTATCTGGCTCTAAAAAGAACATAAATAAAAAGAGTTACTTTATCTCAATTAACAACTAAATCATAGCTAGTGTCATTCAAAAGAAAAGTCTCTCATAGCTTCAATAGGGTTCCTATTCAAATGTAACTTGTCGTTGGTTTACTTGGCCTACATGCAAAATCGATAACCATCTAACCCAGTTCCAACTTAACGACAGGGTTGTATTTGTTTTAGCCAGAGATAACACTTCTGAGAGACGTTTGTTAACTCACAGTATTTCCTACTCAATATTTGGATCCCACGCTATACAACACAAACACTCATCAACCTTTTTATGATAAAAAGCTTATTATCAATCTAACTAAGGAATAACGAACACCCACAAAATATAATGCTTCCAACAACTGCACTACGAAAGGAGTCATATTCGCTATTCTATTATCAAAGGATTCTTTGAGCAAATCATATATTTACCACTAAAATTCACAGAGCATACACTATAAATTCTTTCTAGATTTGAGACCCGGTATTGCAAATTCATACCACCAAGCAAACTGGTTTAGGATTACCTGAATACCGCCAACGTCTCTCAAAGCACAAAACTCTTCACCGTTGTTACAGATGCATCCCAAAAAACACTAGATTTTCTCCTCCCAACAAGAACCGAACCCCCTCCCTATTTTTTTGTTTTCCTATAAATAAAAATAACTCCCTTCGACCTCACTCTCCATTCCCCGGTTTACCGACGAGCACTGAGGAAAACATTACTCCAACAACCTAGTTACCCAATGGCCTAAATAACGTTACTGAGGAAATTGATTTTAGTCTAGTTCGAAGACACAAAGAGGCCTAAATAATCCCAAAACACCAATAGGTAGGGTTACCCTCCAATAGAGAGGGATATAATGAGGAACCAAAAAAATTAACTTTAAATGGGTGAGGTAGCACAACTAGCAGCTGGAAAGAAACTCCTTTGTACCAAGGAGATGACCAGATGCTTTTATCACATCAAGACAAGAAGAGAGACTAGTGGCAGGAAGAAGAACCAAATCCCTAAAACATAAATTCTCATTTGAAGGTTTCAAAATGTTTCCACATCATCTCAAACTTCTTAAAACATAAATTCTTCAGCTACAAGAAGGAATTGTATTGAATCCACTGAAGAACACAAGCTTATACTGAGAGGGGGGTGAACAGTATAAGACCACTTTTTACTTTTTCTTTCCCAATCAATATTATGCAATGTAAAGATAGCAATATCAATAGCAGTAATCAAAGCAATGCACAAATCACCACACACAAATAGAGACACCACAATTTACGTGGTTCACCCAATGTGGGCTACTCCACGGAGAAAATATTTCACTAAAATTTTCTCAATCAATCTCTTGGGAATCCTTTCCCTATTACAATGTTTATGGACCTCTGTCCAAAGGAGACACCAATCCCCTAAATCAAGTTCATGGATCTCTATCCATAGGAGAACTCCTTCTCCTCTACTTGGTTGGTGATCCTCTTGAAGACAACTACCTCCACTACACTGGCTTGTGGATCTCTCTCCACTGAAGACTCTTGTCCTCACTCAGAAGACCTGTCCTCACTGCCCTGGCTGATGGATCTCTATCCACTGGAGACTTCTGTCCTCTCTACTCTGTCACCTCCAAAGCTCTATCTCAAATCTGCACTAAACATAGTCCTTCGGTCTAGTACAAATCTGCTCAATCTCTATCTCTGGTCTGGTACAAATCTATCCTCAAATCTACACCAAAAATCTGCTCAACAAGTCCACATAGAACTTGCTCAAATATGCTCAACAAGTCCACACAGAACTTGCTCAAATATGCTCAACAAGTCCACACAAAACTTGCTCAAATCTGCTCAACAAGTCCACATAGAACTTGCTCCAATCTGCTCAACAAGTCCACATAAAACTTGTTCAATCTGCTCAACAAGTCCACTTAGAACTTGTCCAATATGCTCAACAAGTCCACAAGTCTTCTCAAAGACTTACCTCAAATCTGCTCAAATACTTTCAATCACTTTCTTAGAAACATAAGGAGAATTGTTAGAGACTCAATATGCTTCAACTCAATGCTCAATTACTTTCTCAACTCAATTCAGAATATAGAATAGTTTGTTTTATGGAACTTGAACAATCACTTCACACATCCACTTGACTAGGCTCAACCAACTCTACTCAACCAATCACTCAATGAGATAATCCTTGCTCACAAACCCTAGTCCAAGTATATGATCACTTACTCAAAATATTTCCAACAATGCTCAACAACCAATCTCACATAACAATGATACTCATGTTCTTTTCAAACCCTAGTTCAAGTTCTTCACTCAATCAATGGCTTCAACAACAATGCTTATAAAACAACTCTCACATAACAATGATACTCATGTTCTTTTCAAACCCTAGTTCAAGTTCTTCACTCAATCAATGGCTTCAACAACAATGCTTATAAAACAATAGTTAAAAAATCTTATCAAACAAGGTTTTAACCACACTTCTTTATTCCAGAAAACCTTGAAGCAATCACTCAACACACTCAATAGGAAACCCTAATCAAGTCCTTTTCACTCCAAACTTATTTTCTAGAAAACCAATCAATCAATTCAACTATGGAAGAATATGCTCATACCTTTTTCTTGATTGGAGGATGATCTTCAAAAATTGCCTTCAGGAATATCTTCTTCTTTGCCAAGTGCCAAGGGTTAGATAACAAGTGTTATACTTCACAAAATACAAGAATAGCTCAATTTCATAATACACCTTATATCTCCTTCTCAATAGCAATATTTGATAATAATATCTTCACAAAAATTTCCTCTTCAATTTTTCTATTTCACAAAATTGATATTCCAACTTAATTTCTATCTCCTAAGGTAAAATAATATTTACCTTAATAAAGCACCTATTTACCACTTAGGTAAATAAATTAATATCACCTTATAACTCCCTAACCTTAGCATAATTAATCAAATTCCACATACACCCCTAAAACCTTAGCACAATAATCAAATACCACAAATATTCCCTTATTCCTCCTAAACCTTAGTAATATGCAAAAATTAAAATTAAATTATAAAAACCTTTGGTGAATCCCCTTTCCACAATTTTTGGAGTTTCGAACCTGCGCCTTCTCCACGATTGGTGCCTTAGCTGCGATAAGCTAGCCATGTGAGCTAAGCGCTCCATGTGCTTAGCTTAAGCCCTAAGGTTGCTTAAGCCTTTTCACAAAGGCTTCAAAGCCTTTGGCCTTCTCCTACGTCTAGCACCAAGCTAGACCACGAGTGCTTCTCCCTTTGCACTGTCCCTTGCTTCGAACACCATGCTGCCTCGATCACGATGCTCTACCCTGATTACAATGCACTATCCTATTTCAGCAATACACCACTCACAAATTTTGGAGGCTTCAAATTTTTGCTTATGTTCGAATTCAGATTTCGATCTCTTGCTTCCCTAAGGTTTGTCTTAGGGTTTAAATACCCTTCATTTGCTTTGCATACAACGTCGGCGGATGATTCGATTTGATGATGTCGGCTTGTATAAATTATAATTTATAATTAATTTAAATTCAAAATAATTTAAATATTATAAATTTAATTTATAAACTTTAGACTTTAATAAAAAATTAAAGCCCTCATTGAGTTAATATCAAATTATCATTTGCACTTCACTAGGTTGATGAAAAATAATTTTGCCACCTTGGTTTTAATAAAAACCTTAATTCTGCCATCACAATATTAGAGAACTATCATTATGGTTTTAATAAAAAACCTTTTAATGTGCCATCATGGTTTTAACAAAAACCCTTATAAAAACATATTTGGACAACTTTTCTCCATCTCTTTGCATTGCTTCCTGGTGTTAATGATGATGTACTCCATGGTGTTAATGATAGCTTCATGTGTTCACTTTGGCATCAATGACAACTTTTCACATTGACATCAATGACAACTAAATGAGCTCAAAATGTCCAACAATCTCCCCCTTTGTCATTGATGGCAACCCAACTTATTTTTACCAAAAACTTGACCTTTCCTTTGTTCTGCTCCCCTGGGACAATGCTCCCCCTGGCTCAATGCTCTCTCCTCTTTTCTCAAATACCAAATCTCTCCCCCTTACTCAAATCTCTCCCCTTTGACATCAATGGCAAAGGGTCACCTTTGGGGCTCGGGGCTAAGAATGAGCCTCTTAGCTTAGCCCCTCCCCCACCTCCTCTTGAGGTGGTTAATTCTAGGGTGGGAGTATTTCTACTCCCAGAAAGCATTGTTCTTTACCTTTATCCTCTCTTCTTTTTATCTGATCCTTCTGATTCCTCTGACTATTTCTTTCAATATTCCTATCCATGTCCTTCCTCCTTCTTCTTCTTTCCATTCTTTCTCCTGTTCCTATTCTTGTTCATATTCATGTTCCTATTCTTGTTCATATCCATGTTCTTGTTCCTGTTCATACTTGTTTTTGGAATATCTGCTCTACACCACTTTGTTGTGTGACCATCATTATTGCACTTATAACACTTAATGTTATTATTCCTTGGAGGTGCAAATGTCTTAGGATTTCTCCTAGTGAAGCCATACCTTCTTCTGTCATGAACCCTGCAATTTATTGCCTTGTGACCAAACTGATTACATGAGTAGCAATACCCATGGAAAAGTTATATGTTCCCATATTCCTATCTTTCCTGTGTCCTGCACTGTGAAGCCATGTGCCCAAACCTGTGACATGAAAAGCATCTTCCATTGAAGTTTCCTTGTCTTGACCTCATTGGTCTCCTAGTCTCTCTTGACCTATTCTAATGTTTTTCCATCTGTATAACCTATTCTGATTGTTGTTCCATCTGTATCTTCTTTGTGCATTGTTCATATTCTTGTTGAACTCTCTATTGTCCAACTCATCCTCAGATGTCTCACTCTCTCTTACATTGTCTTCTTCTGAAGTATCTTCATCTGAAGTATCTTCTCCTCCAAAACTTGAGGTTGAATTTCCTTCCCATTTCTTTTGAACCTGTTCAAATCCAAGACCTATTTTGCTTGATGTAGGCTTTTGTATATTGATGAACTTATCCAAGTTCTTTGAGCTATTTTTGAACCCTTTTAGCTTGACTTTGGAGTCTTCTAAATCTTCTCTTAGTAGTGCCACTTCTTGTGCTAACTTTTCACATTCTAAGATCTTTGCTTCTAACTTATCTTTGAACCTTTTTGCCTTAGCCTTTGATTTTTCTAAATCCTCTATAAGCAATCTTCTCTCTTCATCACATTCTTGAAACTGAATTTCAAGTTTAGAGTGTTGCTTTCTTACCTTCTTTACCATGTCAAGGGCATAAATAAGTTCTCCCTTGAGATCATATCCATCCTTTTCTGAATATTCCTCTATTTTTTTACCTTTGTCCATATATTTATTCTCTGTTGGCTTGTCTTCTATAGGATCACCTTCTCCTTCTTCTAGTGCCATTAGAATATTCTCTTCTAGTCCTTCAAGTGTATCTTCATATTCATCATCACTGAAACTATAACCATCTCTTGTACAACTATCTTCAAGATGTCCAAAGTTACCACATCTAAAACACTTGAGAATTACTGGAGTCCTTTTCTTAATTGGTTCTTTTTCTTCAATCATAAAAAGAACTTCATCTCTATCATTGTCTGAAAAACTAGCATCACTATCACTTGAGTACTTACTTGCCTTATCCGCATAGTAGCTCCTCTTTTGTCTTTGAAAGAACTTCTTTCCTTGTCTGCTTTGTCCATCCTTGCTTTTCTTTTGGTGCCTATATCTTTCTGGTTCCTTGTTCCTGTGATCCTATTTTTCTTCATCATTGTTATTCTTGGCTTCTTGACAGTCAGTTGCATAATGACCATACCTTCCATAATTGAAACATTTAACAGATCTTGTATCTCTAGATCTTCTTGAATCCTTATTCCTTCTGCCATAATTTGCTTCTTCATCACTGGATGACTCATCGCTTGAATCTGACTTCTTACCCTTTGTCTTCTTGATTGCTTTGAATGTTGCTTCCTTCTGGGGAATAGGATATTTTGTTCTTATCTCAAATGTTGTGAGCATACCAAGCAACATATCTCTTGTCAAAGTATCACCATCCATTGACACTTCTATAGCAGAAACCTTTTCACTGAATCTCTTTGGAAGAGTTCTTAAGACTTTATCACAAACATCTGATTCATCAATCTTCATTCCAAGTCCTTGCATAGCATTAACAACCTCATCAATTCGAAGTAGATAAGTACTAATGGTTTCCTCATCCTTCATTCTTAATTCTTCAAATTGTCCTTTGAGATTTTGCATCTTTGCTTTCTTGACACTTTTATCTCCTTCATAAATATTTTGCAACTTATCCCACATATCTTTTGTAGTTTGACAATGCATAACTTTCATAGACTCTGTTCTATGCAAACCTCTCAAAAGTGCATTCATTGCTTTTGAATTGTAATGTTGTAGGAGCTTACCTTCCTTATCTATAGGAGGATTAATCAAGGGATCATATCCAAATTCAACTACTTCCCAAATTTCATTGCCAAGAGCCATCAGGTAGATCTTCATTCTCAAACTCCAATATATATAGTCACTTCCATCAAATACTGGTGTTGAATTATCTGAGGACACATTCTTAGAATCCATTGTGTTCTTGTTAGATTTTCCTTCAATCTATTAAACTCTTCTGAAGGAACCCACTCTGATACCAATTGAAGAACACAAGCTTATACTGAGAGGGGGTGAACAGTATAAGACCACTTTTTACTTTTTCTTTCCCAATAAATATTATGCAATGTAAAGATAGCAATATCAATAGTAGTAATCAAAGCAATGCACAAATCACCACACACAAATAGAGACACCACAATTTACGTGGTTCACCCAATGTGGGCTACTCCACGAAGAAAATATTTCACTAAAATTTTCTCAATCAATCTCTTGGGAATCCTTTCCCTATTACAATGTTTATGGACCTCTATCCAAAGGAGACACCAATCCCCTAAATCAAGTTCATGGATCTCTATCCATAGGAGAACTCCTTCTCCTCTGCTCTAGTTGGTGATCCTCTTGAAGACAACTGCCTCCACTACACTGGCTTGTGGATCTCTCTCCACTGAAGACTCTTGTCCTCACTCAGAAGACCTATCCTCACTACCCTAGCTGATGGATCTCTATCCACTAGAGACTTCTATCCTCTCTACTCTATCACCTCCAAAGCTCTATCTCAAATCTACACTAAACATAGTCCTTCGGTCTAGTACAAATCTACTCAATCTCTATCTCTAGTCTAGTACAAATCTATCCTCAAATCTACACCAAAACTCTACTCAACAAGTCCACATAAAACTTGCTCAAATATGCTCAACAAGTCCACACAAAACTTGCTCAAATATGCTCAACAAGTCCACATAGAACTTGCTCAAATCTGCTCAACAAGTCCACATAGAACTTGTCCAATCTGCTCAACAAGTCCACACAAAACTTGTCCAATCTACTCAACAAGTCCACAAGTCTTCTCAAAGACTTACCTCAAATCTACTCAAATACTTTCAATCACTTTCTTAGAAACATAAGGAGAATTGTTAGAGACTCAATATGCTTCAACTCAATGCTCAATTACTTTCTCAACTCAATTCAGAATATAGAATAATTTGTTTTATGGAACTTGAACAATCACTTCACACATCCACTTGACTAGGCTCAACCAACTCTACTCAACCAATCACTCAATGAGATAATCCTTGCTCACAAACCCTAGTCCAAGTATATGATCACTTACTCAAAATATTTCCAACAATGCTCAACAACCAATCTCACATAACAATGATACTCATGTTCTTTTCAAACCCTAGTTCAAGTTCTTCACTCATCAATGGCTTCAACAACAATGCTTATAAAACAACTCTCACATAACAATGATACTCATGTTCTTTTCAAACCCTAGTTCAAGTTCTTCACTCATCAATGGCTTCAACAACAATGCTTATCAAACAAGGTTTTAACCACACTTCTTTATTCCAGAAAACCTTGAAGCAATCACTCAACACACTCAATAGGAAACCCTAATCAAGTCCTTTTCACTCCAAACTTATTTTCCAGAAAACCAATCAATCAATTCAACTATGGAAGAATATGCTCATACATTTTTCTTGATTGGAGGATGATCTTCAAAAACTGCCTTCAGGAATATCTTCTTCTTTGCCAAGTGCCAAGGGTTAGATAACAAGTGTTATACTTCACAAAATACAAGAATAGCTCAATTTCATAATACACCTTATATCTCCTTCTCAATAGCAATATTTGACAATAATATCTTCACAAAAATTTCCTCTTCAATTTTTCTATTTCACAAAATTGATATTCCAACTTAATTTCTATCTCCTAAGGTAAAATAATATTTACCTTAATAAAGCACCTATTTACCACTTAGGTAAATAAATTAATATCACCTTATAACTCCCTAACCTTAGCACAATTAATCAAATTCCACATACACCCCTAAAACCTTAGCACAATAATCAAATACCACAAATATTCCCTTATTCCTCCTAAACCTTAGTATTATGCAAAAATCAAAAATTAAATTATAAAAACCTTTGGTGAATCCCCTTTCGCAATTTTTGGAGTTTCGAACCTGCGCCTTCTCCACGACTGGCGCCTTAGCTGCGGTAAGCTAGCCGTGTGAGCTAAGCGCTCCACGTGCTTAGCTTAAGCCCTAAGGTTGCTTAAGCCTTTTCACAAAGGCTTCAAAGCCTTTGGCCTTCTCCTACGTCTAGCACCAAGCTAGACTATGAGCGCTTCTCCCTTTGCGTTGTCCCTTGCTTCGAACACCATGTGCTACCTCGATCATGATGCTCTACCCTGATTACAATGCGTTGTCCTGTTTTGGTAATACACCACTCACAAATTTTGGAGGCTTCAGATTTTTGCTTATGTTCGAATTTGAATTTTGATTTCTTCCCTAAGGTTTGTCTTAGGGTTTAAATACCCTTCATTTGCTTTGCATACAACGTCGATGGATGATTCGATTTGATGATGTCGGCTTGTATAAATTATAATTTATAATTAATTTAAATTCAAAAGAATTTAAATATTATAAATTTAATTTATAAACTTTAGACTTTAATAAAAAATTAAAGCCCTCATTGAGTTAATATCAAATTGTCATTTGCACTTCACTAGGTTGATGAAAAATAATTTTGCCACCTTGGTTTTAATAAAAACCTTAATTCTGCCATCACAATATTAGAGAACTATCATTATGGTTTTAATAAAAAACCTTTTAATGTGCCATCATGGTTTTAACAAAAACCCTTATAAAAACATATTTGGACAACTTTTCTCCATCTCTTTGCATTGCTTCCTGGTGTTAATGATGATGTACTCCATGGTGTTAATGATAGCTTCATGTGTTCACTTTGGCATCAATGACAACTTTTCACCTTGACATCAATGACAACTAAATGAGCTCAAAATGTCCAACATCCACTGGAAGCCCAAAATATGCTAAACTAAGAGTTGAAAAATATACCTTGAAATTCAAAATTGCAGGGCGTGCTCTAGGGTTTCTGCCAACAAAACTTTAGGAAAGGATCTTGGTTATCTTTACATGAGCTTTGAACCCGAGACTGCCTCCCATGTAATTTTCGGCTATTTGCTCCTTCTAGCCTCCACCACAGGGCATGCTCTAGGGTTTCTGCTAGTAAAACTTTAGGAGAGGATCCTAGTTATTTTTACATGAGCTTCGAACTCGATACAACCTTCCATGTAATTTTTGGTTACGTCTATTCCTTTTGGCCTCAATCGTAGGGCATGCTCTAGGGTTTTTATCGATAAAATTTTAGGAGAGGATCCTGGTTATTTTTACATAAGCTTTGAACCCAAGACCACCTCCCATGTAATTTATGGTTGCGTCTATTCCTTCTAGCTTCCATTGCAAGGCATGCTCTAGGGTTTCTATCGGTAAAACTTTAAAAGAGGATTTTGGTGTAGGTTTTACTCATCGTGCTATATGTTTTTCTTGTGCGTGCTCTAGGTTTTTGCCAAATGGTTGTCCCAGCTGAAGCCATCTGCTAAAAAACTATATTGCCCTCTTACCACTATTTTTATTTTATTTTTACGACGATGATTAACCATTGTCTTTTTTTTAATATGACGGTTCATAACCATCGTATTTTATTTCTTTTAATTTTTAATTTTTTTTAAGACAGCGGTTCATAACCGCCATTTTTATTTCTTTTAATTTTTTTTTTTATGGCGGTTTATACCTACGACGGTGGTTATAAACCACCCTCTTAGGTCACCCTAAGATGACAGTTTATAACCATCGTCTTAGTCCTAAGAGGGTGGTTACCCTAATATGGTGGTTTTTAACCACCCTCTTAGGATCTATTAGGGTGGTTTTTTACCATTGTAAAAAATCACCTTAGTTCAACCGTCGTTAAAGCCTTTTTTGGTGTAGTGTTTTAAATATTTCTTTGTATGCGCAAAGAGGCTCTAAGGCATCTATACACTTTTAATCTAGTAATTGTAGTTGACTTAATCATCCGGCATGATACTCATCTCCTACTCCAGCATCTTGGAGCAGAAGCCCTAAAGAAAGAATTTCAAGCTCAAAGAGAAAAACGACTTCGGTGCCATAGACCAGGACAAAAGGAGAAGCACTTGTAGGGGTTCGAACACTAGTCCTATAAGCCCATAAGGTTGGATATAATTGAATATGTCAATCTTGATCAGATTTATTAACAAGCCTTTTTAAGATTTTGATTAAGGTTTTATTATATGCTTCTGCTTAGCCATTGCCTTGTGGATAATAAGGAGTAGACCATCTACGTTGGATTTTATATTTTTCACAAAGTTTTTCATATCTTTTTTGAAACAGGTTCCATTTTTGGAGACAAGTGTAGAGGGAATCCCAAATCTACATATAATTTGATTAAAAATAAATTTAGAGACTTGGGTTCATGTACAAGAAGCCAATGCTATAGCTTCTACCCATTTTGTGAAGTATTTTATTGTTGTTATGATAAACTTGTGGCCATCAAATGAAACCGAATTGACCTTCCCAATGATATCGAGGCCCCATTTGGAAAAGGGCCAAGGGGAAGAAAGGTTTTGGAGATCTTGGGCAGGAGTATGAACAAGATTTGCATATTGTTGGCACTTGTCACATTGATGCACATAATCATTTGCATCCTTCTCCATGGAAGGCCAAAATAACTCATTCGTAGGAGCTTTTTGGCTATGGTATTATCGCTAAAATGGCCTCTTCAATATCCATCATGTACTTCACTTAATACTTTTTAATATTTTTCTAGGTTGAGGCACCTTAGGAGGATACCTTTAAAATACCTCTTATAGAGGATATTTCCTATGATGATGAAGTGAACGACTCTTTTACATATAATTCTATGTTGGTTTATGTCTAAACTATCTATAAATGAGGCCTTTTGGAGAAAATTGATGATGATGATGATGATGATGATATATATATATATATATATATATACCATGGTTCCAATGATGTTTCTCCAATTGTAAAGACATCCAAGGGTGTTAAACTAGATTCTAGCGAGGTAGGTTCTTGGAGTTGATGAATGATAATAGTGGCATGATCATCATCCAACTCCAAAGGGATGAGGGAAGCAATTGTTGCCATAGCATCTGTAGAGTGATTGCTAGTGCAAGGAATAGCTTCAATAGTAACCTTTTCAAATAGAGATATAAGCTTTTGGAAAAATTATTTATAAGGATAGAGTTTCTCATCTCGGGTTTGGTAGATGTTATTAATTTGGTTTACCATGAGTTGTGAGTCTCCAAAAATAGATAGAACTTTAATATTTAGGGCTAGAGCAATGTGTAAACCAAGGATTAAAGCTTCATACTCTATTGTATTATTTGTACAAGCAAATTGGAGCTTAAATGATAAGGGAATTAGTTTTTTTTATGGATATACCAATATAATACCTACACCTGTGCCACTCATACAGTGAGCTCCATTAAATAATAGAGACCAAGAGCTCAAATGATCATCTTCTATATTAAGACATTTTTTTGGAAATTATATAGCTAAAGGATGAGTGGATTCAATGGAAGCAACAGCGAGTTGATCAGCTATGACTTGTCCTTTGAAGGACTTTTGACCAATAAAGGTTAATTCAAATTTTTTTAAGACAAGAACCATTTTGATGCTCATGCCAACAAGTAAGGTCTACTCATAAAATAACATAGTGGATCAAATTTTGCTATGACGAATGTTCTTTGACTAAGCATATAGTGACATAGTTTTTGTGTAGAGAACACAATAGCTAGGCAGAGCTTTTCTAAGGGGGTATAGCAAGTTTCATAACTCACTAAAGTCCTACTAATGTAGTAAATTGCTCGCTCTTTTTTTTCTCAATCATGTTGGGCAAGCATTGCCCCCAATGCAATATCTGAAGCAGATATATACAAGATGAAGAGGTGTTCTGATTTAGGAGGGACAAGCACAGGTGGTGTTGGTAACTACTTTTTAAGAGCTTCAAAATATTCTTGACATTCATCATCCCAATTGAAAGGGGTACCTTTCTTAAGGATCTTAAGAAAAGGTTGACATTTATATACTAGCTTGTCGATGAAGCAATGGATAGATTGAAGTTTTTCTTGCAAACTATGAAGCTCAATAAAATTATTGGATGGTGGAATATTCATAATGACCTCTATATTAGTTGGATCTATATCTATCCCCCACATGCAAATGATAAATCCTAACAATTTTCCATATTTAACCCCAAAAACACACTTGTTCAGATTTAGACGGACCTTGTACTCATGAAGCCTATCAAATACTCATCAAAGATTGGGAATATGATATTCCTTGTTAATAGAACATGCAATATCGACATAATCATGCAATATGTCATACATCATATCGTGAAACACATAGGTCATTGCTCTTTGATAAGTTGCACCTACGTTCTTTAGACCAAAGGGTATTACTTTCCAACAAAAAGTTCCCCATGGTGTGATAAAAGTAGTTTTAGGTTGGTCTTATTATGTTATACGGATTTGGTTATATTCTAAAAAACCATCCATAAGGGATAACATCCCACTTCCTATCGTAAAATCAAAAATTTGATCCATATTGGGGAGGGGAAAATCATCTTTGGGACATGCAGCATTGATGTCCCTAAAATCAGTACATACCCTGATTTTCTTAGCCTCTTTTTTAGATACTAGAATGATGTTGGATATCTAGTCAGAATAATCAATGGCTTGGATGAAATCAACATCTAAGAGCTTTTGTAGTTCTTCTTTGACCAATAAGGCTATTTTAGGATGCATTTTTCTAAGCTTTTGTTTCACAGGCTTAGCATCAGGACAAACCACTAAATGATGCATGACTATGGATGGGTCTAGGCTAGGCATATGTCCATGCAAAGATATTAGCATATTCTATAAGGAGTTTCATATATTTACCTTGTTCTTATTTACTCAAAGTAGCTCCTATTTTAACTATACGAGGGTTGGCTTTAGTTCCAATATTGATCTTCAAAATATCTTCTATAACAATGTGTAAATCCCTTGCAAAATTGGGAGGAGGGGGTGAGATGCCCATTTCTTAAAGTTATTTTAAGGATAAATTTGGTAATTCATCTTGGATATTCATCGTTTGAATGTGAGCTATACATGGGATGGACCTATCGAAGAAGAATCTGTTTCACATGATCTCATCATGTGTGTTGTCATAAAAGACTGTAGCAAATAGAACTGAACACAAAACACATAAAATAGAAAGAGGAGACTGCAATGTAATAAATAATTTTTCTTTGTATTATTGATACGAGCCTAAATCTCCAAAATTTACAATGATGACTTAGGGAAGATATTACAATGCTTTCTCTTCCTAAATACATTGATTTTAATGGGTGGTATCCTTTGCTCATCTACTATAGCTACAAGGGTGAGTGGGCTTTTGTATCCTAGACGTAGGGCCACTCTTAACTTAAATAGCTCTTCAAATACCTGTCTCCTACACACATGAAAAGTAAACAAGGGTTTAGTAGCACCTGTATATGTGATTAAAAACCAATGCAAATAAAACCCTTGAATAGATGCTTGCAAAAAATATAAAAATTGAAATCATAATGCCTTACTGACAAATTACAACCTTACTGATCTACATCGTTAAAGGTTTTGATGCATTATAAGTAATCATGGTTGCGCAGTTCTATCTAGGAAACCATAGGGGGGCGGTTAGATAACCACATGAGGGCAGTTGCAACTATGTAACCGTGGATGGGCGGTTGAGGTTGGATGGCAAAAAGCTCCAAAAAAAGTACTTCGAGGTTTCAAGTATCTAATCTCCTCGGTATGCATGTGAGTTTCTAGTGTGATTCTGATAGCCTGACGGTGTGTTTTCTCAGCCTCCATTGCTTAATGGAATGGTGTTTCTTTTATAGGTAATTTTAGATTTTGGAAGGAAAAGATAGGTGGTAAGCCAAGGCTACCAAGTGGCAGGTACTTAGCAGCCACCTATCCTAGGTAATTGCAGTGAGTCACTTAAAATGTCTCACTTAGGTATAATGGTGGCATGTGGGTAGGTGCAAATGGATTGAGTTGTGGAGTGAGGTGTGAGATGTGGCAAGGTGAGGGGTAGTGGTGGCTAGGACATGTGTCAAGTGGGGAGACAGGGTATCTTATGCAGATTTTTTAGATTTAATAAATCTAGAAAATATAAATTAATGTGCAAGAAAATACACCTAAGTTTAGACTTAGGCATATTATTTTACTATGCAGAATTAGAATGTGCAATGTAAATGAATAATGTGCAATAATTATATGCCTAAGTTTAGACTTAGGCATATATTATTATGTAGAATTGTGATGTGAAATGCGAATGAATAATGTGCAGGAATTATATGCCTAAGTTTAGACTTAGGCATTTATTATTATGCATAATTATGATGTGCAATGTGAATGAATAATGTGCAAGAATTATATGCCTAAGTTTAGACTTAGGCATATATTTTATTATGCAGACTTGGAATATGCAATGTGAATGTGGTTTTGCAAATACCTAGGTTTTGGTGTCTATAGATGCCCATTTTTATACCGTGTTGTGTAAAACACAATGCGGTGCAAAAACAAGAGACACCTATCCTTATTGGATGGAGAAATGGACTCAAATCTTCTTGACATGCAAGAACGAATGACTTTTGAAAAATTTGATTTTAGCTTACCCCCTCAATTGGAAAATGGGTGAATAATGAAACCCACAAGCCAATTGACCGAATGTGGATGATGAAAATGGATGAATTTGATGGATGCAAATGTTGGAAATCAAGATCAAGTTGGATGCCCCAAGTTTGGGGTGGACTTGTGTTGTCATAAATTTACCTTTTGGTATGATTGACATGCAAGATGATGAAGTAAAGGAACCAATCACCCTAGGAGCCTATTGTCCTAGTGATTGTATCAAATTCCTTAATGCAAAATGATGAAGTATGAATTTTTTCGTGTTTTGTAACCCCACGGAGTAGGCGTCAATGACAACCTTGGGCAAATTTGCTTGAATGTAGGTCACTCAAAAATTGAGGGACCAAACTAATTTAATTTCAAACATGATGATATGAAATAATTTTGAATAAGTGTCCTTATGGTAATTTACCCATCCTACCAGATTGCATGGATAACCAATCATTGCAACCGCCAGGTGTCTAGAGTAAATCACTAGATACAAGGTTCACTTGAGATGATGATGATGCGAGATGATGATTTGAATGCATTTGTGTTGATTTGAAGGGTTTTTGAAGCCATTTGCATTTGAAGGGGAGTTGTGTAAGATGGTCACAAATAAAATTCAACGTGGGTTACCCCAATCATGGAAAATATGCTCATTGTTGAATCATTACTTTCAATAAATTTGTGAACTTAGTTTTTGCCAAACCTTCCATATGTGGGTAGACATGCTTTAGTCTACGCTTTAGGCTTTAGGTATACCAAGTGTTTGTTTGATTGAGATTTTTTTTTGTGATCTTCCCCAGCAAAAAGGGTGTATGATAGTCTTTGGTAATGATTCTTGAATGAACGTAATTTGCATGATTGAGTGTTTTGAGTATTGACTTGATCTAAGACTAGAATTGTAGATATTGCTACCCCTTCAAGCGATGAGTCGATGGAGAAGAGATGAAATGATGAAAGCGATGAAGCAAATGACAAAGGTAAAAATGATTAGAATGAAATGGATGTTTTTGTTTTTGTTACAACTATGATTTTGACCATTATTGGTAATTGTACACCTCTATCCCTTGGAGCAGTCCAACCGTATGGCTTTCTTAGGGAATTGAGATGATAACAATTTGATTCTTTCTCAAGGTGAATCATTGTTCAAGGACCTTATGGTAACCTACCCATCTAACCAGATTGCATGGATAATTAGTCATTGCAACCGCCAGGTGTATAGGATAAGTTATTGTATACGAGGATCACTTGAGGCTAAGTGGAAGAAGGAAATGTACACCTCTATCCCTTGGAGAAGTCCAACCACATGGCCTTCTTAGGGAGTTGAGATGAGAGCACTTCTATTCTTTCAGGAGCCTATTGAATTTGTTTTTGACCAAAGGAATTGAGGTACCTTTGGAGATTTTTGCTTTTGTTGTTTTTTTGTGAGTGGCCTTATGGTAATGTACTCATATTACCGGATTGCATGGATAGCCAATCGTTGCAACCGCTAAGTGACTAGAGTAGATCACTAGATACGAGGTTCACTCAAGATTTTTTATTTGATGGTTTTTATGGGGGGTTATATTGTTTTTATGGTTTTTATGTTTGTTGATTGATTTTTTTTTACCAAAGTAATTTGGGTACCTTGGGAGCATTTTGGATTGATTTGACCAAAGGGGTAGGTGCCTTTGGGGATTTTTAAATTGTGTTAATAATGATTGTCCTTATGGTAATATACTCCTCCTATTGGATTGTATGGATAGTCAATCGCTACAACCGCTAGGGGACTAGAGTAAATCACTAGATACAAGGATCACTTAAGGCTGAGTGGAAGAAGGAAATGCACATCTCTATCCCATGGAGCAATCCAACCACATGGATTTCTTAGGGAGTTGAGATTATAGCACTTTGATTCTTTCGAAAGCCTTGTTGAGATTGAATTTGACCAAAGGAATTGGGGTACCTTTGGAGCTTTTTGGATTAATTTGACCAAAGGTGTAGGTGCCTTTGGAGCCTTTTGGATTGAATTGACCAAAGGAGTTTTGGTTCCCCTTGAGCCTTTTGAATTGAATGTGACCAAAGGAGTTTGTGGTTCCTTTGGAGCATTTTGAAGTTAAATTTGATCAAAAGGGTTAGGTTCCTTTGGAACATTTTGAATTGAATGTGACCAAAGGAGCTTGGTTTATTTGGTTCCTTTGGAGCCTTTTGAATTGATGTAATGATGAGTGTCCTTATGGTAATCTACTCATCCTACTAAATTGCATGGATAACTAGTCATTGCAACCGCTAGGTGACTAGAGTATATCACTAGATACGAGGTTCACTCGAGGATATTTTGACCAAAGGAGTTTGGTTCCTTTGGAGATTTTAAATTGAATGTGACCAAAGGGATGTCCCCTTTGGAACCTTTTGGATTGAATTGACCAAAGGGATGTGTCTCCTTTGGAGCATTTAGAATGAAATTTGACCAAAGGGTTTAGGTTCCTTTGGAGCATTTGAAATGAAATTTGACCAAAGGGATTAGGTTCCTTTGGAGCCTTTTGAATTGAATGTGACCAAAGGGGTTTTGATTCCTTTGGAGCCTTTTAAATTGAATGTGACCAAAGGAGTTTGGTTCCTTTGGAGCATTTTGAATTGATGTAATGATGAGTGTCCTTATGGTAATCTACTCATCCCAATGAATTGCATGGATAATGAGTCACTGTAACCACAAGGTGTCTAGAGTAGATCACTAGATACGAGGTTCGCTTGAGAATCTAAGCTAGTGAATCAAATTGATGAATGCAGGAAACTAAATGGAATTGGATGTGTTGTATTTGTGAATGTGAGGCAAAGGGTGCAACCTTTGACAAAAGGGCGCAACCTTTTGAACCTAGCAGATGATTTGAAATGTGAATGTTTAATGTGATTGTTGGGGTAGGTGTGAGACCTTGAACCTCCCCAAGTTGCTTGATTGATTGTTTGATGTGACTGATGGGGAAGGTGTGAGACCTTGAACCCCCTAGTTGGTTGTTGATGTGATTGTGCATGTATATGTGTAATGATGGATTATTTAAAAAAAATTGGTGTGCATGTGATGAAATGAATATCTTATGAATGAATGCAATTTATGGTGATGTTTGCAAATGAATGAATGGTGTTGCCTTATTAATCATCATTCAAAGAAGTGATGGATCATTATTTAGAAAACTTTACTTTTATTGCTTAATCATGGGCACCAATATAGTAGTATTGGTTTAACCACATTTTGTAGGATGAAATGGACTATGATATATGTGACCATGCGATGGTGGTATGGAATAGAAGCTTACTTATGACTTTTTTTGCCTTAGGGATAAAGGATCTAGAGTTTTTTTACAAAGACTCAAACATCCTAGTGATCTCAAACAAACTCATCTATTCATCTCACAAATCCGTATGATGCTAAGGTTTTCCTAGCGGTTTCAAATTTCTCAAGGACCAACTGTGTGTGCAATGAATGTTAATTTCTTATTATGAGTAAGCGTAGGCTAATCCATTGGTAACTTATTCCAACAAGCTATCTCATCTATGAGCATACATAGGTTTGTGCAAAATAATGTCACTAATGTGATAGACTTAGAACAACGCGTAAGGATACCTCATTTCCAAGCAAGTTTTATTCAACCTATTACTATAATGAGAATCACCCCACAATTTTTGAAATGTTAGCTTTTGATGCAGCATGTAATGGGAGATAGCAAACACAAGATGCAAAATAATATGAAATAAAGTAAATCTACGAGATGACTAAAAATATACTATAAATAGAAATGATGGAGATGTTTACAAAAGTAGTTGTGGAGGAAATGAACACTCCATGAATATAGCTACAACTCAAGAATGGGCATTGAGCATATTACACCCCATCACAATACATCACACTGCTACATCATGCCACTCTGGTCTACACTACTTCCTACTAATGTAGTTCACTCTCTATATTACTATATCTATGTCTATGGCCCTTTATATAGGAAATAGGTTCCTTGGCCAACACTCTACCTAGATGTGCAAGGGACAACTTGCACATATACAACTTGCACTTTGACACTTGTGCATTTATTACATTGCATGTAGTAACTAGATAACTTCCCCCTAAAGTAATCTAATGTCCTAAGTATGTACCAAGAAAGGTACATTTACATTATCCAAATGATGTAATAGTCTATTTCTAACACCCCCTTGTATTACATTATTTGGATATTGAAGACTTTAGTCTTCAATGTGGATCTTCTTCCATCGGATAATGGAATTTGTATTCTCCTTCATCGCTTACTGTGATCAGGTTCAGTAGATAATCTGTGTCTTCATATGATGCAAAGTAAGTTGTAGTTGGAGGTTCTTCTGGTTGTTGTATGTGTTCAACTGGTTCAGTCTTCATGATGCCAAGTTTCTTTTTAGCATGTTTTTTCTTCCTTTTTCTTCTTCTTCTCTTCTTGTGATTCTGCATTGGTGCTGGTAGAATTTTTGCTTCATGACAAGTTAGTTTATCATCACAATAATATTGTTCTTTATCTTGTTCCTTGTGTTGAGCAAGTACAAACACAATTAGTGATAGATACACCATCAGACATTCTTCTGGTGAAAATATAACCAATCTTTGTGAATTCCACCATGTTGTGAAGAGAATATCGTGAAGATAACCAATCAATGTTGTAAAGTTACCTTCTTTAGCTTCTTTAAGAAACAAGGAAAATTTCTCTTTGTCACTAATGGATAGATACTCATATCCTTCTAGAGTATCTATTAAGTTTTGGGAGTAGTATTCTACTTCATGTAGTAGTTCTTCATTATTGAAGGTATTTCTTAAGATATCATCCATGATAGATCCTTCTAGATTTAGCAAGAATATTTGGAGTTTACCTTGTGACTCCCTATGTTAGGATATATGATTCCTGATTGAAGAAATATAAGCTTGATTTGATAAAACCTTTAATAATCCTTGTTTTGTAGACTACCTTATGTCTCCCAAGTAAAGTGAGTATATACTCCTAAGGATTTTAGGTTATGAAGAAAGCTTATATTTTGTAACTTGATAATCTATGATGGATGCTTGATATTACCAAGTTTTGTAGAATACCTTATGACTCCCTAGTATGCTATGGATAAGATATAGTGCTTTTGTAGAATTATAGTTCAATATTTGATTGATTTTGTAAGGTTTTGTAGAATACCAAAATCAATTCCTATTATCCCTTATTACTCCTATTGAACTAAGCATTGTTCCCAAATTTTAAAGAGGTTATAATGTTGGATCTTTTGTCTCCTTTTGAAAGGATTGAGACAATAATATTATGAATATCCAACCTATGAAAAAACTCTCTTTATAAATAACCCTTTGGGAATTAGGTTAAGTGTATCTAATTTTCCAATTAAATGATTTGATGTAGTAGCCCTTATGACTCCCTAATATTTGGATAAATTAGATCACAATTAATATTTGCAAATATTCAATTCTTATCCAAGTAGAAAACCTTATTACTCCTAGGTTTTATATTGCAAATATTTGATTTAATTTGATAAAATATTTCCCTTGATATATGGCTTTCAATGTATATAAATTCCTTTGATTTAACCCTTATAACTCCAAGGAAATAAAGCACATATTAATGGAAATTATTTTACCTTTCTCCAAGCAAAGTTCGGCACTAAATTTAGAGATGCTTGGACAACTGATTTTACGTAGACGTTGTGGATGTTGTGGCTTTGTTCTCCAATGGAAACGCTTTGGCTTTAATGCATTCCAAATCTGGCATCTTCTAGTCTCTTCCCTTGACTCTGATTGCCTTGAGCATTAAAGGCTCTAACACCTTCTTGATTGCTGCAACTCAGCCCTTTTCTACATAGTCAATGAGAGAGTAATTTTGACGATCGAAGAATGCTACTTGACTTTGGTCGTTGACGTCCTTAAATGGAGATGATTCATCTCTTATGTGCCAAGTGGCACGACCATTTCCTTTGAGCGCTTGAGGAGAGTTTGGTGCCAATGAATGTTTGTCTCCCTTCTTGTAACGTAAGAATGTTATGTTCTTTAGTGAAACACTTGGTCTTCCTCTTTGACAAGTGTACTCAATGCACCAAATGCACCAGGCTGTTCATGTAACTCCTCCTTGAAGATGAGCACTCTCTTGAATCGAGCATTAGGGTTTCCCTTTAGTGACAAGTGTCACTTTCTTCTCTGCATGGACGTAGACCCTATTGCTGGTTTGAACGGATCCTTTGAGACCTTTTTAGCTTCGCAAATATCCTCCTTTGCTTTCATTCATCTACACAATATTTCATAGGGATATGGAGCAACAGTATGGAGGCCTTGAGCACCACTTTCAATGAATGTATATGGAGTAAGTAGTACTCCAAATGGTGCTTCAAATTTCTTTTGCTTTATATTTGATTTTTATCCTCCTTACGTAGATGCTCTTGCTCTTTAATGACATTGTGCTTCCATGCTCTTGTACGTGTATCTTGCAGGTTCGACGCTCTATAATGTGAGGAGTATGAGCCCTTCGTATGGCTCCTTGAGCTAGGCTTGGATGGCTGCTAGCATACGACTACTTTTGGCTGGTTTTTCTAGCAAGAGTAGTGCCTTTGAGGCACCTTTGAATCTGCCTTCTCTCCTTGTATAACCAGATTAGAAATAGTGCACTATCATGTAAAATAGTTTTAATACAAGATGACCTTGTTGCACTTTCTTTTGCACTCCTCTTTGTTGGTCATAATTTTTGGTTTTTGAGGTAGAATATTGAGTGCAATATAGGGGTTTTGAGGTTGTCTCTGGATTAGACACCTTCCCCTGTTTTCTTGGATATTTTTATAAATGAATCCAAGCATGTAACCATATGATAGAAGCTATTTTTTTGCACTATTTTCTTGTGCTTTGAACTTGAGACTCACCAAGTCTCGTTCGAGGCTTCTTTTGATGCTCTTATGGTGGTTACTTTCTTCTCCAATGCTTGGAGGATTGAGCTGATTTTGTGGCTTCCTTAGGCCACTTCAAAGTTGTAGATCTCAGTGCATTAATAGTGTCTTTAGACACTTTGACAAATTCTATTTTTGTGCCCTTCTAATGAACACAAACAATAATATTTGAGAGCAATATAATAGTGCAAAATGAATCTAATAATACTGCACTAACAATTTCACCTTATCACTCCAATCAACTCTCAAAAGTAATGCACTTAAATAATTTACTACAACTAATCAAGAATAATCTGAAATGAATCTTCAAGAATTATTCTAAAATTTCTTTATAAGCAAGGTAATAGGAGCTAGTCTTCATTTTCTTTCCAAAGTAGATGATAGGTAGTTGATAGATAGTTTAAGATTCTGAAATCTAATCAACCCCTAAAGTGCAAATGAACCTTAAAGAATCCTTTCTTTTTGCACATTTGAAGACTCTTAATTCAACTCTCCTTTTTGCAACTTCAATCCAATTAAGGTGCTTAAAAAAATCTGATAAGTAATCCACTTAATGAATCTACTTGCACCAATAGTTGCTTACCTTTTTCTGAAAGCCCTTTTCACCACTTCTGTAGAGGATGTAGATCTTGGTGTCTAAGATCACCAAGTTGTTGTCTTGAGTAAGATCCTACAACTCTCTATAGGCTTCCTTGAACAACTTCATCTTCACCAAAATATGGTCTCCAACTCTCTTTCACGAGCCTAGGATTTTGGTGGCTTGTTCTCCTCTTGTAGTCTCCTCCTTTTGTTATAGATTAGAAGAGATATTTGATTCTGAAGTGGTGCCTTCTTGCTGTGAGAGGTAATCTCCTAGATTTGGTAGGCTTCTTCTATCTGAATCTTCCTTCAAGCTTCTTGTTGAATTCTGACTTCAAACAGGATCTTCTTCTCAAGATTCTGAATGTCTTGAGGTCTTCTGAGATTTGGCACTCCTTGCCAAATTCTTCTTCTTGGGCTTGTTGTCGGATGGTGATAATTATCCCAAATATTTCACTATCTCCAATAGTGAATTTCTCCAATGAGTTCTCCTTGGAACTCCTTTGATGATTTCTTCAGTAAGGCTCTCCAAGCCTTTTACTGGATGCTCATAGAGGCCTCTCCAAGGCCTTGCAACTTCTTCTGGTCTTCTTTGAGACCTTATCTTCAACCTTCTACTCCTGGAAGTGTTGGTGGTGAGATCTTCTCCTGGATCTCTAATTCTGTTGCCTCTGTATTCGAGTAGGACTCTCCTAGTCCTTCTTCATCAATGAGATCTTCTCCTGATCTCTTTTGCTTCAGGTGCTGGATTGATTCTGAAGAAGATACTCTTCCTAACATTTTTGTAGGAAGCTTTCCCAACTCACTGAATCTACCTATTCCTGCAACAAAGTATTAGTACTAAAATCTGCTTCTAAATTAGATACTCTCTCCTAGAGTCTTCTTCAAGATCAAGGCTTCTATGGCCTTTTCTTCAAGGCTTATGTGGCCTTTTCTTTAGTACCAAGGCTTTTATGGCATTTTATTCAAGGCTTTTATGGCCTTTCCCTCTAGATCAAGGCTTCTATGGCCTTTTCTTTTGGATCAAGGCTTCTATGGCCTTTTCTTCTTGTGAAGTTTCCAATCTATCAATGGAGATCTCCTATCTCCAAACTTCACTACAATTCTTCTCCAGAAGTCTCTTCTGTAGTGTTCTTCTCTTGCAACAACTAATCTATGCACTATGAAGGCACTCCGACCTTCGGGCAATGAAGTTGAAATCTCCTAGCTTTCTATTGTAGGAGGTGTCCCAATCATCTGAGTATTAATTCCCTGTAATAAAAGAACCTTCAGGTTAGTTTCTCCAGATCTCTTAGATGAGCTTCACTAGTTGATTCATCAAACTAGTGGATCAAGTGTTGAGTCCTAGTCTTCACAAGTTTTCCCTTGAAAATTTTGTGGAAAGACTCTAGCCATATGCAATATTAGTATTCCAGAATCTAAGATTTCTTTCAGTCCTTACTTGTGGCTCTCCTTAATTCTACCACCAAGACTCTTTTGAGAATTTTTGATAGTGACTGGTCCAATGGTGCATCAGGTTCTCAAAAATCTTAGGGTCAATGATAATGGTGGTTTCCTATAGACCTACCATAGCTCTGATACCATTGTTAGCTTTTGATGCAACATGTAATGGGAGATAGCAAACACAAGATGCAGAATAATATGAAATAAAGTAAATCTACGAGATGACTGAAAATATACTATAAATAGAAATGATGGAGATGTTTACAAAAGTAGTTGTGGAGGAAATGAACACTCCATGAATATAGCTACAACTCAAGAATGGGCATTGAGCATATTACACCCCATCACAATACATCACACTGCTACATCATGCCACTCTGGTCTACACTACTTCCTACTGATGTAGTTCACTCTCTTGTCTCTATATCTATGTCTATGGCCCTTTATATAGGAAATAGATTCCTTGGCCAACACTCTACCTAGATGTGCAAGGGACAGCTTGCACATATACAACTTGCACTTTGACACTTGTGCATTTATTACATTGCATGTAGTAACTAGATAACTTCCCCCTAAAGTAATCTAATGTCCTAAGTATGTACCAAGAAAGGTACATTTACATAATCCAAATGATGTAATAGTCTATTTCTAACATGAAACACTAAGAATTCCAGGGATTCAAGCTCCTTTCCCTTATTTTATTGGATTTTTAGATTTTATTTTGGACTATGCTCATTTTGTATTGGAGCAAAGGGGATTTTTATTGCTTTTGGGGCTTGCTCATTTTGAGGAGGAGCAAGGGGGATTTTATTGCTTTTTGGGATACTTGCTCATTTTGAGGAAGAGCAAGGGATTCAATTTATTTTATTTTTTGGGGGGGGGACTTGCTTGTTTTGAAGAAGAGCAAGGTGATTTTCCTTTACTTTTGGGATGATTTTTGGGATACTTGCTCGCTTTGAGGAAGAGCAAGGGATTTTCTCTTTTTTTTTAAGGGTGAAGGGGGAGCTTGTCCTTTTATCAACTCTTAGGTTTCTAGACCATGCACATAATTGGATGAGTAGGGGAAACCTTTCACTTTATGGCAATAGTGACTCATGACTTCATCATTCTTATGCTTCACAATGTTTTATGTGTTATGATGTGCATGATCCAAGAGGAAACTTGATTGACCAGGAACAACCTATGGCACCTAAGGATTGTTCAATTTTCAATGTAGGTTGCTTAAAACACTAGGGGTGGTTGAGTGATTGAAAACATCAAGATTTTGTTTAGCAAACAAGGTGTTATGCAAGATGTGGTGGTAGTTTCCCTACAAGCTTTTGATAATTAAAAGGTGTTCATAAAATAGTTAGTGGTCATATAATCATCATTGTAGATGACTATACGATATCTATCCTATCTTATGTAGACCCCTTAATCATCAAAATATCATAAGTTGCAAATTATTGTGACTGATGGATTGGCAACTAATGTTTGACCTGAGGTGCCCCTAATTAAGGCAACAAGACATTGTGGGCTAACAATTATCCACACTAACCGAATGATGATTAATACAACAAGTGATACGAATGAATGCAAATGATATGAATGCATGTATGCAATGAAAGTCGGATGCATGAATTGAGGTATGAAATATAATGTGAATGATTAAGCTATTTTTTTCATTTTATTATTATTTTTTGTTTTTTTTAACAAGTATCCTTATGGTGATCTATCCATCCTATCGGATTGCATGGATAACCAGTCGCTACAACCGCTAGGTGACTAGAGTAAATCACTAGGTACAAGGTTCACTTAGGGATATTTTGACCAAAGGGGTTTTGTGCCTTTGGAGCTTTTAAACTGATTTGACCAAAGGGGTGTTCTTCCCTTGGAGCATTTTGGATTTGACTGTGACCAAAGGAGTTTTGTTCCTTTGGAGCTTTTTGAATTGCATGTGACCAAAGGATTTTGGTTCCTTTGGAGCCTTTTGGATTGAATGTGACCAAAGGATTTTGGTTCCTTTGGAGCCTTTTGAATTGAAATATGACCAAAGGGGTTTGTTGCCTTTGGGGATTTTGAACTAATATTTGACCAAAGGGGTTAGGTTCCTTTGGGGCTTTTGACCAAAGGGATTCGTCTTGGAGCATTTTTGATTGAATTGACCAAAGGAGTGTCTCCTTTGGAGCATTTTGAAATGATATTTGACCAAAAGATTTAGGTTCCTTTAGGATTTTTTGAATTAAATTGACCAAAGGGATGCCCCCTTTGGAGCATTTTTGATTGAATTGATCAAAGGGGTGTCTCCTTTGGAGCCTTTTAGATTGAATTGACCAAAGGAGTTTGGTTTCTTTAGAGCCTTTTTTTGCATGGGGAAGGTGTGATACCTTAAGCATCCCCATTGTGGTCCTGGTGGATATCAAGGTTTTGATGAGATGAGGTGAGTGGATTGTCTATGGGAAAGTCCCCCTTGTTAATAACATCTTGGACCACATTTTTAAATACGTAAAAATTATTGATGTCATCACCCACTTGTCGATGATATAGGCAATAATTATCTTCCCTATATGACTTGGATTTATGTTTGTGGTATCTGCAAGATGTATGTCAGGTAAAATAATTATTTTTACATCCTACAACTTCTGAAATATGGTCATCATGGGATCAGATAGAGGGGTCCAGGTACAAGGTTGATGATTTAAATGATATTGGTCATATGGATGAGGTTGATGAGGTTGATGAGGTGGGTGATGTTGATGAGATTGATGATGACTCAATTGTAACTCAATGTTTGTGAGGTGATTCAAAATTTATTGTAAAATGAGCATAGTGTGTTGGTGAAATGGTGGTTATTGATAAAGAAATGGTGGAATTATGGTGTGTTGTGTTGATGGAGCACCATACATGTGATTGAGTGGATGTGTGGGTATGGTTATGGTGGGTGGAGGCAATGATGGAAAGACCAGACCGATTGCATTTATATATAGCCTAACGACATCCATGTCCATATACATGATATGAACATAAAATGGCATGGGTGGCTCACTCCTAGAAGTTTTAGGAATGGCTACATGAGTAGTTCTTTACATCATATCTATGTCCAAAATGGGGGCACCACTAGATGGTCCAGCGCTCAAGTTCAAAGATACTGTAGGGGCTACACTGACCTGCCCTACTAATGATGTGGTAGGGGCTTGGGAGGACTGAGGTGGAAACTCCATGGATGAGGGCAACTGATTCTAAACTTAGGTTAGCTTTCTATGTGTGTGAAAATATGATAAAAATTCAAAGCAAATAGCACACAAAGCAAACAAAAAAACAAATATTTTTAATTTTTCGCAAGGTTTTGATGATTTGTTTTTGAGTTTTGAAAATTTTTTATTTTTTATTTTTGTTTTTATATATGAAAGTGCAATTTTGACCCTATAATGAATCTAAGGTTTTCACCCAAATACTCTCACACACTAACTTGGTGATGAAATCCAAGTTGTGAAACCCATCAAGGCTTGGTGATGAAGTCCAAGTTTGATGAGGGAGCCTAGGTACTACCAGTCCTCACCCAGTTCACTGTGGTTAGTGATACACCTTTTGGAGAGGAATGTGTGCTATTTTCCATGACTGCAATGGTTCTTGGACTGGTCTTGGCCAAAATAATAGGGTAATGCACCTTATCAATATTTACGTGCAAGTGTGTGAGGGTTTTGTTTATTATGGTGTGATGTAAATTAAAATACAATTATATTGCCTAAATGCAAATTTAGGAACATACAAGTGTAGATAAAAATAGATTAGGGGCCCAATGGCTAATTTCAAGAAAGATTTACCAGGGTTCTGATACACAGAGCCAACAATCACTAGGCATTTAGATATGGTCAATCATCGATGTACGGTTAAGCAACCGTGTGTGTATTTAGGAATAAGGTTATGCATAAGGGGTCGACCCCAAAATCTATTTATAAAATCAAGGTGAATTATCTCAGAATCCTAGCGAATTATGTAGAAGTATACATGGCGAATTACATTTATTTATCTCCAAAAAAATTTAAACCGGGTTGAATTTTTCTATGTTGGGGGATATGAATATCGGTTTGCAAAACCTAAAAATGTGCGACAAACTTAAAATCTTTAGGCCAACATGAAAGACTTTTAGCCTTTATGCTTTATGATTATCGATCTGAGACATGTATGACGATCGACTTTAGACATGATGATCAATTGCAGACATGATGATCGGTTGCATGCATGATGATCGGTTGTAGGTATGATGATCGATTGTAGGATGCCTATCGGGTGTAGGTATGATGATCGGTTACAGGAATGTTGATCAATTACAGGTATGATGATTGACTACAGGCATGATGATCGACTGTAGACATGATGATCGGTTGCATTCATGATGATCGATTATAGGTATGACGATCGATTGCAAGCATGCTGATTGATTGCAGTTATGATGATCAGTTGCAGCTATGATGATTGGTTGCAGGTATGACGATCAGTTGTAGACAAGTAATTGATTGACTAATATTGATCGAAACATCCCTACAATCGATAGACTAATGTCGATCAACACCTCTATAACTGATAGATATATCTCTACAACCGATCATATTATGTCGACAGACACATCTCTGCAACCAATCGATTTATGCCAATCGTCTTGCACCGATCAACACTCCTCTACAATCGATCAGTTTATGTCAAGAAACACTCCTCTGCAACCTTGTCAAGTTTTTCGTTGTTTCAAAGCTATTTTTGAATTAGAGTATTTTAGATGTATGTTTATTGGTACCCACTATAGTATATATATGAGTAGTATATGAGGAGATTTGGGTGGGAAAAACAAAATCATTTATAATTTGAAGGTGAATTGGGTGGGAAAAACAAAATAATTTATAATTTGAAGGTGAATTGTTCATGGAATGGGGTAAAAGTGATTAACAAATAAAAATAAAAATAGGTTAATTATTATCAACGATGGGCGAATTTACCCTAAAAAAACTTCCACCCCATAAATTTCGAGCGAATGGGCCCCAGTGAAAGGATCCAAAATTAGCCAATTTAAAATTTTGAAAATCCTAAATAGAGCTAATTTATGATATTTCGTGCTTATGCATAACCCTATTTGGGAATTCCAAACTGTGGACTTGCAATTTCAACTTTATACCAGAAAGCAAAGCAAAATAAACCTAAAACCCTAAATCCACCTAGATTATTCCTAATCAGGCTATGCAAATGGTTGAATAACTGATCTAAAACACACGTTCTTTTACTCTCTTTTTTAATATGCCTAACATAAGATCTAAATGCAGACAAAAGCAAACAAGTACAAAGACTCCTTGTTAACTTAATGAAATCCTAAAGCAATAGAGAAGAAAGGAGAGTTTGGATGTAGGAACCTTTGATCCTTTCACTACTCCCTCCTATCTATTCAACTACCAGTTTACGGTTTTGCAGGTCCTAACCATCGATGCATGGTTCTGTAGAATCCAATCGTTGATCTACAATTCTCTAGGTCTACAACCACGTGCTCGTGGTTCCTCAAGTGCAGGGTTAAATCAAAATAGGCTTTGGATTTATTGATTTTAATTCTCAATATTTGTGTGACCGAGCTTTGAAAACTTACAATCATAAATATACACATATCAATAACATAAACCAGCAAGGCAATGACAAATAGAACCCTTGGGGATCCCATCGTGATCACCATTTTTGTAGCAAAAAGAACTAAACATAAAATACATAAAATAGAAATAGGAGACTGCAATGTAATAAATATTTTTTCTTTATATTATTGATACAAGGGAGCCTAAATCTCCCAAATTTACAATGCTTTTGTCTCGATGACTTGGGGAAGATATTATAATGCTTTCTCTTCCTAAATACAATGCTTTTAATGGGTGGTCTTTCGATTCTTCAGCAAACTATTGGGTGTTCTTTGCTTCTCTTCTACAGCTCCAACGATGAGTGGGATTTTGTATCTTGAACATGGGGTCACTCTTAGCTTCAATAGCTCTTCAGATACCTATCTCCTACACACATGAAAAGCAAACAAGGGTTTAGTAGCACATGTATATGTGATTGAAAACCAATGCAAATAAAACCCTTGAATAGATGCTTGCAAAAAATATAGAAATCAAAATCAAAATGCCTTGGTGACAAATTACAACCTTACTGATATGCGCCATTAAAGGTTTTGATGTGTTATGAGTAACTGCAGGTGTGTAGTTCTGGTTGGGCAACTGCAGGAGTGCGGTTAGGCAATTACATGAGGGTGGTTGTGATTGTGTAACCATGACCAGGAAGTTGAGGCTAGATGGCAGAAATCTCCAAAAAGGGTACTCTAGAACTCTGAATCTCTGATCTCCTCGAGATGCGTGTGAGATCCTAATATGATTTTGATAGCCTAACAATGTGTTTTCTCATCCTCCTTTCCTTGATGGAATGGTGTTGTTTTTATAGGTAATTTTGGATTTTGGATGGAAAAGATAGGTGGCAAGCCAGGGCTACCAAGTGGTAGGGATTGGGTAGCCACCTATCTTGGGTAGTTGCAGTGAGTCACTTAAAGTATCTCACTTAGGTGGAGTGGTGGCATGTGGGTAGGTGTAAGTGGAGTGAGGTGTAAAGTGAGATGTGATATGTGGCAAGGTGAGGGGTAGTGGTGGTTAGGACATTTTTCAAGTGGGGAGATAGGGTATCTTATGCAGATTTTCTAGATTTAATAAATCTGGAAAAATATAAATTAATATGTAGAAAAATACACCTAAATTTAGACTTAGGCATATTATTTTACTATGCAAAATTAGAATGTGCAATGTGAATGAATACTGTGTAGAAATTATATGCCTAAGTTTAGACTTAGGCATATATTATTATGTAGAATTGTGATGTGCAATGTGAATGAATAATGTGCAGGAATTATATGCCTAAGTTTAGACTTAGGCATATATTATTATGCATAATTATGATGTGCAATGTGAATGAATAATGTGCAGGAATTATATGCCTAAGTTTATACTTAGGTATATATTTTATTATGCAGACTTGGAATATGCAATGTGAATGTGGTTTTGCAAATGCCTAGGTTTTGGTGTCTACAAACGTATCTCCTTCCACACATTCATATAGAGTGGAAATTATTTCAAGATGAACTATCGAAAGCATATTACAGTAAAAATGGGAGGGAAGAGAAGGTTCCTTATCTTTTTTATCCCTTTCAGATATTTTTTATTTTCTAAATATTCATCATACATGATCAGATGGTCATCGTCATTGAAGGAGAAAGGTTGGTATTTTGTGGGGATGTAGCCAATACCACATCATGAATGCCATTTTTTAGTGTCAAGAGGTTCACGTATGCCATTTTCCAAGCAACCTAGGCCTTTACCCCTGTAACCCATGTCACACATGATTTGCTTGGAAATTGTATATCTATCTAAAAAATAGCAATGGAAAAAACTATTTTCGTCAAATATTAAGCTCGTTCTACTAACAATAATCTTATTTGGAGAATGTCCCACAAGGTGCAATTACCAACATGATATATATTTCCCGTATTGTGGGGTAGTCACATCGTACACGAAGAAGGTGATAGGCGAGACAAAATGAGGGAATCCTATATGGTAAAATTGGCATGTTCTGTTGGGGCTAGTATAGTGGAAAAATCAGTTAGCACCTCATCTGTGAGAGGATATGATGTAGAGGGATCATTGGTATGAGAATGTGGAGGTGTATTGGATGAATATGGTTGATCGGGTGTTGGTAAGGATGATTCAGAAGAGGTAGATGCTAATGATGATAAACTAGGGCAAAAGGGCACATCAACAGGTTCAGTCATAGCACACATCTCAAAAGGTCTAGGATCACCATGAATGGTAACTAATTGATTTTTGAATTTAAATTTTACACATTGATGTAAGGTAGAAGGGATTGCCCTCATTGCATTAATCCAAGGATGTCCTAGAAGAATATTGTACGATGTTGGGTAGGGAACAACATAAATAGATGTGTTTAAAGTTCTAGGACCAACCTGTAGTGGGATGGACATCACACCACATGCATCCTGAGTTTCATCATTGAAGGCTTTAATGATCATATCAGTTGTTCTTAAGTCCTCATTTTTTAATCCAAATATTTTGAAAAATTTGTAGGTGCAAATGTTCAAAGATGACCCATTATCTATCAATACCCTCTTAACACAAACATCCCCAATTAATGTTGTTATGTAAAGAGGATTATCTCTATGTAGACTTTGAGGAGGAATATCCTTATCATGGAAATCAATGTAATCAACTTTGTGAGAGGCTACAACATTAACCACAGCAATTGGTTCTATATCTTGAGGTACCATCATATGACTTAAGGTATTCATCAATTATTTCCTATGAATAAAGGAGGATCGAAGAAGTTCTAAAAGTGAGATTCTAGTTGTTGTACTAGTCAGTTGTTCATTAATGTCGAAAGGTGTTCTTTGCTAAGGTTTGGTTAGATTATTACTTTTATGAGGCACCTTCAAGATTAAATGTGGTTGAATGGTGTCACTTGGTTGAGTCATAGATGGTTGAGGTTGAGATGTTTGGGCTTGAGCCTGTTGTCTAGTTATGGCCCCAATCATGCCCACTATATTATTTGATTGAAGAGGAGGTAATATAAAAATGAGCAAAGAGGTTGGATTAGCTTGAATGGGATGAGGTCTATGATTTTTTGCTTTCTCTAGGGGGAGCAATTGATGTGAATATGGACAAGTTGTTAGCACTCTTGGAAAATGTTCTTCAGGAACTAACAAATTTGTAATAGGTGTTATGGATTCTGATTCATCCTTTGAGCTATCAGAATGAAGGGAAATAATATCTATTTCATATTCTAATCCACATTTTGAATAATATAGATACTAGGTTTGAGGTTCTCGATATCTCTTGATTGTAACAATAGATTGCGTAGGCATAAATATACTCTGTGAAGGTTGGTAAAAAGTTACCAACCATACCTATGTAACATCTTGGATGGGGTACATTTCTATAATCCACTTGATTTACTACTTCTTTACCATAGTTGGGTAATGGGTTTTGAAAAATTTCCAAATTATGATTTGTATTTTGTGCCTACTATGTAGGAGCTTGCATGTTTTATGGACGATTAGGGTTTTGAGAAGAACTTTCTACTTCCAATTTACCATTGTTGATTAGATCTTGCACTAAGTGTTTTAATCTCCTACAAGTATTTTTTGGATGACCATCAACTTGATGGAAATCACAATGTTGATCTGGTCTATACCAAGGTTGGGAGGTGTCTGGTTATCATATTTTTGGCAATTATATCAAGCCTCTTTCCAATAATTGTGGAAAGACCATTGATAGGTGATTCAATTTTGTGAAATTACATGGTGGAGGTTTTTGTGGTGCTTTCAATACAAATGTTTTTGCAACATTAGCAACATTGACATTTGTAGGGGGGCTAGTAAAGTGTAATTTACCCAAAATCTTCCTCCATTGGGCTATAAATTCAGCAAATCTTTCTTCTTTTCCTTGTTTCAAATTATACAAGTCTTTGATCGTTACATGTCTCTCTATGTAGGCACCAAATTGATGCACAAATAGTTATGCAGTTTCTTCAAAATTTCTTGGGTGTGTTGGCAATTGATAATACCATTCTAGAGCCATACCCCCTAGAATTTTAGGAAATATCTTTAGCAATAGCATATCATCATAAGAAATATCATGACACGTCATTCTAAACATGTGAAGATGTTCAATTGGATCTTTAGTTCCCTTGTAGATTGGAAGGATTAGCATGGGGAAATGTTTAGGATATGGTCTTGCTACGATAATAGGATCTAATGGTTGATTGCACATATCCTTATAACTATATGTGGGATGATAAGGATCTATGTGATCTAATTGTGAAGCTAACTATTTTACTATAGTTTCAAGATGATGTATTTTACCTTCATGCATATTTGATGCCATTATGTTTGCATGAGGAGGGTAATAGTTAGCTTGTGCGACTTGATATGGAGTCAAAACTGAAGCTGTAATATTATTGTGCATAGGATTAACAAAGGAAGAGTTGGCTTGATGTTGATTCATATATGGGATAGAGATGCTATTGTGAAGAGGATTTGGAATGGGCATAGTAACTTGTTGATAAGAACTTGTTACATTATGAGAAGAGTGTGGGATATATGAAGAATAAGGATTAGAAATTTGTGGAGGAATGAAATGGAGTGGTTGTGAATGAATCGGTTGTGATGAAGGATTATTTTGTGATGTAGAAGCTTGTGAGTATGGATTATAGAATTTATGGGGAGGTATGTTGTGATAGATATGGGCAAATAATTTATCACTAGCTAAGGAAACCTATGGGTTTTGCCCTACACTAATAGTTGTAGTAGTGGCATAAACAAGTTTTTTTTGTGTTGTTTTGTGGGCCTTGACTTGTGAGTGAATATTTGGAGGTTGGATAAATTGTGTGGGACCAAGAGTAGGATTACCAAAGAAAATATGATGAAATGGGGCAAGGTCAATCGATGTTACTCCTACATGGATTTCGAATGGAAGTTGAGAAGAAGAGGGTTGAAGTTCGAAAGCTTACTCTAAGGAGGCTTCAATTGAAAGTTGACCCCTAAGATAGTCTTCTACCTCGAAGGCTTTAAGAATAATAGGGCGATTATAACTTACAAAACCCCAAAATTGATCCGTAGTTTTAAATTGAATCTCCCCTTTAGGTCCTATATTTGGCTCAAGGTGAGGTTTTGGATTTGCTACAACTTGTTCTATTTATTCATCTTGTTCTTATCTATCTTCTTCTTCTACTTCATTGCTCTCATCATTAGGGTTTTTAGTGTCCAGTTGTTCCTTCGGAGGATTTGCAATTTATTTACCATTTCTTAGGGTCATGGTCATTAATATATATTTATATATATGGTTTTTATTTCTCTGTTTTTATTAAATTATATATTTTCTAAAGTTTTCTAGGATAAACCTGAATGTAGCACTTAGTCTTCTTTGAACAATTTGTGGATATCATTGATTGGATCCAATTCTTCTAGGGTCATATAGTGTTCTTCCTCAAAGGCAAAATATTTTTTCAAAAGAGTGACCAGATGGGAAATAGTGAATTTTCCCTTAATAGAAGTTGACTATTGAAATTGTATATCATGGCAAAATTCCCTAAAGAGTACAACTCTAGGTGCTCTGTTATATCTTTTGTTTTGTTCTAAAGTTACCTCTTTGTCTTCTATATGTACCAAGAACTTGTGAATGGTTATGGCATCCTCAAAATAACTTTCAAAAGGATATATTTTTTAGTGAATACCTATTCTTTTCCTACTAAACAATGTTCACAGCTCCTCTTTATTTTAAAGTAAGTTGAAAAATACTAAAAAAAATGTTTCTTCTAACTATAATCCTTTCTTCAAAATGTGTGAAAAGTTGAAGGTCTAGTTGTCTTGTTTTAAATTATGCTTTCACCTAGATGCCCGCATGCAGATGCTTGGTGATGAAGTCCAAGCCATGATGAATCTCAGGTCCTACCAATCCTCACCTAGTTCACCACACTCTACGAAGAGAAATGTGTGCTCTATTCCATGGTGATGATGGTTGTTGAATCGGCTAAATTTTAATATTGATTAAGGTTTTTAGTTTTTAGGGCACAAGCGAAAGGATAATCCCTTTTCAAAGGTTTGTGGGTATGGCTAATCCCCTTCACTGTGTATTCCTATTATGTCTAGACCAGCTTTACTGCACAAGACCTTTAAGGCATATTTTCCACCACTAAAGTGGCATCCTGGTTACGCAACTCAGCTGTGGAATAATATGTTGGATGTTGTTCTATTTAAGGGAAGAATGTATAAATAGAAAATTTTGAATCGCATTCAATATTGAAAATTATCTTCTTATATGCTTTCAATCTAAGACAAATATATTTTAATGGTCTTTTTTAGTTTTTTTTTTTTTGAAAAAGAAAGACAAAATAAAAAGGGTTGGTGTTTCACGTTGGGTTCACCAAAGAATGTAGACTCAAATTTTTTACACCCATTTCCTTCAAGCTAATGGATTTGCACCTAGAAGGGGGATGGAAAATAGGGGATCTACACCTCAGATGAGAGGTACTTATGTCATATCCTCTTTGGTGGTTGTCGACAAATTGCGGTGGGTTCACCAAGAAATTTTTTGATGACGGTTTCCACGTCTATGCAATATGAAATATTTAATGTGTTCTTTAATTGGCATACACCTAAATTTTTGGGTAAAATGTAATCAAGTCTATAGTATAAGCAATTTAATTTCCTTGCAATCAACACACATAATGACTAAGAAGCTTTTTAAACTAAATGCAATAAAACTTCACTTCTATTTTTTTTATACCTTCAAACTGATCCAAATATGTAAAAAGATGCTAATAAACAGAAAAAAAAAGTAATTTAACTTAAAATTGATAAAATTGGGTACTTAACTGAATCAAAAACTTGCACAAAATAAGTTTGTGTGATTGAAGTGAATTTGTGCGATCGAATCTGCATGACTCAAATTCGTTTTTATGGTGGAGTGGATTTGTGAAAATCCTATAATTAGTCAGATAAGGACAATAAAAATTGTAATTAGTATTGGGATATTTTCTTGGACCATTGTATGATGAATCTCAGTAGCATGGTAGTCAAATCCCATTGGTCTCTTTAACAAACCATAAACAAAAGTATAAATTGCAAGTTTTTTTCAAGATCTAATATAAATAGGAATTTGACAACTGAAAACATGTAAGATAAGAATGCTATAATGTATTAAAGAACTAATACATGATATGCCAATATACAGGGACTGATCTAGAGGTAAGAAATTACCCCCAAACTAATGATAGTGTAAATCTATATATGCAGATGGTTCCACATCATGTATCCACACTTTTGGTCGTGAAGATTCGTTGAATTCGCTCTTTTTGTCATGTAGATTCACAAAAAAGTTGTTAAGGGTGAAAATACAAGATGTAAATTAAGAGAACACACAAAGATAATTACAAGAACTTAATGTGCTCATAGTGGGGGTACGTTTGTCAGCTGCTAATGGTCTAGCAACAAGATGTGCAAAGTAGATCCAAGCTCCAAGTTTGATCCTTCACCTGCAAGAAAATAACTTTAAGCATACAAAATGACCATTAAACTTGATTGAGGTGCGGAATGTTGCTTTTAAAAAATTTAGGGCATTCAGAAGTTGCATAATTAGGGGTTAGTTTTGAGTTTGTTTGAATAAATTTGGTAGTTTTACATCTTAATAAAATCCATGCGATCATCTTTTTTGGTCACGCAGATTAGCGAAAGTTGCAGGATTAGACCAATTTTGGGCCAAATCATAACAAAATCCAACAACTTTTCCCAAATTACCTGTTTTCTTATTTTGGATGAACGCGGCCTATTTTTTCATCACGCAAATTTTCTAAAATAAGAAAAGGACAAAATATAATTAGTAAACGACTTTGATGACGTGGGAGAGAAAAAAAGGTGGGCTAAGGGGTGAACTTACATGAGTTAGGAGGGAAGGGAATTTTGAAAATGTGTCAAAATTCCTAGTCTACACTCACCCATCATACAATATGATCCCATTACCTTCTTTCCCAAATTGGAAATGGGGTTCTTGTGAGCAGACAACCTACTCTTCTAGATTTTAGGATTCAACCCTCTAGAATTCTCCAAATCATGGTCAAAGATGACATTGAGGGTAAGATCATATTTTTTATTTTACTCTTGAGGTTGCTTTAAATATTTAGATCATCTCATCTTTATGATTGATTTGAAATCCTCTTGGGAGATTGGGTTATGCACACCAACCTTCTTACTACTCTTTGCCCTTTTACTTTGGCCTATAACTAGGTTATAATCTAAAAATTCATGTTTCAACTTCACCTCCTTATCCTTAAAAAAATGGGGATTCTCCTCAGGACCTTTTTCCCCTAAAGCATCAAAAAAATCCTTTGAAATCAAAGGAGAATTATAGTCTAAACCCAATATCAATCTTCCTTGTAGACCTCTTTTCTCTGCCACATGGGTAAAAATCACTTTTAGGAGCCCCTAATGTAAAGTCTTGGAGGTTTTCCCCCACTGGACATCCCCCATATACTTTTCACTGGAATAAAGTAGAAACGTAGGGATATTAACCCTCTTTCCATGATGAAGGTGATTAAGGAAGGCCACATGGAAGCTACAGATAATGTTGAATCTTCTATCCAAAGTGAAGTACCTCATAACTGGGATTACCACCCTATCCCAAGGTTTGGAAAGGCACTCTCTTAGGACCCAATTCTAAATCTTTTTATTCTTTCATTTTGCAAAAATTTCACCATTTCTCTTGTCAGGGAATTCTTTTTGTGGTCGATGCACTCTCTTGTCACCATTTCTACAATTATAAATGTATTAACTATGAATACAATTCCTTTCACCTTTACTTTTTCTTCCAACCATGAATGGGTAAACTATCATGTCCATCAAATTTCTTAATACACTGCAAAATGCCTCCTTTCTCTAGAATATCACAAATATATTTCTCAATTGACATCTTGGTTGGTTCTAATCTGAACATATCACCTCTCATGGCTGAAGTCAAAAGCAACACCACTCTTCTAGAATGATCTTTATTCCCCTACTTTTGAATATGTAAACAGATCCTGATTGAGCCTAAACTTATAATGATTAAATCAGTAGCTCTTCACATGTGACACCTCGTGTTGGCTTCTTCATGCATGCAAGGAAATATGTTAGGTCGGCTAAATCTAAAATTCAACCATTAATTCATCATACGGGAGTTCTCACCATGGAAAACGGTTGACTCATAAGCAATTTCCTCCTGCCATGTATGCTTTGAGAAGGAAATGTACCAAGGACATAACATTAATGAAGAGAGGGGTTTGAGAATTAGGGGTAAATCCTTTCTAAAATTAAATAAAAATATATGAGAGTTCCCAATCCATAACCTACCTTTTAACAATCAGTGCCTAGAAACCAAATGGCTAGCCATAAGACCTAGGCCTCATTGGCCAAAAGTTTAACTAAGATATGAAACCAATTTCACAATCAACAAAAATGATTTTATTCATTGCTCTAAAGGTTGCAACACAGTCACCTCTCCAATAATTGATTAGCTTCTCATCAATCTTGGAGGTGGTAGAACCAATGAGGTACATTCTTTCATAGCTACTAAAGTCGATGTAGAAAACCAACCTCCATTTTCTTTCTTTCTTACTATAAAGCTTCCAGTAGTGCACCAATTATAGCTTAACATGAAACATTGGGAGGAGATTAGAAAGTTCTATTTAAAAGATTAATCAACCAATCCACTAAAAACTTTCCACCCCATAAAAATACTTTGGGAATCCCTACCTTGAGAATAAACCTTTTGAAAAACAACTTTCCTTAACAACTCCCACAAAATCATCCAAGTCCAAACAACCTTTAATGGGAAGACCAACTTCAAATTACCAAAAGAATTTTTGTTACTCTCCTAGGAATCCATTTCCTAGTTTTGAGCAATATTTAGGTCCCTATAAAATACTTATAGGAAATAGGAGGGAAATGATGAAGGTTCAAACTAGGAACTGGTCCAATGAATCCTCAAAACCAAAGTGTTCACAATAATCCCCCACGTAGACTTGTTCATATTTCTTTTCAAACACATATGTCTAAAACTTTATTGCCCTCTAATCCAATTCCTATGCTTAGAAATCTTATAATACCCCAAAAAAATAAAATATATACCCTTAAAAGAGAGAAGTAGTAGGTCTCTCGTAGGCTAAACCCCCCATCTAAGCTAGGACAAGTACCCCCAAGTTCTCCAAAAGATATTCAAACAATCATCATTGGACGTTGACTTTGGATAGGGCTTCAGAAAATAATCCCAAATTGCAACACTAATATTTAGCTCTCTCAAAGATCCATAACCTCGACTGTGGAGCAAAATAGCATTGGGAAAACCATGAGGGAGCTTCCTAACCATACCTTCAATAAACTGAACTATTACCATTCACAAGCATAGGCATTTCCTTTCTCACAACCTCCTTGAGAGCTAGAGAAAAGTCCTATTCCCATACTATAAGCTACTCTTGATTCACATTGATGTTGGCCATAATATTTCTTGTTGCATTCCCTTCTCTAGAAGACATGGATCACCTGGGAGCTAGGAAAATCCTACATGGTCTTCTTAACCACTAATAAAATATCTTCTATGTGTAACCTGAGAAATGTGCACCATAACAATGTAAATAAAATGTTAAAACATAAAAAAAATATTTTGATATTGCAATATGTGTCTTCCTTTCTTTTGATTACAAAATGTAGTCCAGATTACAATAGATCTCCCAAAAGAGAGGGTTTTCTTTGCAAATAAATCAAATGGTTCCTTCACCTAGGTGTTGTAGGTGAGTTGGAGAGAAGAGGGCAATCCTCCAAGGGAGGTCCCAGGTTCAAATCTCCACCCTACCAAAAAGTTGAATTGGGTATCTAAAATCCAATTGATAATGTTGGTGCGGGCAGGGGTCGGGTGTGACCCTTGGGTGACTTTGACGGTGTAGTACCCCCCTTTTCGTGGTCTCTCAGACCAAGGCGGCTCCGCAAGGGGTTTTTCGCTTAAAAAAAAAAAATCAAATGGTTCCTTCAATTTTCTCCTAAATCATACTCGAGAGTCTCATACGGGTTTTGGTTGCTTGCATGTGCAACCACCCTATGCCTCTTGCTGCCCTTGACTCCTCCACATAGGTCCATAATGAATCATCAATAAAATCTGTTAAGAGAGAGTATGCAATAATAAAACAAACTTTAAAACACATTAAAATACATACTCACCAATGCATACATCAGTCCTAAGTAATTTGGACAACACTTTGATAGTTTTTTGGATGCTCAAATTGTGGGAAAGGGGGAATATTAATAAATTTTTTAGAGGAGTGGCTATTTTTACCCAGTGTGAAAGGGGTTCAGGAATTTAATGTGTATGTTTTGACTTGGATAGGTAGTGGGAACTATTTAATGCATGTGGACTTTGGGCCACCCATGGGAATTTTAAATTAAAAAAAATGAATTTAAATCTCATGGAGTGTGAAAGGGATTTTGTTTGTATTTAATGTGGGTGTTAAGAGAAATATTAGAGGAAAATGTGAGTTTAATTAGGATTATGAATAATTTGAGGAAGATTAGGGAAATAAAAGAGGATTTTATGGCAAATTGGGGGTTTTGGTGAGTTGGTAGGGATTTGAAGGGTTTTGATGGATTGGTTGTGCAAATGACTAAAATTTGGTGTCTACAAATGCCCTTTTTGTATCGTATTACGTACAAACACAATACGGTGCAAAAATAAGAGACACTTGGTTGGTTAGATTGATGATGCATGACAATGAATAGGTGATGATAAATGGGTAGTGCATGATGAAAGTGGCTTTTGGGCTTGAGGGAGGTAACATAAGGCTACCCTAAATAAAGGACAATTTAGAATGACCCAATCATGGAAGCAAAAAATATCTATGAACCTTATCTTTGAAAAATAAATAGTGCATTGGTTTTGGCAAATGAACCAACCATGTGATCAGTGTCCTCATGATGTTGTAATCAATTATAGGTGGTCGATCAATTTTTCCACCTTGATTGTAGCATATGCATGTAGAACCACTACAAATATGGTATGGTGCATAGTGAATCAAATTTAACTAGAGTTTGTATTGAGAAGAGAAATTTGTATTTTGACCCAGCAGAGTAGGGGTTCATGATAATCTCAGGCAAGTTTATTGAGCAAACATCAAGTCCAAAAATGGGTGTTTTGATATTTGACTTGTTTGGGATAAAATTTTGTGGGTATTATCGACCCCCTCAAGAGGGGAGTGGGTGGAAGATAGAATGGATGAAAATAATGAACCAATTGATAAAATGTGGAGTGGGTAATGGGGATAAGCACATAATAAAATATGGTAGGCAGGGAGGAAAAATTATGGTGTTTTATTTTTGTTTTGTTGGTTTTTTTAACAAGTGTCCTTATGTTAATCTACCCATCCTATCGGATTGTGTGGATAACTAGTCACTGCAACCACCAAGTGACTATAGTAGATCACTAGATACGAGGTTCACGTAAGGACCTAGGCTAGATAAACTATGACAAGAAAGTAAATCTAAAGCTACGACAAGGAAAAAAAGTTATTCTATATTTTGACCAAAGGGGTTGGGTGCCTTTGGAGACTTTGAATTGAAATAGAAAATGTTGACCAAAGGGGTTTGATGCCTTTGGAGCCTTTGAATTGAAATGAAAAATGTTGACCAAATGGGTTTGGTGCCTTTGGGGCCTTTGAACTAAAATGTGACCAAAGGGGTTCAGTACCTTTGGGACCTTTGAACTGGAATTTGATGTATGGAATGACAAGGCAAAGGGTGCAACCTTTGACAAAAGGATGCAACCTTTTAAACCCGGTGGTTGAATTATGTTGAGATGGGAATGTGAGGTAAAGGGTGCAACCTTTGACAAAATTATGTAAACTTTTGAACCTGGTAGAGAGGATATTTTTGGTTGAGGCCTACGAGGTCTCCATTTTGAATTCATTTTAAGATTTTTATTTTTGATTTTTATTTTAGATGAGGATGAGGTATGGGCATGGATATGTGAAGGGTGGGTTGATTGATTCATGATAGAAATACGATGATGAGTGGATGGGTGCCATGATATGATGTGATGTATGGATGGTGTTATGTATGTGTTTTAGGTTTAGGTGCTTGATGATGGAATGGGGTTGGATAGATATGACATGTGAGATGACATGGACTTGATATGTTGAAGTGCATGGATAATGATGTGATTATTTATGAATGATGAATGTGTGAGAGGATTTAAGTATGAATGGATAGAAATGGATGATAGCAAATGGGATAGATATAATAGAATAGATGTATGCATACACATTGGATCATCGTTCAAAAAATGCTTAGACACGTATCGCTACTTATGATTTTAATGGATTAATCAAGGGTGTCAATATAATGGTAATGACATGACTATAGAATGGATGATAGGAAGTGAGACATAAAATATGCATGGGGTGAGAAAAATAGAGAAGTGAAGGTGACACAACTTGTCAGCGCATGTGTCCTAGGGAGGAAGAATCTCAAAGTGCTTTCAAGAAGCTCAAACACCCTAGTGACATTGATCAAACTCATCTACTAATCAAGTAGATGCTCAAAGATACAATCTAGCAAATCAAGGTTCTTAGGGATCAAAGTGTGTATAGTGATGTTCATTTCCTAATTTTAAGCGATATAGGACTAACTGTTTGCAACTCAAACCATTAAATCTAGCTCATCCGCAAGCGATAATAGGTCTATATAAAAGAAGGTCACTAATGTGATATACATATCACCACACATAGGACATACTCCACTGTCATTCAAGCATCTATAGCCCTGATAGAGATAGCCCCATAATCCTTCGATGTTGCTTCACTACCATCCAAGAGGCTATAGCCCCAATGGAGACATCTAAAATACCCAAGGATCCATAACAATATATGTCATTATTGATTTTGATTTTAATTTTTTTTACTTTTGATATTTGATGTGATTTTTTTATAACATATATGTCAGTTGGATCCTCTGGTTCAAATTATGTGCATGATAGGATGAGTAGGGGAAATTGTTCGCTTTATGGCTAGAGCGACATATGGCATCATCTTTCCTAAACTCAAAATTTGATTAATATGTGATATGTGTGTGGTCCAAGAGAACACCCAATGTAACCAGAAAAAACCTATAGCACTCAAATACTAGAAGACATTCAATGGAGGTTTGATTGAGGCACTAGGCATGGCTAAGCAACCGAAAGAACCTAGATATTCTTTGAACCAAATATTTCGAAAGAGACAAGGTGTCATATGCGTAGTGTTAAGAAACATAAGGGTTATGATAGATGGTTGTGGGAGCAGAGAGCATGGTGGTAATGAGCATATAAAGAGACAATACAAATACAATGATGGAGACACCCTAGATTAAGACAAAAGAACCAAACTGAATGAAATAGGCTAAAATGAACCGAACAAGAATTAAAATAACATTGAATTCAAAAATGAGTATGCAAAAGATGGAGAAAGTAGCTATGAGATGAGGAAGTAGAGGATAAAGGAGAATGAACAAGAAGTAGATGAATGGGAGAAGAGAAGTAAGATTGATTTAAAAAGAAAGGAAGAAGGAAGGGGAGGGGAAACCACAATGGTCCATGGTATGTAGTCACTCGAAGCGTGACCATACAACTAGGAGTGATGTGCGAGGAAGGAGAGAAAAATAATAAGAATGTGAATATGGAGTGGAGGGAAACTTATTGGAAAGCAAATAGTACTTATGACAAGAGTTGTTGGTTGTTTGATGTTGCGTGCTTTGGGGAATTTTGTTGTTTTTTATTTATTTTTGATAATGTACAAAAAGACAAAGTAAAACAGAAGCTAAGTGTAAATTGCACGCAAATGAAGGATATTGATGGGTTCAGGTTCCTTAATTCCCTCAAGAGTGGTAATCTTATAGGCCCTAGAGCCAAATTTTTGTGTGACAATGAATGGACCAAGCCAATTGGCAGTAAATTTATTATGTAAATGAGGTGGAAGATTTGAGTTTTGCTGATTTTCTTTGAGTAAGAGGTCATCAAATTAGAATTCATGGGGATGCACTCTATGATCATAAGCTATTTTGATTTGATCTTGATAAATGTGAAGGTGCTCTAGAGCATTTATGCAATGTTCATCAAGGAGAGTAAGTTGATCAAGTTGTGGTTGGCGTGTTGTGTCATCATCCATGAATTCTTGCATGGATATACATAGTGATGGGATCTCAAGTTCAAGAGGCATGATGGCTTTAGCACCATAGACTAGTGAAAAGGGCATTGCCCCTATTGGCATGCAAATTCTTGTTTGATAATCATAGAGGGACAAAGGGAGCTGAAGGTGCCAATATTTATGATTCTATTTGATTATTTTCTTGAGAATAGTTATGATAGTTTTATTGGTGGATTTGACATATCCATTGCTTTAGGGTAGTAAGGTGTCAAAAACCTATGTTGAATATGATACTAATTGCACAGTGCTTAAACATCCTTATTTTATAATGGGAGATCATTATCGAATATGATCTTCAAAGGGATACCAAAGTAGCAAATGATATAATGGAGTATAAACTCCACAATTCAAGGTATTATCGTATTGGTAAGAGGAATAACCTAAACCCACTTGGTAAAGTACTTTATGGCCATGATGATGAATGTATGATGTCCTAAGGATGGAAGGGAGATTTTACCAATAATATCGAGGTCCCATTGTGAAAATGGCCAGAGTGCTTGAATGTGTTCCAATGCTTGTGATGGGACATGGGTTAAATTGGTGTGATGTTGACATTTAGTGCATTTCTTAACATATGTGCAACAATCACATTCCATTGTGGGCCAATAGTAACCCATGTACAAAATGCACTTTTTGATGATCATCCCACTAAAATTACCACCACATGTACCATCGTGGGCTTGAGATATTACCTAATTTACTTCTTGTGGTTCAAGACAATAAAGAACATCATCATATCCATGGTGATAAAGCATATCCTCTACAATAAGTGCACCAAGTTTTAGAAAATCCTTTATTTGAGCAAATAAGTCCTGATATGGCTCTACCTAAATGAAATGGGCATCTCGTTCATTGTTACAAGACTCGCGAGAAATAGTTGATTGGGAAAGCATGGTAATATAAACATTAGTAATGCTATCAGAAATCATGGTAATGTAAACATTAGTAATGCTATCATAAGGACTTTGTGGAATAAGTGACCCAAGAGATGCCATGGTATCTACAAAATGATTAGATGATCATGACAAGTTGTCACTGTCATACCGGTCGAAGTGGATGAGCAATTTATCCATGATTTTCTTGTAGGACTTTAAGATCGAGCATTTGCATTGGTAGACCCCCTTAACTTGATTAACAATAATAAAAGAATCACCAAAGATTTTGATATGTTTGATACCTATGGCAACAATGATCTAGAGTCCAAGGATTAATTCTTTGTACTCGACATTATTTTTTATATAGTGGAAGCTAAGTTTGAATGAAAAAGGGATAGGGTCCCCTTGAGGTATGAATAAGACAATTACAGTACCTCTCCCTTGGTCACACTTAGAACCATCAACAAAAAATATATTATTGACCTCATCCTCAAGTTTAACAAGTTCTTTGAATTCAGTAACACTGAATATGGAGTCGTCTAAAAGCTCGATGATAAGTGGTTTGTCATATTGAAGGGGAGCTTCCACAAGTTGGTCAATAATGAACTACCTCTTTATGGATTTCTAACATATGACTTCAAGGTTGAATTATTTTAAGAGCATTATCCATTTGGTGGTTTGATTATTTGTGTAAGTGTGACTCATCATATAACATAGTAAATTCTCCTTGGTGATGATATAGGTGGTATGATTTAGCATGTAAGAGCAAAGCTTTTTGGTTGCAAAAACTACAAGGATTAACTTCTCAACATATGCATATTTTGTTTCATAACTCACCAAAGTGCGACTAATATAATAAATGGCCTATTCTTTATTATCATCATTTTTTTGTGCCAACAAATTTCCTAAAGTAAAGTTAGTGGTGAATATATATAGGTGAAAAGGAATGCCTAGTCGAGGCGGTGATAAAATCGGCAAGAAAGAAAGGTGATTTAATAGCATCAAAAGTGTCTTGACATTCTATGGTCCATGGAAAGGCAACCCCATTTTGTAAAATATGGTTGAATTGCTTGCATTTATTTGATAACTGAGTGATGAAGTGATGGATCGCTTGGATCTTTCCTTGCAAGCTACGCAACTCTTTGAGGTTCATAAGAGGTGGCATCTCAACAATGGTCTTGACCTTATTAGGGTCCACTCCAATACCTTGTTTGAAGACTATAAACCCTAAAAGCTTCTCGAAAATAACATTGAATACACATTTTTTAGGGTTGAGTCTCACATTATGCTTGAGTAATTGGTCAAAAACCTTTTGTAAAACATTGATGTGCTCGTGACAAGTTTTTGATTTGGCCAAAAGGTCATCCATGTAATATTTAATAATTTTGTGTATATAATCATAGAAGATATAAGCCATAGGATGTTTATAAGTGGATCCAACATTTTTTAGACCAAATACAATGACTTTATAGCAAAATGTCCCCTAAGGCATCATGAAAGATGTCTTGTGTTGGTTTTTAGGATTGACATGGATTTGGTTGTATCCTAAGAAACCATCCATTAGGGAGAGCATTTCATGGCCAACGGTGGAATCCACAAGCATGTCGATGTTGGGAAGAGGAAAATAATCCTTAGGACATGCTTTGTTTAAATGTTTAAATCACAAAAATTAGTGTAGATGTGTATCCCCTATTGGGCTTGCCAACCGGTACCATGTCTGAAATCCATTTTGGATAATCGATTGATTGAATAAAGCCCACATATACGAGTTTTTGCAATTCTTCTTTGACCATGAGTGCAATGGTAGGATGAATTTTTCTCAGCTTTTGTTTAATCAGTTTGGCATTAGGATTTATTGGGAGAGTGTGTACAATGAGATTTGGATCAAGGCCAGGCATGTCTTTATAGGACCATGTGAAGACTTATTTGTATTCAATCAAGAGGGTGAAAAAATGTTGTTGCTATTCAAGTGAGAATTTTTCCAAGTTAAATGATTTGGGGGTTTTCAAGGTCAGTATTGAGGTTGATGTCAATGGTTTCCTCAATGATCATGTGGGAACCCTGCTCAAGCTAACGAGGGGTGGGGATGAGGTGGATGTCATATAACATTTTTAGGGAGGGGTGGTTCAATGTCACTAAATTTGGCATGATAAAAAGAATAAGGATAAATAGGAGGGGAAGGAGGAAAGTAAATATTGGATTCTCTAAGTAATTGGGTAGAGGGAAGAAAAATAGTGATGGACAGAGGTTATGAGATCCACACAAGGTCAATGAAACTGGGGTTAATGGGAATGGGATGGTTAAGATCATTTGGATTATTAATGGGAGTGAATAAGTCAATGAATATCATGTTGGCTTAGGGGAATGAATGGGCTTGTGTATTAGATGGTGGGTTCTCATGTATATTCTCACAAGGAAGAATTTGTTTAAGAATGGGTGGGCGAGGAGTAGGTTGAACTGGTAATGGTGGAGACAAGGGGTGTATGGGTATGTTGGAGTTCTCCAATGGAAGGAACATAGGAAATTTGGGAAGAAAAATGGGGAACATACATAGGTAAACATTACCATCATCTAAGAAATCAATAATGGGAACAACGGGGGATGATTCTTCTATAGAGATATCAAAGGTAATGTAAAGTGCCTCAAATTGCTCATCGAATTCATCTCTCAAAGTATCATATGGAATGATGTGAATGGTGGTAACTTGAAGAGAGTTATTAGGCAATAGGTGAGCACACTTGGGATCAGTATACTCATTAGCTTTATCCTCCTTGAGATCAAGAATGATACATTGTAGATCATGTTTGAGGAGGTCGATCAAGGAATATTGATTGTACCCTTGACCAAATTTATCTGTAGGAGGCTGATAATGAGGCTTCAAGGGATGGTTAATACCTTGTTCATGTTTATCGAGACCACATACTTGCCAAATTGAAATGTTGAAAATACCTCATAGCGAAAGAGAGGTTGGACAAGAAACTAGTGTTTTTATAAAATGACATTCCAGACGCTCTATCAAGTGGTTTATCGAAATATGAATCAACTCTCCCATACATAAAATTGGTATAATTGGAGGAGGGTCCCATAGGGACAATAACACCAATGGTTAATGGAGGATGGCTAGGGTGACCAAAATTCCTAACCGACTTCATAGGAGCCATAAATGTTACACTATGTACAATATATTCACCTATACTAGGGTTGGTCATATGTACAATAATATTGGTAGGTTGGGATGAAGGTGTTTGAGAGGTAAATGGAGATGGAGATTCAATAGTGTCCAATTAAGTGGACAAAGGGGGCTAATAAGGATATGTGTATCCTGTGAATGGTGTTAAGGATGGAGGGGTTCACATTTGATGAGTTTGGAGGCAAGGGTGGTTCAAGCATCATGGAAAGAGATATGAATTGGGAAGGTTGAGTGGATGAAAGGATATTAGTGGTGGTAGGAATAGAAATGGTGGTAACCTATCAAGTGATGGAGTTAATTGGAGCAAAAATAGAGGTCATGAGTTGGTTGGTAGAATTACGAGTGGAACAAAACAATTGGTATGTAGTCGATATATGATGGTGGACCATAGGGATAGATAGGGGATAAATGGAAGTATAAGGTGGTGTGGGTAGAAGGGGATGTGTTGAAGAGGAATGTCAAGTGGCTATGGATGAAAATGAGTGATGAGGAGGTGGATAATGGAGTGATTGGGGAAGAGGATGAGCAGCTTAAGTGTTGGAAGAAAGGTGGGGATGTTGGGTGTTGGTAGAAGGATGGAATATTTGAGCACTAGGAGAAGGAAGGAATTCCTGGAAATTTTTAGAAGGATGGAAGAAAAGTGGTTGTTGTGAACAAGTTAGATGTAGGAAGAAGAAGGTTGAGAGTGGTTGAGAGGAAGAGACGATAAATATGAAGGGAGATTATCTATACCTAGAGAATTTTTTGAAGAATGGTTGATAAGGGATATCAGATAGATGTGAAATTACATGGGGTTTGCTATGGGTTCTTGGGACAATAGGTAGGTTGGTTGGGATTGTGAAGTTTAACAGGTGGTGGAACAACATTGTTTGTTGGTTATGGTGGTGGATATGAGGGTTTTTTGGGTTGATAATGAAGTTTTTGGGGTGTATACTATGGTTGTTGAGGTTGAGTGGTTGGGCTACTCAATACCATATGATTAACCTATGCATACCTGGATGGATTATGGTTGTTGTTACCCTTAGAATTTATGTTTGGTCATTCTTTCTTTCTGAGCTTGATCTCTTCCTCTTGAATTTTTATGTCTTCATTTTTTTGGCTTGGGTCAAAGCTTCCTCTAGAGTTTGACATTATTGGAGTTGCAATAGTAATGATATGGGTTTTGAACAAATCCAAGTGAACATTCGAGTGAGCTCTATGATGGGGGTAGAGAATGATAATTCAGTTAATACAACTCTCCATCGATTCCCATAATCAAGAACATATTCATCCTCAAATTATCGAAGATTGGTGAGATATGTCAAGGTGTTTTTTTTTGACATGTAGAGAGAAGCGCTCCAGAAAGAGATTAGCTAATTGTTCAAAGTTGTAAATACTATGATTAGGCGAATGGTTGTACCACTCCAGGGCTCCTCCTAAAAGGATTTGGGGAAAGGTTCAGAGCATGAGGGGGTCGATATTTGGGGTTTGTGGTTTTGATTTGGGGATGTTGTTGTGGTAATTTTGGGAAGTTGGTGTGAAATGATGTTTGTTTTTTTTTGTTTATGTGTGTTTAATGTATCCTAATCAAAGAACTACAAATGGGGTGAATGGAGCAAAATCAAGAAGGGTTTTATGACCACCTAAAACATCACTTTCTAGCATGGTGGTTGTGGCATTGGGTATCTTAAAGGGGACCAAAAATTACCTCCCAAAAGAGGTCACGCTATTTAAGTCCTACTACCAACTAGCCCAGGTTTTCGCTTCACCCTCGATAGGGCTTGGATAAGAACAACAATTATTAATCCACAAATTATTAAGCCCTATGGTCAAAGGGTATCTAAACTCAAAAATTACCTCGAGCTAATTCCAAGGGTAACCAGTTTCGTGGTGATGAAGTCTGAGAAACTATGTGTACTATACTATGGCATGCTAGGGCTTGATCGATGGTTTGGGATGAAGTCCAACTCACCAGAAGGTTTTCCTTGTAAAATATATTTGTGGAATTATGTTGTGCAAAAAGTGTGTGCCAAAAAATGTGTTTGAATATTTGCTTGTGTTGATGTATGTGTATGTTGTGCAAATGCCAAATGCAAAACAAAAAGCAACCCTAAAAATATGAAATGTAAAATTTTGTGTAGACTAAATGTGATGAATGCAACAATTAAATCTAAGGATGCTCTCTTTTGTGTTTTTTAATTGAATTTTTGGTATATATATATATATATATATATATATATATTTATTTATTATGGTTTAATTATATATATATATATATATATATATATTGTTTTTTATGTTTTTTGGTAAGGTTTTGGAGTAAATTATTTTTTTAGGTGACAAGGCAGGGCTAGGGCACAATGGTAGGGTAAAGGAGGGGCTAGGGTGCAGAGCGGCCTATGCAATACTATGAGGTATAGGTTGGGCTAGGGTGTTGGCTTGGGCTTTGTGTGACTCGGCTATGATTGGGATAGAGTGTGGAAAGAGATGAAGAGAGAAGAGAGATTGGGAGGACAAAAATAGGAAGGGTGGTGATCGCATAAGGCCATGAGGCAAAAAGGGAGTGGAAGGAGAGAAGATGTGAAAGATACATAATGAGGCCATGAGCGAGTATTTGGGTGAGGAGAGCATGAATTAGGGAGGAGAGAAAAGAGAGGATAATGGGAAATAATACAAGGAGTTGTTGAGTAGCATGGCAAGGGTCACGCAAGGAAAATGGAGGGTTGGGTGAGTGTCATGATGAGGGTCACATGGGGAAATAGAGGACGGGGGTGAGTGGCACAATGAGGGTTGCACGAGGGAAAGGTAGGGTGGGGGTGAAGGTCATGCAAGCCATAATGGATTGCGGTCGAGGTAGGGGTGAGCAAGGCATGATGCGGCTAGGGTTGCACAGGGTGTTATAGGGGTGGACCTACTAGGGCCATACAAGGGGGAAGAAGAGGGTTGAGAGTTGCATGGTGAGGCCACAATCATGGAGGATAAGAGAAGAGAGGGTAAGGGGATGATGACATAGGGATTCATAGGGCTAAGTAGCATGGTGAAGATCACATGGGAGAAAGGGAGGGTGGGGGTGAGCTACACAATGGGATTCGCATAGGAGAAACGAATTATGAGGGTGAACAATGTGGAGAGGGTTGCATGGGGGAAACGAAGGGCAAGAGTGAGGGTTGTGCAAGCCATAATGGATCATAACTGAGGTATGGGTGAGTAGGGCACAATGCACCTAGGGTTGCATAGGGTGTTGCAAGGGGAGCAGAGTTGCTAAGGTTGTGTAGGGGGAATAAAAGGGTTGAGAGCTACATGACAAGGCCATGATCAGGGAGGAGGGGAGAAGAGAGGGGGAAGGGAGGTGACATGGGACCGCTAGGATTGGATGGAGGGAAGGAAGCATAGGGGGCTAAGGAGGGTTGAGATTTGTGCAACGAGGTCATAATCTAGGAGGAGGGGGGAAGAGAGGGGGAAGGGAGGTGATAGGGGGGCACTAGGGTTGGTTGGAGGGAAGAAAGTGGGGGGGCTAAGGAGGCCACAATTGTAATTGCGATAGGGGGTTAGGTGAGGAGAGCACAAGGTACAAAATTGCATAGGACATAGGGGGTCATAGGACAAGGGACCCTACAAAAAAATATTAATTTACTAACAAAAATACATTAAAAAATATTTTTTTCAACAAAAGAAAAAATAAAATAAAAAAGTGGTGGTGCAATTTTTTTTTAAATCACTATAAGCAATAAAATCAAATAAAAAGTGGATTAGACATTTTTCGCAGGACTGCCCAAACTATCGAACTCATTTCGGCCATATCTCACTCATCCGGACTCGGATTGAGCTAAAATTTTGAGGGTAGATGCCTGAAAAACCCTAGAACGTCTCCACCAATTTTCATATCATTTGGAGCAACACAGATCCTAGCACATCCCTATGTGTGAACGAGATATTTGGCAAGCGGCTATGCGAGGGTTTCATCTGGGTTGAGTGCAAGCAGCTCCAGAGGTTGGTTTTTAGGGCCTTCGGGCCCTAGCGGCCAATATTTTTGTGGTTTATGCTCAATATTTTAGCAGGAAATGTTGCAGGGGATACAAGATGGGTTAGAAATTTGTCTTTCAACAGATCATACTATGAACTTGAGTGACAACGGCTTCCAATTTGCTGCACAAAAGAAAAGTGAAAACCATACCTTTCCACGACGTCTAGGGCAAGGATTAAAGAGATCACGAAACAAGTTTCAAGCAGCTTGATCAAAAAATGGCTCATATCTCAAGTGAATCTGGTGCTAAGGTGCACCCACAAAATAATTCTACTATGAAAACCCCTGTCAAGGGTAAGAATTTTGAAGACTCAGTCCCAAAAATGAATTTTAGGGATGCCCTTCATGGTGGATAGCCTCAGCCCAATGCTAATATCAATATTAGGGCTTCCCATAAACCTCTAAGAATGCCTAAGATTGATCCCAAGAAAACGGAGTCAGGATGTCTTAAAGCAGCTGATGGAACTCCTATTGTTAAGCTTGATATGGGTAACATTCAGACTGGCATTGAAGATTTGGAAAAAAGAGGACTAATTTGTCGGTTCGTGGGTTTTCGTCCGAGTCTATCTACTTTCAAAGTCTGGGCTGCAAAAAGCTGGAAAACTAAAGGTGAGTTACAAATATCTATTTATCCAAATGGTTATTTTCTTGTTTTATTTGCTAATAATGAAGATAGAGAGAAAAATTTTCAAGGGGGTCCTTGGTTTTTTGGAAGGGCAGGGCTTTTCATGAAGCCCTGGCATACTAAATTTAAAGTCGAAGAAGAGATGCCTTCTATAGCTCCCGTGTGGGTTAGACTCTTTGGCCTCCCTATTGAATTTTGGAATCCTACTATTTTTTCTTCAATTGGAAACTCTTTAGGAACTTTTATGATGACTGTTGATTGTACTCAAAATTTTGAACATATTATTTATGCTCGGATTTGTGTTTTAATGGATTTTGACAAACCCCTACCTAAAAATATCACATTACAATTTGGGGAAGACACTTGGGAGCAAGTAGTGGACTATGAGAACATTCCTTTTCGTTGTAGAATTTGCCATGAATATGGTCATTTGGCCAGTGCTTGCCCAAATAAAATTCCTGATCAAAAGAAAGAAGATATAAACTCAAAAGGTTTCCAAATACCTAAGAAGAAGAACACTCATAAAAAACCAGTTATGAAGGATCAATCAAAGTCATCTGCTAATATGTTTGAAATCCTTTCCACAAATGATGTCCCAAGTGAGGAAGAGGAAATAATGGAAACTAAAATCTTAGAAACACAATTTAAATATGAAGGGAAGAACTCGAGAGACAAACCAACAAATCAAAGGTTTTCAACAAAAAAAAAAAGGAGAAAATTTACACAAGAAAAACAATATTTCAAATGTCAAAACTTCAAATAATGCAGGTCCCAATATAGACTCCATTGAACCATCTAGTAAAATTTTGGCCGTGTACGAGTATTCTTCAAGGTTAGAAGCCATCTCAGATTCAATTGGAATAAGTCAAGAAACAGGGAAAAAAAAATTGAAGATGGATTCTAATCAAAAAGTAGGTCGCAAGACCAATCAATATCATATGGTAAAAGAAGGTGAAAAGCTTGTAGAGGAAGGTAAGATTAATGCCCTTCCCAAATTTTTTAGCCCCGGTATTAATGAAGATCATCACTTGGAATATTAGAGGACTCAAAGGGAGTCTTTCAAAACAAAATGAAATTAGAAGAATGATTCAGATAAATCATCCACATCTTGTTTTCCTTCAAGAAACAAAGATGTCAATGGAGGATATGGACTTAATTGCCAGTAAAATTTGGCCAGCTGGAAAAGTGGTTTCCCTCAGTTCCCAAGGGACTTCGGGTGGCATTGCTTGTCTTTGGGACCCAAAAGAGGTAGTTATTCACCATATGGTTGGCAGTTGGGGTTTGTTGGCTATAGCTATTCAAAGTAGACATTCCAACCAGATTATGCTTTGCATTACTATTTATGCTCTGACTTATTTGGAGGAAAAAAGAAGATAGTGGAAGGATATTACTCATATTATCTCTCATTTTCCTAAAGCTTGGATCTTGATCGGAGGAGATTTCAATACCATCCTCTCTCTGGATGAGAAAAGGGGGGGAAATAGAAATTTGGACAAAAGCACCGACCTCATGAGCGAATATATTGCAAACCTCCATCTTGTGGATATCCAACCGGATAATGGCCTTATGACTTGGTCTAATAGAAGGCAAGGCTTAGCTTGTATAATGGAGAGATTGGATAGGTTTTTGCTCTCTCGAAAATTTCTTAATCCATGGTCACATTCCTAAAGTGAAGACTCTTAATAATGTTGGTTCGGATCATTGGCCACCATGGTGGAAATGTGGAAAACCAATGTGAGTTTCTCTCCTTTTCATTTTCAATTAATGTGGCTTAGAGACATTTCCTTCAGACCTCGTGTGCAACAATGGTGGAAGGAAGGTAAACCTAGGCATGGGACTAAGATGTTCTGTTTTGCCAAAAGACGACAATACATTAAATCCAAAATCAAGACTTGGAACTGGAAAGAGTTTGGGGATGTTCATAAAAAAAACATGAAGTTATTGCTCATCTTGAAAATTTGAATAAGAAAATCCGTTTAGATGGCCTCACAGAGAAGAGAAGTGCAGATGAAATTAAACTCACAACTCAGCTAGAGGAATGGGAAAAAAGAGAAGAAATCTTATGGAAGCAAAAATCTAGAATTCAATGGCTCAAAGAAGGAGATCGAAACACAAATTTCTTCCACAAATCTCTTCTAGCTCGAAGATCTCACAACTTTATTTCTTCCTTAAAATCAGATTCTGGAGATGTTGTTTATACTTGGGATGGCATGAACTCTATTGTTGTTGATTACTTTTCCAATATTTTTGCTGCTACTCCTCTTGACTCAACTTCACAACAAAATGTTCTTCAAGCAATCCCTTCTCTTATCACTTCCGAGGAGAACTCTATTTTGACTGCTCTTGTTACTATCAATGAGCTTCAACAAGTAGTTTTTAAAATGCAAAAAGGGAAAACCCCGGGTCCTGATGGTTTTCCCATTGAGTTCTACCAAGAGTTCTGGGATATCCTTCATGTTGATTTATTAGAGGTGGTGGAAGAAGCCAGGAAAGCCAAAGAAATTTTGAAGGTTATCAATAAAACTTATATTACTCTTGTTCCAAAAGCTCAAGAGGTTGATCATATCTCAGCTTTTAGACCTATTGCTTTATGTAATGTTCTTCTCAAAATCATTACTAAAATCATGGCAGTAAGGTTGAAGCCTCTTTTGCATAAGATTATTTCCCCAGAGCAAGGGGGTTATGTGGAAGGACATCAAATAGTAGATGAGATAGTTCTTGCTCAAGAAGCCATCCATTCCATGGATATGCAAAATTCTCCTTCCATGTTCATTCGGTTAGACTTATCCAAAGCTTATGATAGAGTGGATTGGCACTTCCTTATCAAAGTTTTGAGGCAATTTGGTTTCTCTAAGGATTGGATGGATTGGATTATGGGATGTATCTCTTCAGCTTCCTACTTAGTTCTTATCAATGGCAGGCCTTCTCAGTCTTTCCCACCTTCCAGAGGTATTAGGCAAGGTGACCCGCTATCCCCTTATTTATTCATCATTCTTGTTGAATGCTTGGGTAGGACTATAACCAAAAAGAGGGAAAACAAAACCCTTGAGGGAGTTACCATTGCTCATGGAGCTAGACCTATCTCTCATCTTCAATTTGTGGATGACTCTACTCTTTTAGGTAAAGCTACAGTTAAGGAAGCTTCTAATATTAAGCAAATCATTAGCTATTTTTCTAAGGCTATCAGGCAGTTGATCAATGAAGACAAATCTAAAGTTATTTTCTTTCATTGCTCGCTAGACAGAATCCATGGTCTTGGATAAATTAAGATATAAGAAGACCTCTCTTCCAATCACTTATTTAGGTATTCCCATAAATATTCAAAGGCAAAAAAATAAATATTGGAATTGGTTGTTGGACAAAGTCAAGAAGAAAATTGGAAAGTGGACCAACAAGTGGCTTTCTTCCGGGGGTAGAATCACCTTGGTAAAATCAGTCCTTCAAGCTATTCCTATTTATGTTTCTTCCATTTTGAATATCCCAAAGGTTGTTCTTCGAGAATTGGATCAAATCAGTCATCGTTTCCTTTGGAGTGGTACTAAGGAGAAAAGAAAATGGGCCTTGGTGAAATGGGATACTTTATGTCTTCCTAAGAGTGAAAGGGGGTTAGGATTCCGGTCTTCAATTAATAACAACAAAGCTTTAGCTGCTAAATTATATTGGAGGATGTTGCATAACCCCAATGCTCTTTGGGCCAATAATATCTGTGCTAAATATGCCGAGAACAAAAGTCCCGAAGACCTTGTTCGCTATCAACTTCCTACCAAAGGTTCTCCCATTTTAGCAGTTCTTAAGACCGGTGAGGATTTGATAAAGAAAAAATTATTTTGGATCATTCATAATGGTCAACATGCAAATTTTTGGACAGATTCTTGGGATGGTCACAAGCCTTTGATAACTCAGTTTCCCGATTGGAGGCCTTGGATGGAGGAGCTTCACCGAGCTAATTGGATAAAGGTGGCTAATTATCGTCGGTACCATACCGGTAATTCAAAGGTTGGTAGATATTGGATCCCTATTGAGGACTCGGCCTATTCAAATCCTAGAAAGGCAAAGACAAGATATCCAAGGCATCCTTCATATGAGATCCCTCTCTTGGTCCCATGAAAAAGATTGTTTTGGATGGAACAACACTACTAAGGGTGAGTATTCAGTTGCTCAAGGTTATTTGACCTTATGCCATAATAATCCCAACCATTCTTCTGACATATTTTCTCGATTGTGGGCTCAAAAGCTCTGGCCTAAGGTGAGGTTCTTTAATTGGCTTTTATTGCATCGTAGGGTGCTTACTCGGTGAGCAACTTATGAAGCATGGTTTTCATGGCCCTTTTAGATGTGAAATGTGTGAAGAGAATGTAGAAAATATCAACCATATTTTTATTGAGTGTACTTTAGCCTCTGAGCTATGGAGGAGAATGGCCACTTTACTTGGCTTACAGTGGTCCAATTTTTTTACTTTTGAACAGCTTTGGAGGGATTGGCCTAATCAAGAGGGTGTTGATCATTTTATTAGGCAGTTAGTTTGGATGGGTTCTACCATTCTTCTTTGGAATATTTGGAATGAAAGGAACAACCAAATTTTTAATCAAGATAGGAAGGATATTCACTATATTTGGCAAAAGACCATAGCCAACTTAGTTGAATCAGTCCATCAACTCCTTAATCACCCCCAAAACTCCCACCAAAGATGGGATCAAGTGATGCAAAGATTGAAGATTAAATCTTCTAAGGGCAACCAACTTAAAGGGAATGTGAGTATTAGTAAGATGGATAGGACTAGAAATTGGCAACCTCCTCCTAAGGATTTTGGAAAAGTCAATACCGATGGAGCCTCTAGAGGGAACCCTGGAAAAGCCAGTGTGGGAGGAATTGGTAGACTTTCAGATGGCTCCTCGGTTTTTACTTTTGCTGAGAATTTGGGTATTCTTTCCAATAACCTTGCTGAGGGGTATGGTATCCTCGGAGGCCTTCAGGAGGCTACTAAGGTTGGATGGGAAAAGGTGTTAGTTGAGTCTCGACTCTCAACTTATGATTAATCTCTTGAAGACTCCTTCTAAGAATCATAAGGTGGATTGGAGAATAAAAAGAATTATTGAGAAGATTCAGTTAATCCAGATGGGATTTTTGAAAGTTGATTACAATCATGTGGTCAGAGATCAAAACAAGAGTGTTGATGCTTTAGCTAATTGGGCTTTGGACAAAGGTGATCTTACTTGTTATGGCCACCCTCCTATATGGTGGGCTTCTCAAATTAGGGAAGCTCTTCTTTCTATCATTTCTTTGGATGGCTCCAGCTTCGAAGGTACCTAGTTTCTTCTTGTTTTTTTTTTTTTTGCTTCTCTTTGGTTCATTCAGTTTTTTTTAGTTCCCTAGCTCATTCTATTCTTTATTTTGTTTCCTCTGTTGATTCTTGCCTTAATAGTCTTCTGGTCTAGATAGGTCATTGTTTTGTTCAATTTTTTTTCTTTTTTCTTTTTTTTTTTTTTTTTTGTTTAGTTTTTTAAGGTGGGTGGGTTCTTTTGTTTTGTTTTGTTTTTGTGTTCTTTGTGTTGTTTTTTGTTGTTCTTGTGTTTTTGTTGTTTTTTTTTGTTTTTTTTTATGTTTTTTGTTATTGTTCTTGTGTTTTTTTCGTTCTTGTTCTTGGGTTTCTCTTTGTTTGTGTTATTTCGTGTTTTTATGTGTGAGTGTTTTCTATGTTTTTTGTTTTTGTTTATTGTCTGTTGTTGGTTGTTTTTTATTTTTATTTTTATTTTATTTTTTAAATTTTTTAGGTTTTGGTTGTGTTTATTTTTCATGTTTTTTTTGGGTTATGTCTTTGTAGTGTTCTCGTTGTTTTTGTCTTGTTTGTGTTTTGTTATGTGGTTCTTGTGTTTTTCTATGTGGTTTGTGTTGTGGTTTCTTTTATCTTATTGTGCGTGTTTGGTTGTGCTTTTGTTTTTGACACACTCAAGGAGCATGTTTTTTATTTTATTTTATTATTTTTGTTGTTATTTACTTATTTTTAAATTGGTTTTGTGTGTTTGTTTGCTCCTTGAGTATGTCAAAGGTGGTAGGCCAGGTCCGAGTCCCGGGCGTTTTTTGCGGAATGGATACCCCTGCCTCCTTGGGTCTTACCCGAAAGTGGCATCCCTTTTGGGATGTTTTCCACAAATAAAAAAAAATCAAATAAAAATAAAATTATTCCTTTGTTCTTAGTAAATAATTAATAGGACAAAGCAGAGAAGGCATTTTTTTTTGTTTGTTAAAAAGAACAAAATGAAAAGGAACTAAAAAGAGATTTTTTTTCTTTTTGTTTTTTTCAAAGATAACATAGAGAAAAGTGTAAAAGCTACGGAAGATGAAGAGAAAACCTATCACCAAGAAAAATGAAGAGAAAACTAGACACCAAAGTTATCTGTGGATAGCAAAACCTGCAACCATAAGAGAAAAGCAGGGATTAGTGTTTGTAAAGCATCATGATCACCATTTATGTAACCCAATTTATGTGACCCATAATAATGTTAATAAAGCAATAAAACACATAAAATATATTTTGATATTGCAATATGTGTCTTCCTTTCTTTTGATTACAAAATGTAGTCCAAATTATAATAGACCTCCCAAAAGGGAGGGTTTTATTTGCAAATAAATCAAATGGTACCTTCAATTTTATCCTCAGCCACACTTGAGAGTCTTGGACGGGTTTTAGTTGCTTGCATGTGCGACTTCCCAAAGCCTCTTGTTGCCCCTGAATCTTGCACATATGCCTGCAATGAATCATTAGTAGCATCTATTGAGAGAGTATGCAATAATAAAAATAAAATTTAAAACATGTGAAGAGAATATTTAAACACATACTCACCAATGCATATATCAGTCTTAATTAATTTGGGTAGCACTTAGTATTTTTTTGGATGCTCAAATGGAGGGAAGGGGGAAATATTTATATATTTTTTGGAGGGAGAGGGGAAGGTACCCAAGATCTGGAGTGATTGTTTTTACCCAGTGTGAAAGGGGTTTAGGAATTTAATGTGTATGTTTTGACTTGGGCGGGTAGTGGCAGCTATTTAATGCATGTGGACTTTGGGCCACCCAAACCTCATGGAATGTGAAGGGGATTTTTTTGTATTTAATATGGGTGTTAAGTGGAATATTATAGGAAAATATGAGTTTAATTAGGATTATGAAGAATTTGAGGAATATTAGGGAAATAAAAGAGGATTTTATGGCAAAATGGGGGTTTTGGTGATTTGGTAGGGGTTTGAAGGGTTTAATGGATTAGTTGTAATGACTAAAATTTGGTGTCTATACTATGCTCCAACTAGGATCCTAAAGACCCTTAGCACAGTTGATGATATTAAGAGAGTCCCCTTCAATAACAATTCTATTAATATTTAGTCTCTTCAGTAGGACTCCTTGATATAAAGCTCGAGCTTCTGCAGAATGATTGGTTTGCAATCCCAAAATTTCTACAAAGGCTAAAATTAAATTTCTTCCTTGGTCTCTAATCACTCCACTAGCCCCAGTCCTACCAGGATTGCCTTTGTTGCCCCATCAAAGTTTAACTTAGCCCAATCATCTAGCAGTACTTTCTACCTAGTCTAAGAATGGTTAGAGGAGAAAAATGGCTTGAACATTCCATAGACCTAGCTAGCTCCCATTGGCTAGCAATAACTAATTACTCCTTATCCTCTCTAAAATATTTAAAATTAATACTTTGAATATTTTCAACCATGAAAATACTTATTCTAGCCCAATAAAGTTACAGTCCCTTTTTTGGTCATAGAAAGCTCTTCTATTTATTTCCTTCCATAGGCCCCACATGGTGTGAGGAAGACTAAACAACCAGAGATATTTTAATCTTGAGCTCCAAAATAGGAAAGACCATTGGAGGCATAGGTCAACCAAATTATTTGGTAAGACCCAAGAAATACTAAACTTATTGAAGAACTTGGAGAGCACCTCTAGGCTCCAATGAATAAGGACATTCTAAAAATAGGTGTTGAACACTTTCTAAATCCTTTCACATAAGTAACACCTATTGGGCATAACCAACCCCCTCTTATGGAGGTTATCAATTGTGAGGATTTTATTTTGAACACAAATCCAATAGAAGAAATTGATTTTTGGAGTAAGGACCTTGAGCCTCTTCACCTTCCAATTAATTATATGTTGATTTCATGGTAAAATGTTCTCATTTTCCAAAAAATGGTATCCACCTCTCCATGTAAATTTAGATTTTTAACTCTTAGTAAATTTGTAAGTTCTTCCAGAGCTTGTCTACAACTTTAGTCCAAGTTTTCAATATGAATGGGCTTCCATATTTTCCCATTCTCATCCTTTAAAATAGAGTATAAAACTAGCTTACCTTAACTATGAGTAACATGGGGTTCAAGGGAGGCCAAATTTTGGTTCTCAATTAGCGGGGACTATTGTAATCAACAGTCCTTCCAAAAATTAATATTTCTACCATCTCTAACTTTCCATATAGCTCCTCTCAAGAGAAGGATTTTGGATATAATTAGGTGATTCTAAAGGTAGGATCCTTGAGGGGAATTTAGCTCTTCCATAAGATTTTTTCCATTCTTAAGGTATTTGGATTTGAGGATATTGGACCATCCGGGTTCATCATTTGTAAGCAATTCCACCCAATTTTGGCAATCAGAGCTCTATTCGTCAAATTCAATTTCCTAAAACCCATGCCTCCGAACACCCTATTAGTACATATGCCATAATGGTAATTCTTATCTTTTCCTCCATGCCAGACCATAGAAAAGAATTTTGAATTTGCTCAATAATTACTCTTATTTTAGAGGGTATGTTGAACAAGGATAAAAAGTAAATTGGAATGCTTTGGAGCACAAATTTGACTAACTAGGATTTTCCAGCCTGGCTAAGAAGGGACCCTTTCCAACCAGCAAGTTTCCTTCTAATTATTTCCACAATAGGATCACAAAGAGAAAGCTTCATGCAACCTTTAAAGAGAGGTATTCTTAAGTAAGTGGCAGGCATAAACCTGATTTTACAACCCAGGATTCTAGCTATTTTACCTTACCTTCTCGCAAGAGTATTAAAGAAGTAGACTTTGATTTTCAAAAAAACATCTTTTGCCCTACTGTAATTTCATAGCTATTCAAAAGAGAATTGATTTATTTTACTTGGGGTATAGAAGAAATGGTGGCTCGAATTATGTCATCCATAAACTATTGATGGGAAATCGGTAGAAGAGAGGTGGCAATCCTAATACTAGCAACATTTTCAATTGTAGTGGTAGTAGAGATAGCTCTACTAGGAGCTTCTACCATAATAATTAAAAGGTAAGGGGAAAGAGGATCCACTTACATTAATCCCCTCTGACTAGAAGAGTAACTCATAGGTATCTCATTCACCAAAATTGAGAACATTGTAGAAGAGATACATTATTTAGTTAATCTAATCCAATCTTTATGGAATCCAAACTTAGAGAGAACTTGTAGTAGGAAATCACATTTGACTCTATCATACGCTTTATTCATGTCAAGCTTCAAAAGGAGACCATGTTGGAGTATATTACATTATTTGGTACATGCTAATGTACCCCCATGGTACCTTCATGGTACATCTTGTAAATATTAGATTAGGATTGAGTCTTAGTTTAGAGTGTGAGTAATATTTTATGTAATGTTGTAATGTGCAGGAAATTTGCAAGTGTTATGTGAATTTGTGCAATAAATACACAAATGTCATATGAGTGATTGTGCAAGTTTAATGTGAGTCTATGTGCACAAGTTTATTTAGATTAGAGTGTGAAAAGTGAAGAGTCATGTCTAGGTGTGCATACAAGATAGAGTCATGTGTATGCAAGTGTCAAGTAGAGAAGCCAAGAGTCATGATACTTGGCATATGGAAAGGAATAGTCAAGTATCCAAAGATTCATTCTACTATAGCTATATAGTACTCCATAGAGAAGCATCAAGTGTCACATCAAGGATCGCATCAAGAGTTGTATCAAGTATCATATTCAAGTATCACATTAAGTATTGTATCAAGTGTTGAAAGAGGAGTAATAAATATTACATACATTTTAAGAAATTAATATTGTAAGTTTTGCTATGTGCTTTGTACATGTATGATTCAAGCTATTACATTTATATTGTTATTTATTAATGAATGTTATTTGATACATTATAAGCCTTGATTTACATATTAATTTGCTCATATTATTCTACTTACATCATTATCTTGATCTTACTATATTGTGGATATATTATATTTGATCTTGTGGAATTTATCATGTGAGTTTTATATTAGTATTAAGGCTTAAAAATCCATCAGTGGTATTATAGCTATTGCAAGTAGTTTCTTGCATAGGTTGAATTTATTTATCTACATAAAAAAAATTATTTTTTCCAATTTGATAAAATTGATTTAGAGTCTATCTACTTTAAAGGGAGTTAGATCTAGACTCTATTGTAAGGTCATAGTAAGTAGAAAGGCTAGAGTCTTTCCACGGTTGGAGGAACAACTAGTGAATACTAGGACTCAGCTATAAAGTCTTTCTATGGTTGAAGAATAACTAGTGAAGACCAGGACTCATCTATAGAGTCTTTCCATGGTTACAACCAATGAAGACAAGGACTCATCTATATTGGAAGGTGTATCAAATTTTGAGATAAGTTGATCATTTCAGGGACATAGCAAACCCTTGACATCAAAAATATTTTAGGGACATAGATATTCCTTGACACTAATTTCTATCAACTTAGTAATAAGCTGAAGAATTCAAAATAATCAAATCATCTTGATTTTGATTGAGGCATCAAGGAGATTCAAGGTCACCTTGAAATTAAAGTTTTGAGCTCTTTGGTGCAACCTAAGACATTTGCAATAGAGATTGATTGTTAGAAGTGTGAGAAACATCCTACAATAGATAGAGAATAATTTCATCTTCTAAGTGTAAGAGAAAGTAAAAAGGAGAAGGATATATCAAGGATTGATATATCTATCTTAAAGTAATTTTTCATCAAGTAGAGATTAATTAAAGTTGCAAAATATTAAAGTTTTAGGTCATAAAAATTTTGACCTTGATATAGAGGATTTAGGTCTTGAAGATAGACCTTGACATAGGTCTTGAAGATAGACTTTGACATAAAGGGATTATTTCAAGTTTTGAAGAGAAACCTTGACATTAAATATTATAGGTCACTCAAACCTTGACATTGACAACAAGAAGACAAATATAAAAGAGCAACAAGAAAGTTTTAGATAGAAAGATAGCAAGATATAGTAAAAGATATTTGGTCCTAAGTACAAAAATATCTTATAGTAAAAAAAAGAAGAAAGCTCTCAAAAGTCGCCCAAGATTCAAGATGTACAAGAACATCAAGATATATGACATCAAAACTGTAGGGTGAAGTTATTTGGCTCAACCAAAGCAAAGTTATTTGGTTTACAAGGGTGTGTTGTTCATTCTCAAACCAAAGTAGAAAGAAGTTACAAGCTTTCAACTCAAGCTAGAGTATAAAGAAGAGGTTGCAACTAATATAGGAGAACATAGAGCTACTAATCAAACAAGGATCCACCTGCCAAACACAAATAAGTGTTGTTTAACCTGCATAGAAGAGCTAACAGTAAGTTAGAGAAAACAAAGTAACATTAAAAAATATTTTTAGAGTCTTACATCAAGCACTAAGGTAGATTATAGTGCAAAAATGTGAGAAAGCTATGTTGAAATCTAGTCCAATGTTGGATTATCCACATCAATGTGGTGTGTATCATTGAAAGAGAGAACATTGAACATTGAGGATAGCAATCAACAAATGAGAGTTTTTTTGGAATACCAGGCACCAAGTTTGATAGTGTGAATTCAAGAGTTTCATTAGAATACCAAGAGGTAAGCACTTTGTGCATTATTATTCAACGAAGGTATTTAAATGCTAAAAAATTTGAGTGGGAGATAGATCAAATACTGAGTTGTTACTAAGAAAGCAACCAAATGTCATGTAGGAGATAGATTAAGTGCCAAGAAGTTACTAAGAAACCAAACAAGTGTTGAGTAGGAGATACAACAAAATTTGACTTGTTACTATGTGAATGACCAAGTGCAGAGTGTGGTTACCAAAGGTGAGAAGTGTTCAAGTTGCTACAAGTTTCTAAGTAAGATAGTAATCAAAATCCAAGCATATCGGCCAACATAACAACTGAGGGAGTGCATAACGTCTACTATAGACGCAATGCCAATAGGAAACAAAGCAAATGCATGGTCACAAGTGTCATTCAAGATAGAGTTGAATGCATGCTTTAAAGCATATGTTGAACTCCTTGGAAGAAGCAAACAGAGTCGCTACAAAATTCGCACATTGTGAAGACTTTCGAATGCAAAGGTTGGTGAGGAATTTAATTTAGGGTTTTATAAAGTTTAATTTTTATTGAAGTTAATTTATGGAGTGATAACTAGAGTTAATAAATATTATTGAATTAAAGTTTATTTGGAGTGATAAGGTTTGTTTAGAGTAATTTAGTTTTTTTATCAAAGTTTGAAGAATGCAAGCTTATACTGAGAGGGGGGTGAACAGTATAAGACCACTTTTTACTTTTATTTCCCAAACAATATTATGCAATGTATAGATAGAAATATCAACAACAGTAACTAAAGCAATGCTATATCAATAATAGTAATTAAAGCAATGCATAAATCACCACACACAATAGAGACACCATAATTTATGTGGTTCACCCAATGTGGGCTACTCCATGGAGAAAATATTTCACTAAAATTTTCTCAATCAATCTCTTGGGAATCTTTTCCCTATTAAATTGTTTATGGACCTCTATCCAAAGGAGACACCAATCCCCTAAATCAAGTTAGTGGATATCTATCCACAGGAGAACTCCTTTCTCCTCTTGCTCTGATTGGTGATCCTCTAGAAGACTACTGCCTCCACTACACTAGCTTGTGGATCTCTCTCCACTGAAGACTCTTATCCCCACTCAAAAGACCTATCCTCATTGCCTTGGTTAATGGATCTCTATCCACTAGAGACTACTATCCTCTACTCTCTATCACCTCCAAAGCTTTATCTCAAATCTACACTAAACATAGTCCTTCGGTCTAGCACAAATATGCTCAATCTCTATCTTTGGTCTGGCACAAACCTGTCCTCAAATCTGCACCAAACTCTATTCTCAAATCTGTACTAAACATAGTTCTTTAGTCTAGCATAAATTTGTCCTCAATCTCTATCCTCAAGCCTTAACTCAAACCTTGACTCAATATTAAATCAAATTTGTTGGATATGCCCTAAACCTTAACTCAATGTTTGACCAAATCAATCAATCAACTATGCTCTCAAGCCTTCTCAAAGACTTATCTCAAATCTACCTTGTAAGCTTCCTCAAAATCTTACACTAATCTATCCACAAGTCCTCTCTATAACTTGCTCAAATATGCTCTACAAGTCCTCTCTAGAACTTGCCCAAATCTACTCTACAAGTCCTCTCTAGAACTTGTCCAATCTGCTCAATAAGTCCTCTCAAGAACTTATTCAAATCTGCTCAATATTTGTATTGTAAGCTTCCACAAAAGCTCACACCAAATTTGTCCACAAGTCTTCTTAAAGACTTACCTCAAATCTGCTCAACAAGTCCACATAGACCTTGTCCAATCTCATAGAAATATAAAGAGAATTGTTAGAGACTCAATATGTTCTAAACTTATCACAATGCTCAATTACTTTCAATCACTCTCTTAGAAACATAAGGAGAATTGTTAGAGACTCAATATGCTTCAATTTCAACTCAATGCTCAACCACTTTCTCAAATCAATTCAGAATATAGAATAGTTTTTTTTATGGAACTTGAACAATCACTTCACACACCCACTTGACTAGGCTCAACCAACTCTACTCATCCAAACACTCAATGAAACAACCCTTGCTCACAAACCCTAGTCCAAGCATATGATCACTTACTCAAAATATTTCCAACAATACCCAACAACAAGTCTCACATAACAATGATACTCATGTTCTTTTCAAACTCTAGTTCAAGTTCTTTGCTCAACAACTCACTTCAACAACAATGCTTATAAAACAATATTCACATAGCAATGATACTCAAACCCTAGTTCAATTTCTTCATACAACCAATGGTTTCAACAACAATTCTTATAAAACAATCTTCACATAGCAATGATACTCAAACCCTAGTTCAAGTTCTTCACACAACCAATGGCTTCAACAACAATGATTATAAAACAAGGTTTTAACAACAACTCTTTATTCCAAAAAACCTTGAAGCATTAACTCAACACATTCAATAGGAAACCCTAATCAAGTCCTTTTCACTCCAAACTTATTTTCAAAAAACCAACCAATCAACTTAACTATGGAACAATGTGCTCATACCTTTTTCTTGATGATGAAGGAATCTCATAAATCTGCCACAATCACAAACACTTCTTTGCCAAGCTCAAAGAAATTATTAGATGATAAACTTCCCCAAAATACAATGTAAATATCAAGACACACACACCTTATAACTCCATCTTTAAGAAAACATTCATCGACATTTTACAAAAAACAATACACCACTTACACCTTATAATATCCCAACTAAAATTATATTCAATGCACTCTTATTTTCAAGATAACTTAATGCTAGAAGTTCCCTTTATCCTTTTAATACTTCAAAAAATCAATGTGACAAAAGCAGTTTATTAAAATAAACCTAACACCTTATTCCTCCAACTTATCAAAAATATTTTTCAACAAACAATCCTTTTAAGCAACCCTTTTAACTTCAAACTTTAGGCAACACACAAAAATAATAATCAAAATTTATTACCTTGTCTTGGAAGGGATTCAAACTCACAGCGCAACCTCAACCATTGCCCTAGTCGCGGCTCCAACCACCATGCGAGCTAGGTGCTCGCTTGGGGACTAAAGAGCACTATGTGCTCCAAAAGACTCCCCGCCTTGCCTAGCACAAAAACATGCGCCCCTCCTTTGGTGCTTCCAACACTAATGCAACCACCAAAAATGTTGCCACCGCATTTTGAATGTAGGTCTCCTAGCGCCCAAACACTCTAATTGTTGTCCTCTTGCCACTAGGCCACACTGCCCAGTTGGTGCTTGGTACTTTAGCGTTGTTCCCCTTAAACCTTATTCGTTGGCACTAAAACATAAAATTTTCATCTCTTATTCTACACGAATTCAACATAATTGCACGCATTCCTTAATCGATCAAAAGGATAATATTTAATGACTCTAAGGCATTGGTATATATATTGATTTCCCTCCTTCATGCATAACACCAGCACTCGAATTTCTTCCAAGAAATTAGACGTCGACACTTTTTATTTCCCTTTGAACTTATCAATTTATAAATTATTTAAATTCATTTGAATTTAAATTTTATAAATTAATTCTTTAAAATCCTTTGGTTTTATTAAGACCATCTTTCATTGTCCAACTTGGTATAAGTAATATTTATTTATATAATTTTAATTCACTTTGAATTTAAATATTTTATCAAATAAATATTAAACCTTCCTTTAGCTTTGCAATAATCTTCCTTGGGTTTTTATGAGAAACCTTTTAACTTATGCTTCCATATAATATTAAAAATATTATGAAGCCCTTTTGCCTTTAACCTCTGCATTGTTTCTCTTGACCAATTCCTGGATATCAATGAAAACTTTGACAACTTTATTTCTTGAAAAATTCCTTGACATCAATGACAACTTGACTTAATGACTCAAAATGTTCAATAAAGTTTTTTTTGGAGTTTGATTTATTTTATTTTTTGGTAGGTAAAAAAAAAATTATTTACTTTTCGGGTTGAAGGGTCCCGCCCCTATTACAATAGGCACTTGACATACTAGTAGTACAAAATTGGCACATCCTATCATCATAGGGATAGACATTACATAATTTTACAATATGCAGATCCAGCAACTGACTAACTAAGCAAACTGAGAGTAAAAAGGAAATAAATTCTGGGGCCTGAACCCTTGAAGATAGGAAACAAAGGACTGAGCTACAAATAACAAAACTACAAACAAGCCTGTTACCTACTAACACCTTCCCAATGCTACTAGGACTCCTCCTTGTCCTCCTTCTTGACTGTATCTTTCTGGTTTGAAGCGAGAAGGACCCTGATCATGATCAAAAGCTCTTGGACCTCACTGATGGTGCTAGATAGTAAGGCGTCCACCTCTTTGATCATGTTGGTAGTAGATTTGAGGTGCTACACTACTATAGTGATGTGATTGATGGTGGAAGAACTCAACAATTCCTCTATGTTGTTGGTAGCCTCTTCCTCCTTGTTCTGAATGATTTTGGGGGTTTGACACGAAGTATTCTTACTCTTTGTCTTCAGTTGGTGTGATTTTCTACTTTTTTGAGGGGGTCGAACAACTTTCCATTTGCTCCTCAGGTTGGGGCCAACAGGGCACTGCTCCACAGGGGCAGTGACTATGGGAGTGGGGGAAGGACGGTCCTCCTTGTTGTTAGGTTGGGTGGGGGTGATATTTTCCAAGGGAACATCAATAGGGGACTTCGACTATGGGGGATATCAATAGGGGGGTTGGGGGAATCCGTGAGGGGTTAGGATCACTTGACTTAGCATTATGGGAAGATGCAGGGGAGGGATTTGGGCTCGAGAGGGGGGAAAGGAAGGGTTTCCAGTGGGTTGGTTCCTAAGGGCGTGCTTGTAGATAACCAAAAATAGACCTTGGTGGCACAGGGGTTTGGAAAAAATTTTGTCCCTAAAATTCTTGATGGTAATATTGATGGACCTATAGATAAAATTAGGGATGTTAATGGGTTTGACATCGCGAAGGTGGTTGACAAGTGCAAGGTGGTAGGCATGAAGGGGTTGGTTGAGATTATCAACAACAATGTACTGGATAATAGGAACAATGGCAGAGTCCCACGAATGAGGGAGGGAGGACCGGATAACTCCCTCTTTCTCCCATTCCATATCCTTTCCTTTATCTGGGAAGTGCTCAGTTTCATCCTTGAAGTTATGCTTATCCCTTCAGACTGCCCTACCGTTTAGAGATAATCAAGAAATCTCAGTAATCAAATGAATATTTACCTTGATATGGAGTCCTTGAACCTGCATCGTGTCATTGTTCCATGATTTGACAAAGTCGCTAGTTACTTGGTCGTCAACACCATTGAAGAGTTTAAAAAGAGAGATGAATCCTTTGTCTTCAAGTAGTGTTTCGGCCACTAGGTCAAGCTGAAGCTTTGTAGGTTCAAGGATGACCATCATGCCAAAGAACCTGAAACTGATCATGCTACTGTAATGGCCAATGCTAACCTGATTATTGCACCACAAGCGGGTACACACAAGAGGGATGGAAAGGAGTTAATAGGGCCAAGGCTTGGGGTGGGGACGAAAACCAGGTGAGGGGCCCTTTTTGAAGCAGATATGGAAATTATAGAAGCAAATACCAGTCTTATCAACTGCACACAATGGGGAGGGATCACGGAGACATGAGTGGAATGAAAGGCTACCAGAATGGAAGGGGCTATAAAGTCAAATGGAGCCAGCAGCACAAAAAATAGGAAGGGGATGGAAAATGGGAGATAATAAGAGATGGAGAAAAATGAGGGTGGTGAGGCGAAGGCACGAGGTGGATGAAGGGTCGTGGGAGTGGTTGTGATATTTGCCATGATTAGGGTAATCCACACGATAAAAGGTATAGGCAACATTACAGGAAATTATGAAGGGAGTATGAACACAAACTTCCTTGGTGTTGAAAAAAATATCCTTGGTGTTAATAAAAACACCTTTGGAGTGACAATTGCTGCTATTTGAATATGCGCTCCACATCACGGTTGGCTACATCGATGATGTCCTGAGGGAAGGAATCTTCCCAAATTTTTAGATTGTTCTAGTTGGCTGCTCTGTTAGCCAATAGGTCAGCTATCGTGTTCGCCTCTCTAAACACATGTTGAATTGTGCTAAGAGGGCATTATCTGAGGGTAGTTTGACACTCTTGGATAATGTTTTGAATGTTCCAACATTTGCTAGTGTTGTTCTTAATGTGGTTGACCACATTTAATGAATCACCTTCAAAAATCATGGGGGTAGTCAAACCTTTTTTGACCTCGATGCTTCTCCACAAAGCCTGAGCTTTGACGTAGTTGTTAGTCTAGACCCCTAGGTTTTTAGAAAAAGCCTTGATGATTTTGCCTTCATGGTACCTGATGACTCCTCTGGCCCCTGCATCCCTAGGATTGCCTTTGGAAGATACATAAAAGTTTACCTTGAGCCATCCTGGGGGGAGGATTCCACTTGGCAATAGATATGCTATTGGTGGAGGTTTGGGCTCGGGAGCACTCGGTAGATATACCCAAAGTCTTGAATAGGTAGGACTCCAGCCTAGATGTTTACGTGTCTGATAAAAGGACCAGGTTTGCATTTTCAATTGCAAAGTACAAAGCTTTTTTGGCCACAACTTCTAGATCCTTGGATTGGTCGTTGAAGATGTGGTTGTTATTCTCAAGCCAGATTTGCCAAACTGTGTGGTGCAGCAAAGCTTTCCATAGGAAATTGAGCCTGGGGTTCCAAAAGACTATGGGCCATTGAGTGAATAGGTCAGGGGTTGACTTGGGCCACACCCAGTTGACTTGGAACCTACTGATCAAGATGGAGAACAGATTACAAGCAAATGGGTATTCAAGCAAAATGTTTTGATTGGACTCCCATGCTCATGAGAAAATATAGCACCTATTGGGGATAATGATACCCCTTTTGATCAGGTTGTCAGTGGTGAGAATATTGTTGTGGAACGCAAGCCAATAGAAATGGGTAACCTTAGGAATAAGATGCTTGAGCCAAATTATCCTAGTTGTAGCATGGTCGTTCTTAGGGTTGTGCCTACTCTACGAGGTATCAGACAAAAGAAATGCATACTTCACCAAGAATTGGCTATTGTTGGTGCCTCTCCAGAAAGGTTTATCAGTCGTCTGGGTTTTAGGGATGAAGTTAGCCCTAAGGACTGTCTATAGAGAATAAATGGCTCTGTCTAAGACAATGTTTCTAACTTTGAAGTGGAGTTGCTTCCACTTGCAGCTGTCTTGATTATTAGTAATGAAGTCGACAATTTTAGTCCCAAATCTACTATCTGTAAGATGTTTGATCGCAACGATGTTAGGATCTCTGATGAGGGGCACATCCCTTACCCAAGGATCATGTCAGAAGTCAATGTATTTCCCATATCCAAGCTTCCACCTGGTACATTATTGTAGCAAATATTTGGTTTAGGTTATGGACCGCCAAAAATGGGACCCAATATAAGGATTTCCTTCATCCCTGAAGGAATGGTATTGCAGTTATTTTCTTTTGATAATTGAAATCCATTCTAAGTTTTTGTTAGTGACCACCTTCCATGCCTACTTAGTGAGAAGGGTCTGATTCATCAAACTCATCCTACAGAATCCAAGCCCTCCCTTGTCTTTAGGAGTGTAAAATTTAGGTGGAACTTCTTTTGATTGTCAGCTCCTGCCCAAAGAAAATGCTTTTGGATTTTTTCAATCACCTCCTCTACTGCTACTAGGATTTTAAAAATAGATAAGAAATACATCGGGATACTTTCAAGGACTGACATGACCAGGGTGGCTTTACCAGCTTGAGTGAGGAGAGCCCCTTTCCAACCTTCCAGTTTCTTATGAAATATCTTGATGACGTTATTCCACATTGACTTGGATGGTATCCCTTGAAAAATTTTGAGGCCAAGGTAGGTGGTTGGAAGAGCAGCAATGGTGCAGCCCAAGATATTTGCAATCTTAGCTTATCATTTCAGCAGAGTATTGATGAAGTAAAGTTTGTTTTTGGTGAAGTTGATTTTTTACCCTGTAGCTTCCTCATAGAGATTGAGGATAGATTTGATGATTCTAGATTCAAAAATAGAGGCAACAATAGCCAACAGGTTGTCATCCACAAAATACTAGTGAGTCGAGGGTTGAAGGTTGGACACAGCCTTAAACTAGAGATTAAAATTTTAGAGTAGACATCTTTGATAGCTCTTTCGAGGCTCTCAGCTAGATGATGAAAAGGATGGGGGAGAGGGGGTCCCCTTACTTTAGCCCTCTAATGCTGGGGAAGTACCCTACCATCGAGCCATTAACTAGAACTAAAATACAAGATGAGGAGATGCATTGTGAGATTAAATCAACCCAATTTTCATGAAAACCAAACTTTAGGAGGACTTTGGTCAGAAAGTCTCGATCCACTCTGGCAAAGGCTTTGTTCATGTCAAGTTTAATGAAAAAAGTAGATTTATTGGAATTATGGGCCGAGTGGATGAGTTTGTGAATGGTGATGACTCCATCCACTATATTTTGGCCCTTGACAGTGCTTCCTTGGCAGGGATTGATCATGGAAGGGAGGATGCCTTTAAGTCTGTTGGCCATGGATTTGGATAGGATTTTATAAATAATATTGCATAGGCTTATGGTCCGATATTCAAACAAGGAATTAGAACTAGGCCCTTTGGGATGAGAGTGAGAAAGGTAGAATTAACGTTCCTAATAATGGATCTGGAGTGCTACATTTTAGAGATGGCTTGGAAGATATTGGGGTCAACGATATCCCAATAGGTTTGGAAGAACCTTGGGGGGAATCCATCGGGGTCAGGGACTTTGTCTGGTTCGATGGAAAATAGAGCTTGGAGGATTTCCTCAAAATTTAAAGGGCTAAGTAGGTAGGCGTTCATGTTGTCAAAGATGGATTTGGGGATGTTCTCGAGGAGGGAGTCCATGGCCTGGCCAGAGAAGGACGGGTGGGATCCAAGGAGAGACTCAAAATGATAAACTGCTTCATCCCGGATCTAGTGGATATCTGAGGTAAACGGGCCATTTTTCTTGATTATTCCTTTGATCCTATTAGCTCCTCTATGTCTGAGAGTGGAAATGTGAAAAAACTTGGAGTTGGAGTCTCCTTCTTTAAGCTATAATTACCTTGATTTTTGGTGCCAAAAAATCTCTTCTCCATAGGATATTATGGTATTCTAATAATAGGAGCTTCTCTTTGGTTCTAAGGTTGTCATCCCCTTGACCCTGCTAAAACTAATTCTCAATCTGTTGGAGCCTATCCTTGATGTTCTATTTATTTTCAAAAATATTTCTAAAGGTTTCTTTGTTCCAAACCTTCAGCTTTGCTTTGATAGACCATAATTTTTGGGTTACCTGGTTTATTACAGTCCTAGGGAACCTTTTCTCCCACCACTCAGTAATATTATTTTTGAGGTTTGGATGTTGGGTCCACATTGATTCAAAGTAGAAAGGGGTTTTGAACTATGGTCTGTTGATAGTTTCAAAAATGAGGGGACGGTGGTTGGAACCGATATTCGGTAGAGCCTATAGATTGGCGTCTCCAAAAAAGGGAAGCACTTCTTGGGATAAAAGGAAGCATTCAAGCATTTATTGGATAAGATTATCTCCCACTCTTATATTACTCCATGTGAACTGGGACCCCCTCAATTGGACATCCATAAGTTCATTTGTGTCGACAAAGTGAGCGAAATCACCTATGGTTCTGGGGGTGATCGCATTCACGTATCTCTTCTTCGAGGGGTGTAATGGGATATTAAAATCCCCAGCTAGGATCTAGAGGATATTTTTGAATGCTTCCCTCATTTGGGTAAGGTTTTTCCACATGGTCATCCTATCTTGCAGGCTATTTGGGGTGTAAACATTCATCAGAACCTAGGAGTGCTAAGTTATAGAGTCATGGAAATAAATGTTGGATAGACAACCTTCACCTAAAATAACTCTCCCTTCCACCTTCCTTGGATCTTAGAGATAGAGAAGGTCACATGAGGTACCAGTGGTAGGTGTAAAGGTGAACTCACATTTTCTCCAAATAACCTTGGCAACTTTAGGCGACCAGTGCTCGCCTAACTTGGTTTCTTAAATTAGAAAAATAGTGGGATTTGATTCCTTCCACATAGAAGCAACCAATCTTTGTTTAGTTGCCCCATTTAACCCTCTTACATTCCAGGAGAGCATTATCATTTGGAACTTTTGGATATTTTTTTGCCTCCTTTTCCTTGCTCTGCATGAGGTTTGGATCTCTTTGTTTCTTCCCTGTTGGACATTCCCAATTCCTAGAAGAGGGTTCGCTGAGTGCCATTGGCTATGTCTTCTACTGTGTCTCTGCTCCTTAGGTCTGCACCAAAGGTTCTACCTTTATTATTATCACCTCCAGCATCTATTGGAATTTTTTGAAGCTCCTAGTCTATCTTGGGCTTCATTCCTTTGGGATTCATGGGAAGATTCAACACTATCAGCCTCGTCATCATGAAATTATGATGGGGAGTGGGATGATCCAGTCTCATTGGGTGGGAAAGATTTGGGCAGAGGTTTAGGATACTGAGGGGGTTTGTAAGGTGGGCCTTAGGACTCAAGGTTGTTATCCAAAAGGGAATTAAGGCACAGGGGTGGGGATGAAAGATGGGTTTTTTGGGGAAGGTGAACCTTCGGGGGAACTAGTCTGGTTGGTTTGAAATAGGGATTTCCTCACAAGGATGCTCCTCATCATAGTTTTTAGCATTGAGACCAAAATTATTGAGTAAACTAAACTTATTGGAGGAGGTAAACAAACTACTTGCCTTACTCATGTCACCGATTGGAGGAGAGGAGGCATGATGTTTGTCTTTGTGGTCTTGGATCGGTCTTGCTCTAGTTTTCATCTTCTGGGATTCTCTGTGGGATGGGCGAAGTGATTTATGGAGGTTGTTTTGTGCATTTTTTAGAGTTGGACACTAGTTTTGGAGATGCTATGGGAGTGGCATTCGATGCAGAATGAAGTTTTATTTTCATACTCCACTGGTTGGCATCGGTGGTAAGACTTATAAATCAGGTTGACATGATCCGAAAGCTGGGTCTCTAAATTGACATTAATAGATATGCGGGTCTGCATAAATCATGACCTGGCATATATTTTTGGGTTGATGGTAACAAGCTCCTCAATTGCTCGAGCTATCCCTTGCAGCACATCCTCGTGGTAGAAGTGAGGAGGAAGGTTTAGGAGTTGAACCAAAATGAGAGTGCAGTTGATGTTCTGGGATTTTGAATCAAAGTTCACTCCTCACTTGTGGAGGAAGAGGCTCCTTCTTTTGAAGAACCATGGAACCCCTAATAGAATGTGGTCTACATATTCTTGCATGCTGATGCGTATCATGAAGAATCCTCTGGACATGGCTATCAGTTCTAGGCAACCCCTAGTTTTCCACTTTATTGTTGTCCATCAACAAAGAGAATCCATATTGGGTCTTCCACCTACAAATTTCCCTACTAGGGACTAGGAATTCAAGGTAATGTATTCTTCCATTACTTTCATCAATAAAATAACATCGTAGCCCTGGGGGATGAAGGTGTGTGGTGCACCAGGCAAGGGTTTGGGTTTTCCCTTGAGCACTTTTGTGAATGTTGTCGAAATAGTTTTACTATCTCCTGCCTCTACTTTGTTCGGGGGGTCTTTCCCCCATGAGCTCCATTCCCATCTTCTGACACCCTCAAAACACTTTTGGTTGTTGTTTCACTCCCTGTATCTTGGCTGCCAAATCCATCACTAGTGTTGTTAGTGCACACTCGTGATACGCTTTTTGGTAACTTACTCCTACCTCTCTGCTTTTCGCTTGCCGTATTTTTTAATTTCAGTAGTTCACTCGCCATTGCTCCAAATATTACCCCTTTCTATCTAATTTAGATAAGGATAAAATATAAGGTTCAATAATCAGGAGTTTGATTTATTTTTAAAGTTAGAGTTGTAAGTTGTTTTTTAATAGTTTTTTATTTGTTAGATAATTTTCTAAAATTTAAATTTATTTTAATTTAATAGTTCTTTGGAAAATAGAAGATTTTTAAATTTAGTTATTTGGGAGACAAAAAAAATTCTACATCAAACTTAGGAAAACAAAATTTGCAAAATTCATTTTTTCTTAGTTTCTAAAATCTAGGGAGACATAAGGATTGCTACTTCATAGGATTTAATTTAGAAACTTTAAATTATTCAAAACTTAGGAGTTATAAGGATGTCTACTTAAAATGAATTAAAATATACAAACTTTATGGATAACAATATGGGGGCTAAAGGTCCAAGGTGTAGACCAATTGGTACGGAAAAACCTCGTAAGGGGAATGAACGCCCAAAGTTCAAATATTGGGCCTCATTAGACTGAACTCTTGTCAATCTCCTAGTGATTTAAATGGCATAAAAGGTTTAAAATGAAAGCGGTATGGTGGTTATAGGGGTGGACTACACGAAGTACTATTTCGTAGCTTCTAAGGCAGATAACACAGAATACTATGGCGACCATAAATATGAACATCGTACCCAGATCATCATGGCGACTACCAATTCCACCATGTAAAATTAAAAAACAAAAAAAAACAATATTGGGACTATGATTAGAAAAGAAAAAGTAGATGTCATAAAATTTGGGATCAAGAATTTGATTGAAAAATCTAAAGTAAAGATAGATCTAGTCTCAAATTTAATCTATAATGAAGCTATAGATGAAAATTTTGAAACATTTGAATACTATTTACATGCAAGAATTGTTGAAGCAATTGATGATGGAAAAGATAGTATTATGATACCTTTAGATATTGGTAGCATAATGTATATGGCATTGCTTACACTTAAGTTTCATAAAGAAGAAAATATGAAACAAAAAGAGTTGATTGAATCTCTTAAGAAGAAATTGAAAATAGATGAATCATTTTTGGAAAAGATATTTCATTCTTCTTGTAGTATTGATATTCCAAGTTCATCTAACTCAGGAACCTATTATGATGCTTTAAGTGAGTGTTCAAAAGTCTCTATACAAGAAAAGAAAGAATCATATGATTCTAAGGACAAAGGCAAAGGAAAGATTCTTATACAAGAATTTGATGACAATGAGAGAGTTCAAGAGACTTGTAATCTTGAAGCTACAAATACTAAAGAACATGAAGCTAAATTTAAATATAAAGTTAAGCAAGAAGAAGAACTTGATGGATATCAAGATAAAGATCACTTATATTGTAAGGTCACTTGAAGAATGAAGATCATGATTGAAGACTAAAGTATTCAATAACTAAATAATGTAATATAGGGGGGTGTTGGAGTATATTACATTATTTGGTACATTCTAATGTACCCCCATGGTACCTTCATGGTACATCTTGTAAATATTAGATTAGAATTGAGTCTTAGTTTAGAGTGTGAGTAATATTTTATGTAATGTTGTAATGTGTAGGAAATGTGCAAGTGTTATGTAAGTGTGTATGCGCAAAGAGAGAGAGAGAGAGAGAGAGAGAGACTAAGTGTGTATACCCTCCTCCATTCGCCTTCACATCTAAATCTAAAAGTTGTTTCAAGTTAGTCTTTTTTTTATTTTAAAAATATGCTTATTCCAGCCTTTCAAATTGAATTTGATAAATTTGAGCTTTTTGGCTATTTGGGAAGCAAGAGGGCCAAAACAATTTGTGTCCCACCATTCCTTGATACATTTCTCAAGACCATCATTGTTGAGCCACATAGCCTCAAACCTAAAGGGGCTAAAGAACCTTCTATTGTCTGATTGAGCATCAAAAACCAAAGGGTTGTGGTTTGAGCTAGTTTTAGGGAGAGCTGATAAAGAGGCATTCCTAAAATTGATCAGTCCCTCTTGGGATACCAAGAATCTATCCAATATTATTTGAATAATTTTACTGTCTAACCTTCTATTACTCCATGTAAATTTGACCCCTCTAAGGCTAGTATCCATCAGCCTATTCTATGAAACAAAATACTCAAAATAGTACATGATATCTAACCATCTAGGGATACCACCATACTTGTCAAAAGAGTAGAGAGGAATATTGAAGTCACCAACAATGATCTAGGTCATATTATGAAAGTTTTTTCTCATTTATGTAAGGTCCTTCCAAATTTGTCTTATTTTTGAAATAGTATTTGGAGCATAAATGTTCATTAATACCTAACTGACCTTGGTGACTCTGCAATGAAAAAGAACATAGATTAATTACCAATGGTTAAAATTACCTTCCCTTCTACATGGTTTCTATCCCACGTACAAAGTAGGCCCCTTAAGGCTCCTTTTGTTGTACTAGCAACATAATTCACTTCTTTCCAAACACTTATTTTAACTATATCTATATTCTGATCATTCAATTTAGTTTCTTGCAATAACATAATTTGAGAATTTAGGTCTTTCCTAAGAGTCTGAACCAGATGATGTTTAAAGGGAGCATTAAGCCCCCTAATTTTCCATGATATGGTTATCATTTACTGGATTTGGATGGGGGATTTTCACCATCCAATCTTAGGGTCAACTAATTTTCATTTGCCACTTCTTTGGTCATTTTCCTTTTCATGATTTCATTCTAGGTAGGTCTACCTTTGGATTTGTCCTTTCCTACATTAGTTTGGTTATTTCTCTAGCTCCTAGATGGTTTATTTGGGCTCCTTAGATATTTATTTACCATATCGTATTTAGGTGGAGTCCCCATATTTTTGAAAGAGATATTTGGTTCAGAGGAGAAATTTAGATTCAAATGGATTTCTTCTAAAATAGAACTCGTCCTCAAGGCCAAATCTTCATTTAGGTTCAAATGGATTTCTTCTAAAATATAACTGCTCCTCAAGTTTATATCTTCATTTGGGTCATCCAGATATCTAACTTCTAAATAATTTACTAAATATTCAAAGTGGTTTTGAGTAATAATAGTAGATGAATCACCAATATGAGAGTCACTTAAAATTACTCATCTGAAGAATGGGTTCTTCCATCACTCCTTCTTCCCCACTTTTAGAAGATGACTTGGGCCCTAACATTTGGTCTGCTCCATTATTATTTTTCATTGATTTTCCATAAGTTTATTCCACATTATTGAAATAATTTTGCTGCCATCAAGGAGGAGGATGTTTTTTATGAGGGTAATCCCTCTTCAAAGGCCCTATCTTCGAGCAAGAACTGCATTTCACTAATAAATTTTTATATTCTAGAGTTTGACTCCAAGATCCAAACATGGAGACCAATTTAATGGATTTCAAAGGGGGTTAATCCATATCCAAGTTGATAGATTCTAGCATGAATAAACCTAGATCTATCCATGGTGATCAATAGCCACAAGATGACCCAGACGATGCCCTATCTCCATAAAAATATCTTCATACCATAAATATAGAGTAAGACGTGGGAACCTAAACCAAACCAAGGCTTGATTAAGGCTTTGGGTATTTAAATTGAAATAATTCAACCAATGCTTAAGAAATAAACTTCGATGACTAAATAACCAAGCACTTTGTTGAAGAATCTGCTCCACATCCTCCTCTGAGCTTAGGTAGATCATAAATATTTTTTTTGGCATAGCCACAATTTCTAAACCTCCTAGAACTCTCCATTTAGCTTGATCCCAATATCAAATAACATCCAAGTTTGGGCAATCCCCCAATAACTTACCAATCAAACAGAGGTATCCCTAGGCTACATACATTCTTGCAAGCTCATTCGAAACAATGATCTTATCACCCTCTAAGACTAAATAAAAATTTCTAACCTAGGATTTTCCAACAAACCTTTTCACCACTTGACACTAAGAGGCTCCTGGGTCAAATGGGATAGAAGATAACCTACCATTTTGAGCCTCCAAGCCCTACTTGCCATTAGCTTACTCCTTTCCCACTTTATTTCTTGGTTCAAAAATCTTATCGCCTCCCATCCCACTCATGCTTGCCACTTCATCTGTATCAGTTTTCACTAGATATGCCTTACTTTGAACAACACTACATGAAAATTTTCTTATATATATATATGTGTGTGTGTGTGTGTGTGTGTGTAGAGAGAGAGAGAGGTTTTAAAAATAAACAATTAATATATTTTTTATTACTATTTATGGGTTGGCTATTTATTAAATCTTTAATACTCATAGAAAATGATAACTATTAATTCCATTTCCCATAATGTTGTATGAAATTAATAATTTACTTGATTTGACCCCTAAGGGCTAGGTGGATTGGTCAGTGTAGGTGTGGTTGGGCACTTACCAAAAAGAGACCTAGTTTCAAACCTTGGGGGGAAGCCAACCCTTTGTAAAGGTAGTAGACTGTTTTGAATTCTCTGAGTGTACGCCAAACTAATGACGATGGTATGAACCCTAAGCGATCAGTGGTCCCCATCTCACGTCGGGTCAACAAGAACGAGACAGATAGGTTTTTTGGGAGCAGTCCCTATGGTTTGAACCTTGCACTTGCCAGTTACTAAAAATAGTAATTGTAACCAACTCTCCTATGTAATCAAAAAAAAAATTACTTGATTTGATCTTTCATTTTATTCTTACATAGTTTTATAAAGTTAAAATAATATACATGGTGACACTTACAAATAAAATTAATCTATGAAGTAAATAAGTTCAATATATTAATTCAAATATTTTCAATAGTGACATAATGAATTGATAAGATATAAGTCAGTATGTGTTAAAGGGTAAAAGGCTAAAGTAGTTTTCAATATCTACGAGACCACAGGTTGTATGAGACAACCCTCATGGAGGATGTTTTTTTACCTAATATATGGTTATCCAACCATACTCTAGTTATCAAAGCATGGTGTACAACCCTATCCCCTTAAGATTCGAACCTCAGACCTTTATTCAAAGTTCCAAAGTTTCTAGTTTAGGCCACTTAGATTGTACTGTCATCATAGTAAATAGATTTTAATAATATGAGAGTGACCCATGTTCAAATCCTTGCATTATGATCTTTTTTATGAATAATTTTGCCATAAGAAGATGGTACATGATAGTATTGGTTTTTGGTAAGGGATGTTAAATAGATGCAATGTAGATGAAGACTATTTCAATTTCATGTAACAAATTAAAAGAAATATTATATGTTAGTATGTAAAAAATGACATTAAGATAGTTTGTAAAAATAGATGTAATTCCCACATGCAAGAATGATATTTTGCTTATATAGATATAGACATGGATGTGAATGGGACATTAGGATAACAATATTTTTTAGATTAATATGAACAAAGTATGGTTTGATAAAAAAAATTGATGCTAGATCGATCCTATCCATCATATTTTTGCATCCATCATAGCTCATCACACAATAGGTTAACACTATAAAATTTATGATGCCACACTTATGGATGGTTTTGATTCCTCCTATAGCACTGACGTGAGCTTCAATATCATGTCAATTATAGCATCATCCATGATATAACACCAACACTTATGGCAGCAATGGCATCACACAAAGAGAAATATGGTGCCAACATCATCTATCATAAACAAATGTTAGAATATACACAATTAATCTTCCCAACATTAAGTATTAGAGACAAGGCTATTGTTTTCCAATCTCATCACCAATCACTTTGTGAACTAGCATTATCTTTAAAAATGCAATTGAATGATTTTGTAATTTTTTTGGAAAACACTTCTTGATTAGTTGGGAGTTGAACCATTCATTATTTAAACTTATTTAAGATTGTTGCACAACATGTATATACCCTATAACTGTAGTTTAGTACTGCCCCTTATTCTTTGTCTTCTATTTCCTCTTGATCTATTGTCTTCTATCTATTTGTAGATATTATTGTTATTTTAATTATTGAGATTCGATTTTGCTACTTCTTTTGTTGCATGGAAACAAGGTGCATAACCAATAATTTCCACACCTCTTAAAAATAAGTGTATAGGTTGTTACCAATACTACTATGTGATCCTTGTATTTTACAATTTATTTTGATTATCTTCCTCATTGCTTATAGAGAAAGTATGCTATGTACTCTATTCTACTACCCAAATTTTACTTATAACTCAATTGATGCTACAAGTTGGTTTAAGGAAATGTTCTATATGGCATCATCTTGAGCTTCATAATGTGAATCAATTGGTACTAGAGCAAGTTTTGACTTCTCTTTGTAATTTGTGACATCTTGTTTCATTTTTTTACAATGATTCTTGCCAAGGGTGTAGACTTTAGTACATTCCATATTTATATCTCCACTTATACAAACTTACAATATGAGAAAACAAAACACAAGGTTCCATGTCTGATTACCTTGAATATTGTCACATTGGTAAAGAAATGTCAAAAATAAAGAAGTTGTCTTCAATAGAGATCACATACTATGACATCAAGAAGCTCATTTGATATTCCTTAGAGGAATAAAGGAACAGTCTATTTGGATAGTTTTGAGATCTCATTATTAGCATGGGATAATTGTCTAACACTACCAATCCAATATACTTCAAAAGCCATGGTCCACTCAAGGTGTGTTATGAATCTCCTTGCTCATCCATAGAATTCATTCACAATTTACAACAATATTAAATTAAACAACTACAACAATAATTTTATACAATACAATATATGAAATTAATGCAAATTATTTAAATGCTTTTGATTTATAATTCAAACCCTAAATGTAGGGTAACATCGTACAATTCTCCTTATTAAAAGGAATCCACTCCTCAATATGAAACATATACAATATTCTTCTTCTCCATTCCCTCTATAAGTCTTTGCCCATATTTATAATGCCCAACTACCTACCACTCCCACTTATCCATACATGTGGGATAATTACATATTATAATATTATAATATTAAATACTTATCTTGGGTACCTAATATTCCATCCCCCTTACAAGAGACTAAACAATATGATCTTCTTAGCTTTACTGTAAACTGGTACTGATCTTGATCACTTATCCATCCCAGTGAAACTCTAATCGGTGGTGGTCTTCGTTGATGTTGATATGCCCTTCTACCATTTGAATTTTTGGTAGTAATCCCTTGGTTCCATGTGTTGGAGGTATTTTTTTGCTAGCAATAGATATCAATATTTTCATCCATACTTGTTTGCTTTCATCATTTGAGTATCTAGAACTACTTTAATGGCTCCACATTTTTGTTACTCTACTCTGGTAACTCAAATGATGTGTTCGTTTATTCCTTGATGTTGCTACATTGCTCTGAAAATTAGTCACTACACTTTCTTTTCCAAACACTACCATAGTTGGTGCGCTTTTGATTCCATGTAGAACCATAATATTGTTTGCTTAAGCCATACCTCCAATATTGTTGTTGCTCCTGGTGGTGTGGGTGGTGATATGATGCAACCTTAATCTAATGTTCTATTAGCTTTAATTATTCAATACTTTATTCTTTTTTTATGCTCCTTTGTTATTCTCTCATATTTTGGTTTGTCCTTGGACTTTGCTTTTGCTTCTTCTTTGAAGTCTGCTATTGCCTCCTCCTTCGTCTCTATTTTAGGTTCTCTTGCTTCTTCTTTACTTTATTTCAAATTTTCCTTGATATTTGACAAACTTTATTGGATATTTTTTATGGTTCCTTCCCAAGCTATTGTTATTTTTATAGATTCAACTTTTGATTCTTCTATTGGTTTATTGACTTGTTCCCCTACTATAACCGCTTCTTGTTTTTCCTTGGGTTCTTGCTTCTTACACTGGTAATATTTTGTATTATTATTTTATTTTTCCTATACCAAAATTTCATGAACTTCTTTTGTATATTAATATTAACAGTACCCAAAGAATTTAACCAAGGATAACCAAGAACAATGTCTACATCATCCATCTCAATAGCATAAAAATTTGAATGTAAAATATATTTTTCCATGGTGATCTTTAGATCTTCAAAAATTTGAACATTCGTACCCTCAAGTTGTATGTCTTTGATTTTCTTTGCATGAACCTGCAACCTCTTAGCCAAAGATATATTAATTACAATGTATATATTTCTAGGATTTATAGAAATAATAACATTTTCCTTCTAGATGCAAAAATGAACCTGCATCAAGTGGCATTAGCTCAATTGTTTAGATTCATCAATATTTAAAAGATGAGACCAAGGTTCAAATATTTCCGAATGATACATGGATAATATCCAAGTTTTTATGTAATATGGGTGGGGCCCATTTCAATACCATATAACCAATTGAAAAAAAAAAACAATGAACCTCCAAAATAGAATTTTTAAAATTGAACAAATCCCTCTAACCACTCTTTGGCTTATCTAATACCAATGATGTGGTTCTTTCAACTTGCACATTTTCATTTGTAATTTTTACTTATATAATGTCCTCTTTATTATTTTTTCTTTGTTTCTCCTAAAGCTTGTTTATCTCTTTTGTCAACTTCATATTTTCTACACAACTTTTAGTGTTTCCTTCAGTCTATACACTATCATCCTTTTCTTTTTCTTTTTTCATTTTTCATAAATTATTGCCTATTTATTTCTTCTACATATTTTGGCTTTCAAATATTTTTTAACACTATTTGACTCGTCTAATGCCCAAGTTGTTCTTCTTTCAATCTGCATACTATCACCCTTATCTTTTTCTTCTACTAACTTCTTGAAAATTTTCAACTCTCTCTTTAGTTCCATATCTTCAACCTTGGTCTTAACTATTTTTTTTCTAAATATCCATCTAATTAAAAATGCATCTTCAAATTTCTCTCGTGTGAATGTATTCTAATGGATCCACTTAAAGTTTATAAACCATGATGCATGATGAGCATCAGAAATGCTCATATTTTTGTATGAGTTCTAATGGTTTTTGTGCGGTAGTATAATAAGAGTTGTATATTTTTATGAATTATTATGTATCTATTTAATAAAATTATGTGCATTATCTAATTTGTGTGTGAAGTGTGTTTTGTGTAGATATTTGTTGATTTTGTCATATTTTGATCAGTCAAGGTCCTACGTGGACTTGGCATGGTTCTGCTTCATGAGTCTAAGGTATATTAGGAAGGTGCCTTGATCTTCAGGAAGGCACCTTACTCTATAAGTAGGCACCTTACTCCTCATGTAAGCACCTTACTCTAGAGGTAGGCACCTTACTCTTCAGGTAGGCGTCTTACTCTACAAGTAGGTGCCTTACTCTTCAGGTAGGCGCCTTACTCTAGAGGTAGACATCTTACTCTTCAGGTAGGTACCTTACTCTACAAGTAGGTACCTTACTTCTTAGGTAGGCGCCTTACTCTAGAGGTAGGCACCCTACACTTCAAGTAAGTGCCTTACTCTACAATTAGGCACCTTACTCCTCAAGCAGGCACCTTACTCTAGAGGTAGGTGCCTTACTCTTCAGGTAGACGCCTTGATGTTAAGCACTTTGACCATGCAACTGAAGAAGGTCTTGTTGACCACGACAAACCTTTGACTCCATGTCATGCAGGCTATCCTTAGAAGACTACCGAACGTATGAGTTGTCCTAGTCGTATTGGAATAAATGCATAACCACTTGACAAAGTAGAACATGAACAACACAGAGATTGAACCTAAAAATATTCTATCTCCAGGAAAATATGAAAAGCGGATTTACTATTTTTATCATGTGCCTGTTATAGTAACTAAATTGTCTTATATTAGACTGTAACTAGACCTTCTATTGTAACAACATTGTAATAGGAAGTTTTGTGTGTGTTATATAAACACGCTGACTTCTCTAAGACAAGGGAGGCAATTATTCTAAGAGTATTGATGTATGTAAACATTACACTGCAATATTAATAAAGTGCTTGGGAGTTCTTTAGCGTTCTATATTCGTAACTAGTTGAGCGGAAGCTACTAGATCCTGGGCCCACTCCAAGCTAGTATTCCTCCCCTACTTTCTATTGCTTTCTAGATTAGATCATTTATTTGCAGTGTGATGTATCTTTCATTTCTGCAAGTGTGATTTACTACTTTCCTTTACTTTCCAAGTATGGTGTGGTGTGATTTATTTTCTCGTATTTTCATTTATGCATAGTTTAATTGGTGTGGATGAATCAACGATATTGCACAAACACTTCCCCCAAAAATAGGTTTAGTGGACTCATCTCAGGAATGGTGTTGTAATTAACCTTGAACGTGGTACTTCAAAATTTTATGAGTTCCTTGGTTTGACAAATTAAATGAGAGGGTTGTGACATAAATAGGATCATATTTAACCAGTGTTTTTGCCCCAACATTTTGGCATCATTGTTGGGGAAGTGCCACTAATAGATTAATTACAATACCTTAAACCTTCCATCTAACTTTGCATGAGTCCATTGAGGAAAAGAGGACCCGAAGATCATTTCATAAAGTAGAGCCCATAGAAAAAATTTGAGTTAGCTAAAAATTTTGAATTTGAGTTAGAGTCTCCTCAATCACCATCAGCAGTGCACTGGAGTGAACACCCTCTCTTTGCACAAAGCTCTTCCTCATCCCATCGGACAGGAAAAGAGTTGATTATACAAAATCCTCTATTTAAAAGGACACATTTCGAAGAGGAATTACTATGGAAATTCATAGAGGATCAAACCATAACACCAGTTGACTTAGAGGCTCTCGTACAAAAGGTTCAAAATGATCGAAAGGCTATAGAATCTGCATTAGAGACCATATTTCTTGAAAAAATAGCTGAAGAGACTTCGACTAGTTTTAGCTTCCCAATAGAAGAGGGTGCAGGGGAAACCAAAATGAAAAACATATCCCCTTCCCATATTCCTACCTTCAGGGGATACCCAATCGAAGATCCTAACCTATTTTTATTCAAGTTCGATGTCTTGTGCAGGTCTGTAGATTATAAATCAGACGCCCAGAAGTTGAAGCTTTTCCCTTCAACATTGGATGACTCGACCCTGCACTGGTTTATTAGAATGGGGAACAAATAGATCGCCACCTGGGAGGAAATTAAGAAGCTCTTCCTAGAGCAGTACCAAGACTTTGGTAGAGCACAAGATTCTAGGGAGGAGGTTCTAAGAATGATGCAAGAGGAGGACAAATCCTTGGAGGATTACTGGGAGAGATTCAACTTTAATCTATACATATCCCCTCATACAAATCTAGGCAACAAGTCCCTCAAGAGCATTTTCTCAATGGGACTTAAAAATGAATCACTCGAAGCACTCAACTTAATCTCTAGAGGTGATGTTTACCAACACCCAATGGAAGATATCCGACAATTGTGTCGGAACTACTCACAAAGAAGAGGTAAACCAACTTCTAGGACCATGAAGGCAACCCCTTCAATCAAAAATATGGAGATAGATAATATGTTGGAGGATCTGAAGAGCGAAATGCTCTCCTCTCTAGCATTGCAGTTGGACACACTCCTACTAGAGAAAAAGAAGTAAGAAAACGAAGTTGTGTTAGCCTATTTCTACCCAAAATGTAGAGGAAAACATGGAAGGAATGCATACCCAAAGAACAAAGTCGAGTATGTGTTGTTTGCTAGTAGAATTATAAGACCCGACTGTACCCACAACTGCCAAATATTAAGGAGGATGCTAAAGTCAATGAAGCTTATTTCATGGGTAATCGAAGAAACTGGCAGCAACCCCCTATGGGGAATATGCCAGGGGGAATTTTGCCCTATGGAGGAGGACCTTACATGCCACAAGGGTAGGCTCAACCACCCAATATGAGGTGGTGGGGACCACCACCATGGATGAACACACCTCCAGGGGCCATGTTTTCCAACTAGCACCCATGGATGTACCAACAATCTGAGCAATGATGGAGAAACCACGATTCATGGAACTCGACTCCATAGAACATAGTATAGGTTCCATCGTAAAAAAACCTATCGAATATCCATGCTACGAGACCTACACAGCTACCAGCATAGCTGATAATCAATCCAAATAATAAAATAAACTAGCCCGCATACCAACTAGAAGGAGAGATGTATCCAATGTATAATATTAGTTGTAATCCAATTTAGCTTAGATCAGGTAGGCAGTTAGGAGTAGAAGTTCCTCCCTTGGTAGAAGAGGAGGAAAATGTAGGAGAACCACCTCTTATAGAAGAGGTTGAAGAAGAACACATTGCTGAGAAAATAGAAGCTCCTTTTCCTAAGAGGTTACAGGAGTAAAAAAAGTCGATACAACCTATGTTTGATATCCTTTCAAGCTTGAGGAACTTAATGATCACTATTCTACTCTTTCAAGATATCAAAGACATTCCTATTTACACCAAGGCAATAAAGGAACTTTGTCTGAGGAGACCAATACAAAATATGACCCAAACCATCAATGTAGTAGGGAGGTTGGTTGATCTAATAATGGGAAATACATGCCACCCTAAATACGCAGATCCAGGCAGTCTAATTTTGATTGTAAAAATAGGTGGTCATTTGTTGGCTAACACTTTAGTTGACTTAGGTGCAACCATCAACGTTATGCCAAAGGAAAATATGTAGAAGTTGAGACTCACATATTTGAATCCCACCAAGATGGTATTGTAGCTAGTCGACAGGTCGACTGTAGCACCAGAAGGGATGCTCAAAGACATTATTGTGATGGTGGATGCATGGGAGTACCCGATGGATTTCTTGATTCTGCAATCCAAATCAGGATTGGGTGGTTACCCACTCATCTTGGGGAGGCCATGGCTAGCAATAGTTGATGCCTACATCAGCTATCATGATGGACAAATGACCATTTCAAATGGTTAAAATATCAAAAGGTTGACAATCTCTCCCCTTGCACAATCCATAGACACGTTGGGAGAGCCCATGTGGGACAACCAAGAGGACGGGTCATTGTCAATGCTCCAACCAGTGATGGCACTGAAGGAATTGGAGGAGGAAGCTGATGAAGATGACATCATTAAGAGATTCCTCCATGGAGAGTCCTCTCCCATTCTTCCCGAATCACCTTTGGTCAATGCCCAAGATCACCATACTAGGTAAATCAAAATAGGGCCTAGTAGAACATTGAACATTAGTAGTGGGTTAACACCCATGAAACTGATAGAATGAAAAGAAGTTTTAACCAGGAATCAACAAGCCTTTACTTGGGACTACTCACACATGAAGGGAATCAACCCAAAAATATATACCCATCAAATCTATCTCAAAGAGCAGGCGACTCCAATCAGATAGCCACAAAGGAGGATGAACCCTACCATGAAATAAATCATCAAAGCAGAGTTATAGAAGCTTTTGTTAGTAGGGTTTATCTACCCCATATCTGACAATGAATGGGTATCACCACTAGTGGTGGTTCCCAAGAAAAATGGGAAATGGTGGATCTGTGTCGACTACAGGTCACTGAACAAGGCAACCAAGAAATATCATTTTCCACTACCCTTCGTCGATCAAGTCTTGGATACACTATCAGGGAGAAAGTATTTCTCCTTTTTGGATGGGTTTAGAAGATATAACCAAATCTATATTGGAGAGGAGGACCAGGACAAGACGACATTTACCTACCCATGGGGGACGTTTGCCTATAGGATCCTGCCCTTCAGATTGTGTAATGCACCAGCCACATTTTAGAGGGTGGTGTTGAGCATCTTCTCAAACATGATGGGGGAATAAGTAGAAGTTTACATGGACGATTTCACCATCTATGGTGAAACCTTTGATGAAGCGATGACTAATTTGGAACGAGTGCTCCAGCGATGCGAAGAAAACAATTTATCCCTTAGCAACAAAAAATGCTTCATGATGATGTGTGAAGGAATAGTGTTGGGACACCACCTCTCAACAGAAGGGATTAAGGTGGAAAAAAATAAAATCAAGGTCATAAAGGACCTGCCTAGTCCTAAGATGTAGAGGGATGTGAGGAGTTTTCTTGGCTCCATTGGATACTATAGGCGATTCATCACCGACTTCAACAAAATTGCTAAACCTCTACACACACTGCTCTCCAAGGACATGGAATTCATTTGGATAGAAGACTATGAATGAGCTTTTAAAACATTGAAAGAAAAGTTGATTACTGCCCCAATCCTATGGGGCCCAAATTGGGCCATCCCTTTCCACATTTATTCTGATGCATCCAATAACGCAATTGGAGCGGTCTTGGGACAAAAGGATGGTGAAGAATTCTATGCCATATACTATGTCAACAAGAATTTAGTTGGATTTGAACTCAATTACATGATGATAGAGAAGGAGTTCCTCATGGTCGTGCATGCCATCAACAAGTTTTGCCACTACATCACGGGTTACAAGGTGTTCATCCATACAGACCATGCGGCTATCCAATATTTAATGAGTAAACCCATTATTAGTGGTAGAATCATCATATGGATATTGCTTATGTAGGAGTTTGATATTACCATTATGGATAAGCTCGATAAGGACAACATCATAGCAGACTTCTTGTCCAAACTGATACCATCAGATCATGCAGTCATGGAAGACCAATTTTTGGATGAGCATCTATTTATCATCAGCAAGTAGACATCATGGTATGCATGCATAACCAATTACTTGACCACCGATAGAACATCCCCTACTTTTTCATTATGGGAGAAGTAGATGATGATAGAAAAGAGCGCATCTTTCTCATGGATTGATGACCTCCTATTTAAAATAGGGCTTGATAAAATCATGAGGAGGTGCGTATTTGAGCACGAATTCTTGAAGGTTCTCAAAGCTTACCACAACGAGCCATGCAAAGGATATTTTTTAGTAAGAAGAATCACGTACAAAGTCCTATAGACTGGGTATTATTGGCCTACATTGTTCAAAGATGCAGCCAAATACACCATCCAATATGACAAATGCCAAAGGATGGGCAGGCCAACCCCTAGGGATGAGATACCTCTCTAACCACACATACACATAGAACCTTTTGAAAAATAGGGAATGGACTTTGTGGGGCCAATCAACCCACCTTCTACCAAAAAGAGATACATTCTAGTCTGCATTGACTACGTCACCAAATGGATCGAAGTGCAGGCATTAAGGGACTCCAAAGAAGGAATGTTTCGCTCAAATTTTTATGAGGTTTGAGGTACCCAGAGAATTTACGATGAACCAAGGACCTCAATTTACCTCCAAGTTAATTAAGGAGCTAATGCAGTAGTACATGATTCGACACAACAAAACCACCCCCTACCATCCATAGGTGAATGGACAGGTAGAAGTGACCAATAGAGAGTTAGAGAACATCCTGATAAAAACCATGCAATAGCATAGGAAATATTGGGTTGTAAGACTACTGGAGGTAGTATGGGCATATAGAACAACATGGAAAACAACCACAGGATTTACCCCATTCCAACTAGTATACGGGAAGAGTGCGATGATGCCCATCAAATTTGAAATTAAAACGCTTAGAACTGTAGTAGAATTGAACCTAAGCCTAGACGATGCATAGAGGGAGAGGATTCGGTAGCTAAATCATCTGGACGAATATCGAATGGATGCCCTACAAAAGATGGAAATCATCCAAAGGTAAAGAAAACAGTGGCATGACCACCACATTAAGTTAAAATAGTTCAAGGAAGGAGATTGGGTATTATTGTATGATTCCATATTCCATGAACGTAAGGGTAAGCTGATGCAGAGGTGGATGGGACCATATGAGGTGGTAGAGCTGATTAAAAATGGTGTTGTACATGTCAAGAAAATTGACAATAGCAACACCATCTTGATAGTTAACGACCATCGGTTGCATCCATATCACACATCCAAAAATTTAATGGTGGAGTCTAGAATAGGCATGGGGGAGACCCCATCCAATTGAAAATATGACAACTTCTTAGCAACACGGTGGACACAGGGGTGTCCATTGAAAATAATTTAGTTTTAGTTTTTCTTTTTTGTGTGTTGTAGGTACGGTGCCCGCATGCAAGCTGCAGGTATCCTGAGAGCCGGGGCCTAACAAGCATGGATTGCACCAAACCTGCATTTCTTTCTACTTTTTAGCTTACAGTGTGTTTTGTAGGGACAACGCCCGCATGCAAGCTGCAATCCTAAGAGACAAGGCCTAATAGGCATGGATTGCGTTTAACTCCATTTTCCTTTTTGTTTTTTTTTATATTTTCTTTTGTAGGTGAAATGGCCTGATTGTACAAAAAAAAAAGGCATCTTGGGAGACAAGACCTAAATTGGCTTAGCATTCATAAACCTGCACAATTTTAGGAATATCCAAGCATAGATGTGGGCACTAATTCCTCGTAAAGGAAAAATACACACCCCTATGCTTGGGCAAAGCAGATGTTGATGCAACACGAGAAAATATTTTGGAGGATCTAATCAACCCTGCATCAACGAACACGTTAGCTGTTGCTAACTTTTCAACATGAAGAGAGCACCTTAATCTTCCAGTAGGCTCCATGATGAGGGCACCTTAATCTTCAGGGAGGTGCCTTACTCTACAAGTAGGCACCTTACTCTTCAAGTAGGCGCCTTACTCCTCAGGTAGGCGAATTATTGCACAAGTAGGTGCCTTACTCTAGAGGTAGGCATCTTACTCTTTCAGTAGGCTCTTTACAAGGAGGCACCTTAATGTCCATCAGTGAAAGCGCTCAACTTTGATTGAAAATTCTAAAAAATATACATATATATATAGAGTGACGAGGCACATTGATGTCATGCATCAAGGGTGCCTCGATTAAAAAAAATGAATAAGTGATGAGGCACCTTACTCTAGAGGGAGGTGCCTTACTCCTCAAGTAGGTGCCTTACTCTAGAGGTAGGTGCCTTACTCCTCAGGTAGGCACCTTACACTAGGGGGAGGCACCTTACTCCTCAGGTAGGTGTCTTACTCTAGAGGTAGGCACCTTACTCCTTAGGTAACCACCTTACTCTAGAGGTAGGCACTTTACAAGGAGGCGCCTTAATGCCCATTAGTGGAGGTGCTCGACTTCGATTAAAAAGTCAAAAAAAATGACGAGGTGCCATGGAAAAAGTGTCCTTACTCTAGAGGTAGGTACCTTACTCTTCAGGTAGGCACCTTGGTCAAGGGCACCTTACTCTTCAGGTAGGCACCTTGGTCAGGGGTGCCTTACTCTTCAGGTACGTGCTTTGGTCAAGAGCGCCTTACTCTTTAGGTATGCGCCTTTATCAAGGGCACCTTACTCTTTAGGTAGGCACCTTGATCAATGGCATCGTACTCTCCAAGTAGGCATCTCGATATCATACAGGCATCTTGATCTAATCATAAGCACCTACGCAATTTGACAATACGAGGGAGCGGCCAAAGCCAACATCATCATTTCACGTGATGCAAATCTGAAGTCACCCAAAAATATTGTAAAATCATTGGGTAGGATTTCTGCACATCCCAAAGCCAACTAACAAAGGAGATATGCATCCTATTATCTGAACCAACTAGGACCTCTGCATTTTTAGTACGAGACCTCGAGTTACAATGACCAAGGTAACGTAATCAACACATGGGAAATACACCATCACCCTTATCACAAATTATCGAATCGGTATGCTTCACAATGCACAAATAGCCAATCAGGTATGCACATGATTTTTGTTAAATATTTACATAATATTTCATGATTAAATACTTCTCTAAAAATAATGTCATCGCAAGAATTGTATTGGCCCCCCATGTCTAATACGTCATGCCAAAAATCAATTCGGGTGGCGTACCCTATCAAATCCAATGTAAAATTAATTCGATGGGTAGGCACCTTGATCTATAAGAAGGTGTCTTCTTATGAGAATAGGACATCAAACCAATCAGGGGAAAAGGAGCCGAGAATTCACCATGGGAGGTCGATCGAAGAACCATGCACACAAGAAGAATGAGCCCAGCAATATCAAAGGAATTAGCGACGAAGTTCAAGAATGGTTTGAGGTGGTTGGGTGGATGAATTATTGCCTCCTGGTCAACCAAAACTAGGATCTTGAGGTAGCAAAGGATTTTGTTGTCGTTGTGAGAGGGGAGGTTGCTCAGTTGCGCAAAATGGAAATTCTAGTCACGCTAGAGTATATCTCCCTTATTACTGGTCTACCCCTCACTAGAGAGTGCATTTACAATGAGTGTGTGTAGGGTCAATGCACAGAGCTGCTACTAGAGTAGAGGAACGTCTGATTCGATGTTGCAAGGCTACCAAAACAAAGCCTCCCGAAGCCCTTGCAGAAGCTCTTCGAATAGGTAGCGAGATTCTTCACATGCATAGGAAAATACTTGCACCTGAATGCAAACCACATGCAATTTCTTAATCACCTAGTGCATGGGCAAAAGATCAATGTACCATTCTACCTGGAAAGCATTCTAAAGGATGAGGCTTACCAATATCAGAGAGGAGCAATCTCTACCCTAGCCCATCATGGGCTAATTACAACCCTAATTAGCTATGTCGAAGAACATAGAGAGAACATGTTGGTAGAAGGGGCCAAAAATTCTAGTGCATAGACACAGTCTACTATCGAAGCAGGTTAGGAAGCTGAATTATAAGGAGTGTCCAAAGGAGAAGAAGAATGACCCCAAACCTCCCAAGATGTTGTAGTCAAAGGGCAATTTTCCTTACCCAATGATGAAGAGGATAGGTTGGATTCTATCAGCCCTAAACCAATGGCTCACTGAACATAGCATATAAGTGGCAGGAGGTACCTACGGTGACTAATTCTGTCAAGCGAGGAAGAAGAGGAAGATACGAAGTTCTAGTTAATGGCCCAAACATTACAGACTTTGGCTTTTCAAAGTCCACAAGACCTGCAACCTTTGATAGGCCTGCGATAGTAGCTCAATTTGGTACTGGAAGAAGGCCTCACTTGGTAGAGTGAGTATTTTGCGATGCGGGTGCTTTTTGATGTATTTATGGAAATGACTGCAAGGAAAACGTAGAGGTATGAGGCCACCATAGCTCAACTACAACAACTAGTTCAGCAGCTCAAAGCAAAAAATCAATAGTTGTAGGCTAAGGTGGTGGCATGAGTAGACTCCTGTAGCCAAACATATTGGGTAATTGAAGTGCCCACAAACTCTCCAACCTCACCAGAAAGGGTATTTTCATCTGGGACGGTCAGATCGAATGCCAAAAATAAATACATGGAGGTAGGGAAGAGTTTGTTCACTTTTGACAAGATGATGACGAAAGAATAGGGGAACTCTGTTTTTTAAATAAAACCCCTTGTTATAGACATTATTGATGATGAAGACCACTCGGGTTAGAGCCAAAGGTAAGGAACTAGGCCCGACACTAAGGAGGACTCTCAGGAGCGATCAATACCCACAGTAGAAGGACCCATGGAATATTTGTTAGGTGAGCATGGAACAAGGGAAGCAATTGTAGGTGATTCAAGGCCAGAGGGGTAGATACCCAAACCCTCTAATGATAATAGGAAGGCATATCCTGTAGGAGAGGAGGACATCCCCATACAATCTTCCATAATATAGGAGAGGTCCAAGAGGAAGGCACCTCAGAAGAGTGCCAAGAGAAAGGCCAAGGTTAAATTTGCAGAACCGACCATCCAATCAGACGAAGAATGGGTGGAAGGTATGCGAGGTTTTACCGAGTGAAAGGAGAAATTTAAAAGACTCTACGAAGAATTTGAGGTGGCAAAGGCAACTCGAAAAGCCATCAAGAAGGTTGAAATTGGGCCTAGCATTTGCGTTGACCCTACTACAAAAGATCAGTTCTAGTGGATATATGGTTCTTCCCAGGGCCAACCATCAAGAATACAAAAGTATTTGGAGAGACAGGGGATATTCAAACTAGAAGTAGAGGCAACGGTGATCGTTGAGGAAATACTGGCCTCACCCCTAAAGAATTTTGGCTATACAAAGCCAGAGTGGTTAGACGATAGAGGGACGACTCTAATATTCCATTTGGAGAGTTACGCCTCAACATGCCAATCTTTGGTAGGAATCGAAAGCCGCATTCCAAAAGGTAAAAACAATTGTGGTTGCATTGCCCAACACAGGTGTTAGACCAAGCAGAACATGAAGGCGTAGTCGAAAGCCAACCCACCATAAGATAGCACAGTTGAAAACCAATGTAGCCCAAAAAATTCCCACAACAAACTAGTGCCCCTCAGTAGAAATAGAAACCCCAAAATAAAGGGAAGGCCAAGGTCACCAATAAGAAAAGAAAATAAAAGGATGAGGTCTATTGGAAGGGGTTGACTACCGGCTTCAGGTGCCACAAGGGTGTGGCACATATTAGGCATGGGGGAATGATGAGCATCAGAAATGCTCATATTTTTGTATGATTTCTAATGATTTGTGTGCGGCAGTATAATAAGAGTTGTATATTTTTATGAATTATTATGTATCTATTTAATAAAATTATGTGCATTATCTAATTTGTGTGTGAAGTGTGTTTTGTGTAGATATTTGTTGATTTTGTCATTTTTTGATCAGTTGAGGTCCTATGTGGACCTGGCATGGTTCTCCTTCATGAGTCTAAGGCATTTTGGGAAGGCGCCTTGATCTTCAAGAAGATGCCTTGCTCTACAAGTAGGCGTCTTACTCTAGAGGTAGGCGCCTTACTCTTTAGGTAGGCACCTTACTCTAGAGGTAGGCGCCTTACTCTTTAGGTAGGCGCCTTACTCTACAAGTAGGTGCCTTACTCCTCAAGTAGGCACCTTACTCTAGAGGTAGGCACCTTACTCTTCAGGTAGATGCCTTACTCTACAAGTAGGTGCCTTACTCCTTAGTCAAGTGCCTTACTCTAGAGGTAGGCACCTTACTCTTCAGGTAGGCACCTTGATGTTAAGCGCTTTGATTGTGTGACTGAAGAAGGTCATGTTGACCATGGTAAACCTTTGACTCCACGTCACGCAATCTATCCCTCGAATACTATCGAACGTAAAAGTTGTCCTAGTTGTATTGGAAGAAATGCATAACCACTTGACGAAGTAGAACACGAATAACACAGAGATCGAACCTAAAAATATTCTATCTCCAAGAAAAGACGAAAAGTGATTTTATTGTTTTTATTATGCACCTGTTATAGTAACTAAATTGTCTTAGATTAGACTGTAACCAGGCCTTTTGTTGTAACAACACTATAACAAGAAGTTTTGTGTGTACTATATAAATACACTGACTTCTCTGAGACAAGGGAGCCAATTATAATGAGAGTATTGACATATGTAAACATTACACTGCAATATTAATAAAGTGCTCGAGAGTTCTTTAGCATTCTATCTTCATAACTAGCCGAGTGAAAGCTACTGGAGCCTAGGCCCACTCCAAGCTAGTATTCTTCCCCTACTTTCTACAACTTTCTAGATTAGATCGTTTATTTGCAGTGTGATGTATCTTTCATTTCAGCAAGTGTGATTTACTGCTTTCCTTTACTTTTCAAGTATGGTGTGGTGTGATTTATTTTCTCATATTTTTATTTATGCATAAGTATTAATTGGTGTGGATGAATCAATGATATCTCATATACACCTCCCCCAACAATAGATTTAGTGGACTCATCTTAGGAATTGTGTTGTAATTAATCTTAACGTGGTACTTTGAAAGTTTATGAGTTCCCTGGTCTGAAAAATTAAATGAGAGGGTTGTGACATAAATATGATAATATTTAACCAGTGTTTTTGCCCCAACAATGCAACTTCTTCATCCAAAGAATTATAAATCTTACATATCCATTAAAAATTATTTAAAGATTTAAAAATTCTCCACCATCCTCTAGCATCATCATTTATTCCAGTAAATATTGAGAAATCCATGACCTTAAATCCAAAAAATTCAAAACTTGGATTTTTTTCTTTAACTATGACTAAACTGCAAATTTCTCTCTGTATTTTTTTTTTAAACAAGTTGCCACCTCCGAATTGATACCAAAATACATTTTTTTATTTCCAAACTATATATATATTTTTAAATGAATTACCACTTTCAGACTACTACCAACTATACTTTTTTTTTAATTGTTACCAAATTGTAAACGTTTTTTTTACTATTACCAAATTGTAGAGCGGGTATTTTGGTAATGCTATCAAATTGTGATTGCTACTTTATGGACTTCTACCAAATTGTAAGTTGCTACTTTGTAGACCTTTTTTTTTATTTAGGGAGGTGTTGTCTTTAAGTGTCATATATTTTCTCCTAGAGTCTTTGTTCACTTAGAAAATTAACTTTTGTTTGACAACCTCTTAATAGGATATGTAATACCTTTACTAACAACTATTATGTATGACTATGTAACTCACTATTTCTGACAACTATCCTGGCAAATTTTGTTTTTGACAAATACCTTGACTGTTATGATTCTCAACTATAATTATCAATTGTACTATCAAACTTTGTCTTAACTGTTACTAACTATGTAACTAACAACTATAGGAATATATTGTGTCTTGATTGTTACTATCTATGGCCCTGATTGAAATGATACCTGATTGATACTAGCAGACCATGTCTTTACTATTACTTTCACCACCGACTCTTTCGTCTATTTTTGTTTAGTCAATTCTAATAGTTGAAATGACATAGGGGGGAACAACAAGTGGCAACACTTGTTGTAGTTCCCCCCCCCCCCCCCCCCACACCCCCCCCCCCCCCCGGGAGAAACTCAACAAGTGTGCCACACTTGTTGTTTACCCCCCCCCCCCCCCCCGAGTAACTAAACAAGTGTTGCACACTTGGGGCCCCCCCCCCCCCCATAGCAATAACTATTATAGTTGTAAAAACCCTAGAAATTGCTTTGATACCACATGTTATGAACCTCTTTGCTTATCCACGTAATTCATTCACAATTTATAGTAATATTAAATAAAATAACAACAATAATTCCACATAATGCAATATATGAAATTAATACAGTTTTTCAAATGCTTTCAATCTATAATTTAAACCCCTAAGGTAGGGCAACATCGTACAATGCTTGTTATTGGATGGAAGACACTCCTTAAAACATATCAATATGAGACACAATATTCTTCTTCTTCATGCCCTCTATGATTCTTTGCCCACATTTATAATTCCCAACTACCTACCACTCACACTTATCCATACATGTCGGATAATTATATCTATTATAATATTAATACAATATTATAATATTAAATACTCATCTTGGGTACCTAACAAGGTGTAAAACAACATCAACATTCCCATATTCTTATGAAAAATAAATGTTGAAGAGTTAAATACTTGACTTTAGTACCTAGAAGCTTAATTCTTTAGAAATATTGATAAAATTGCTTTTGCAATCATCAAGATTTTATAGTTATTAACAAATATGCAGATAATCTAACCAATAGAAGGGTTTTTATTGAGGATCGTGAAGTTAATTTCTCCTTTCCATGGTTAAAGGATGTAGAAATTTTAGTTGAAGACGACAAAAAAATGTTGATTGTCTGAATCAATTAATGATTAAGATTCACTTTAATGTTTTCCATTGGTAATATCTACTTTATTTTGTAACAATAATGTGTTTATATTTAGTCTATTTATTGTAATTTTTGTGGTTGCACTTGTGTTTCAAGAAGGAAACTAGCAATCCAGATTTGGTAAAGTGGACTATGATAGTGCGATGTTTTGGAAATATTACTCTACTAAGATGCAATGCATAGATACTAGAGGTGAAGTTTTGGAATTGTGAAGGCTACTATAGGAAAATGTCAAGAAAGATGCTAAATTTTGGATTAATTGTATTCATACAAAAAATTGAAAAGATCCAAAAAATTAAAATCAAGAATTCAGATATTTTATGTAGAATGATGTAGGTTTCTAGCTGTAGCATCTAATTGATATGAGAAGTGTATCTACTTGTAAACTCTCAAGATTTAAAGAAGATAGATGTAATTTATCAAGGGTGGGAGACCCGAGTACAACCCCTTATTATCCAACAAAAAAAAATGTTCTAGTTGTTTACTTATTGGTGAGAAAAACAACTAGCAATTGGCTTATAGATAATGAAGACCCTATTGAAATTTGAATAAATTTTGTCAAGCTATTTGAATCTTATTTCTACCCATTGTGTCATTGTAAGTATGTACATTTTTAATAACCATGATAATATTGATATCAACCTATCCAATATTATACTAATGAATTTAATGAGCTTCTCAAATACCTTTGCATAGACAATAGTAAGAAACATCAAGTTCTCAAATTTGTTAGTGGTCTTCATTACTGTGCTTGCTCTAAGATAGAGTTTCTTCCCTTAAACCCATTAGGACAAGCATTCCATTTTATGAATGAACTAGAAGAGAATTATCAAGCAAATTAGAAAATTCTAGTGTCCATAACATGCAAGACATAATCAATGCTAAATTTAAAACCAATTGTTGCACAATTGCCTAAATCACCATATCCAAATGGCCCTACAATATAGTTTAACCTTAAAAACCACCTACAATACAATACAAAGGTAAACAAGAAGCAAGAACTAATTGGTGAACCATCACAAGATTCACACCCATAGTAATGTTGATTATAGAGTCCAAAATAAGTCTTTAGTGATATAGCCATAAGTCACTAACTATGCATCAATGCTATAAAGTGAAGAGGAGGTAGATTTCATGTACTTGAGTGCCAACACTTAAAGGACTCTCAAGACCTAAATTTTTCATATTTTTAAGGAAAGAAAATATGTTCCATACTCATTACTAGGTAGATGGAAAAGCCCTCCAAATCATCATTAACACTAAGAGTCAAATAACATCATCACATAGGATATGGTTAAGTGAATAGACTTCTAAAATCCTATATTACATTATGTTATATCATGATTCTTGCTTTATCAACCAATTTTAGCATCATCTTTAGGATCAATTTGATGCCATGTTGAAAACAATCTACAATTTCCAATCCATAAACAAATAAACATATAAAAGTAATAAACTAAAGTTTCTTGAACTTGCTTGGATGTATAATCATAACCATAATCACAAATGGATGAACTTTTACTTTATATCAACATTCCTATAATAAGGCTCAACATGGTTTCATTGGTCATAGCCTATCCTAGGCATGTTTTAGATTTTAGCCTAGTGCATCTATAAACATCACTTTTCATAATCTTGATAGTACCATGATGTTAGCATAAGTTAAGGAGACCAACAAGGCTAAACACTTCCTGCAACTCATCTAACAATGCCCATTAGGAGGTTTCAAAGATATGTTGATGTTATAAACATAACTATAAGAAGCAACATGATCACCATGCTCTTCACATTTTCTTAATAAGAGATATATTTGGCTCCACTTGAAGAAGGAACACTTCTCTAACCCATATTGAAAGATTAAACTTGTGTGCTAAGGTCTATACACCATACAACACATGGTAAGTGAGAACACTTTCATTCTCAATTTGCTTTAGTACTTGGAGATATTTGTAGTTTTTAATGCAAACCTCCTCAAGCCATACCATCCTCCTTTATAGAGTTTACAACAATATAACATCCTATAGACCTAGATCCCACTTAGTTGGCACCCACTCTAATAGACTAATTAATTGACATCACCATTAAACCAAATAAAACTCAACCTAGTCAAGGTTGTTAAGAGTGATCAATTTATAACACAAGCTATGTGTTATACCCTTTACCAACTCAATTTTTTGTTTTGCTCAATTCTTCAAAGACAATGACTTCAAATTGATGTTAACTATCAAATCTTGGAATCCACTAGATCTTCTAACCTAGTAAGTTAATGTCATGATATTTTATAGTGCCAACTCCACTTATGGTGACAACATTATTGTAATTTGCAATATTTTCCATAAACATTTAAAACATTCATTCACCATGATTATATCCAAAAATATATACAAGCAAATTAAATATAACATAGAAGAGATAAAAGGAATAAATGAAAGGAGAAAATACAAGAATTAGAAGGTGAGTGCCTATAGGCACCCTAATATTTCACATTTTATTCACACTTATGATACAAATGGATCCTTGTTGAGGGGTGTTTATAATGATACCAAATCCTCAATGAGAGGGTAACCTTAGGCTGACATAAAATTAACCTGGAGGTTAACCTTATAGTGAATTAATAATAAATTACCCTTTTAAGGTTATCCAAAAATGTGGATTAACCAATACCACTAAGGGTGAAATATGAAAGAGACCGGTAAGTTTACATGAACATGCCTATAGGCTTACATAAATTATAAATGACCTTGGCTATATAAATGATGCTCATAAGCACCTCATCACACTTTTGGTCTTGGCCTAAACAATATCAGATTACACACATTTTAACACCCCCATGAATCTAAGATGAAAAGGCTAAGCAGATAAGGTGTTAGATGTAACACCTCCCCCCATAATGGATTCTCTAGTGAGCCTCCACTATTCCTCCTTCTTCCTCATCTTCATCATCAAAAATCTTATGTCCATCCCTTAAGAATTTTATCTCAATCTTCTCTAGCCTTGTAATGCAATTATTGATGGAGTGTCTTTCCATTTTATAATACTCACAAGTGTTTAACTTCTTTGACATCTTAGACTTACTCTTAGGCACCTATGACTTAGATTCCATTGGATTGAAGTCTTTTGGATGAGCTTGTATATGAGAAAGGGCTCCACAATTTTTCATTTATACTTTATAATGGATTAGAAGCTTGAAATTTCCTTTAAAATATATGGGTTGTGGCTCTTTGATAGTCATAGAAATAACCTAAATAACCAAGTCAATTGTATGAAAAGGAGAAAAATTAGAAGTAATAGATTTGGCATAATCTTCGTCACTCTTTACCTTACCTCATGCCATAAGTAGATCAAATTTTAGAGCTTTGAAGTAAGATATATAGTCTTCAACATTACTAAAATTTTAAATGTTAGAATTGGAGAGCTTTATCTCTATCATGTTAACTTCACTAACACTTACTTTTCCATAAATATCTTTCAAAGTAGTCCATACATCAATAGGATCAATTTTCTCTCTGATGTGGAAAAATACATTTGGTTCCACTAACATGAAGAAGAGTCCAAGAGCTTCCTACTTTCTCTCACTAAGTTTGTGATTATTGAGACCATCTTCTAGTTCAGTATTAAATATGAACCAAATATTTTTACTTTTGATTAATATTTCCATTTGAATTGACTAAGTGTTAAAATTTTGGCCATTAAGACAAGTAACATACCCTATAAAATCTATTATGCACAAAAAAACCTAAATAGGTAATGCGTTTATAAACTAATGTCACCACTACGGAGAGCTCAAAATTTTGTGCAATCTAAAAATATGCTCCAAATGCTTTCATAGGTAAAATTTATGGCCTCCAAAATATTCGGTTAATTTAGCAATCAAATAAAAAATCAAATGCCAAACCTTCAAACTTGTTTTTGCTAGATCAACAACTTCCACTTGTCGTCGTTTGATTGAGTGTTATGCCATTGAATTAGAGTCTACCACTTGACTTTATATGATTGGTAGATTAACCACCCTCATATATATTAAAAAAATATTTGTGTGAGTTTGGAGTTGATGGAACTTGAACCTAAGACCCCTTGCCAACCAAGAAGGGCATTAACAAGTGTGCCATATGCATGTGTTGAAATCAAAGGGAGATGAAGACAACTTAAAGAAGTGAATAAAGGACAACATCGAGGCTCAACCTTGGAACTTACCACCCATAAGCCAACCAACCAATTGCTATGCCATAGCCATTGTTGGGTAGGAAAGAGAACATAGATGCTCTTAGCACATATGCCATAACTAAACACTTACCTCTTAATAATAAGCTACCTATTAGTTTTGAATTGTTGTCCTTTCTATTGTAAGTGAACAAAATAACTACTACACCATAGAGCATAGAAGATAAAAAGAAGGTACTCAACACTACATTTAAGACAATAATATCTAAAGGGAGAAGGTTAGGGATCAAAGGGATGACCTCTATTTAGTGGAGAGGATGTCCAACCCATACACCACACAATCAGATGGAGAAAAGAAGCTAATATCCCTATGTTAGATTAAGGGGAAGCACGTATGCCATCCCAATGCCACTCATGGGTGATTCCCTACATTGTAAAATAGGTCCTTCCCTAGATTTGAATAGGACATATTGCTTGAGACAACCACCTATAGTGTTGTCATGCTACTCTCTTTATCGTAGATGAGAAACAAGATGGCAATGGCAGGTGAAATATGACTAGAAGGAGAAAATAAATGATTTAGACCTACAATGTCCATGTAAACAAACAACACTATCATTGGGGTACTATTGTCTCAGGTAGGTCATGCTTTTGCTAGTATCAAACAAGCAACCCCATGGGGTATCATGCATGCAAGCATGCAAAATTTTTGAGATTGACATGTGAGGGATATGGGGTCAAATTTGATTTTTTAAATTCAAATTAATTGGAGTTCCCTCCAAAATGATTTAAAACTAAATATGTTTATTTATTCACAAAGAATGAGTCTTTTTGGAAATCAAGTGATGTAGCCTTGATCTTGGCTTTGATGCCATGTTGGAATTCACAATATTTTCTAGAAATGTTAAAATATACATTGAGGATCTTTCTAAAGTGTTAGATAAGGCTACAACTATCCAATTTCATCGCTAGTCATATTGCTACCTAGGATTGACTTCAAAAAGTAACTAAATAATAACTATTTTCTTGAAATTATTGAAAAGTTTTATTTTTTAATTGGTTATATGAAATTGAGGCAAGTCTCACCCATATTACATCTTGACTGCAAAGTGGCATTACAACAAGTTGATAATTATGTATGTATCATTGAGGAATTGATCACTTATTGATTAATTAAGAGTTAAATCATTTTTCTTTTAATTGCTTTGAAATTTCTATATATCATGAATTTAGCCTAGAACTATATTTTAGTACTTATTTATCTTCTATTTTCTCTTGGTCTCTATCCTCTCTATTTGCATATCTTGTTGTCCTTTGTAGTCTTCTAAGATTTAGTTTTGTTGTTTCATAATAATAGATTGCATAAATACCTACCTAATGCATGTGTTGCATAAATACCTACCTAATGCATGTGTCACCTCTTATAATAATGTGTATAATTTGTTCATATTACTATATGAACCTTGTATTCTACAATTTATTGTAAATAAAACTTCCTTATTGCTTGTAGAAAATGTATTTGTTGTGCCTTGGTTTGTTGCACAACTTTGTCACTTCATGCCATAAGTTTGATTCAGTTGTCATTTGCTTATGATACATATCATAAATAGACATAAATTTAATAAGTTTTATTTAGATTTTTTTGAATGAGTTTACACAAGTTTTTATGAGGGGTCCTCGTCTGCTCATATTGGATGGAGTTTGAACCTTGGACCTCTCAAAGAGAGTCCAAAGCACTTACCATTGCAGTAAGCTTGTAGCTTAGTTTTATTTAGATTTTAATATTAATAAGTTGGAATCTTCTATACATCCTCTTTGTATTTTTTTTGTTGTGTTTCAAGTCTAATGACATATTCCATGATTGGAATTTCGTTCCATGTTAATACCTATCCGTCTGTTGTTAAACTCACTCACACATCTTGTCGTAGTTTGAACTCGAATCTCTTAGATCTTTGTGTATTTTTACAAATAAAATAAAACAACTTTTAACCTTTAAAAAATATTAAATAAAATTTATTTTACATTACTATTGGCCAAGATTTAAATATAATCACTTTATTATATGCCAACTAAAACCATAATAAAACATGTAATTTTTTTTTATACATAGAGGAATCGGCAACTACCTTTCCTTTTTGAACAACTGGTCACATGGTCAAGTTGCATTGCCTTCGATCATAGCATCAAATCATGATGCTACTATTATAACCCCTAACTCACCTCGGTAAACACGGCCTAGAGTGAGGGAGACCCTCGGTGGTTTGAGGTTGGTAACGTCATCATCAAGCCGACGCACACTCAGTGAACTCAGGTCAAACTAATACCTTTACCCTATATTAGGCATGCCCATGAGGTTTAAATATAATCACTCTACTATATGCCAACTAAAACCATAATAAAGCATGTAAAATTTTGAATACAATAAAAATAATAAATAAATTTAAAATAATAAACAATTTAACTAATTTTAAAGAAAAGCAATTTTTTTAAAAATAATTTTTTTTTAAACATTTGAAGATGATGTTGCATTAGCTTAACACACCTTAATCATAGGTTAAATAAGTTAAAGCAATAAATTTTTATATTTTCTAAACATTTATATATAACTTTTTCATCGGAGACCTAAGTTCAAAAATTTTGTATAAGGGGACCATAACCCTTTCAAAACCCATGCTTTACTTTAAAATTTTATCTTTATCCATGCGACTGGTAAAGGATCCCTACAAGAAAAAAGAGAGGATCCTTACTAATTTTTGCTTTACTTTAAAATTTTATCTTTATCCATGTGATTGGTAAAGGATCCCTACAAGAAAAAAGAGAGGATCCTTACTAATTTTTTTTATTACATAGGAGAGTTGGTTACAGCCACTATTTTTAGTAACTGACCAACACAAGGTTCAAACCACAGGGATTGCTCCCAATAAATGTATATGTCTCGTTCTTGTTGACCCGGTGTGATATGGGGACCATTGATCACTTGGGGTTCATACCGTTGTCGTCGGTTTGACCTGCACTCAAAGGATTTAGAGCAGACTACTACCTTTGCAAAGGGTTGGCTTCCCCCAAGGTTTGAACCTATGTCTCTTCTTGGTAAGTGCCCAACCACACTTGCACTTACCAATCCACCTAGTCCTTGGGGGTAAATTTCAAATTTTGTGGTTAGTGTGATAAACCCCTACGACCAACGCATAAGACTAAACAATCCCCTCCCAACCATGATCCCTCATAAGGTTGAGAGCTAAACTTATCAATAGGGCAATAACACACAACCATTTGGGTATCAACAGGGTGGGCCAAAGGGGAATAGAGCTTTGTCGACCTCTACCAGCACATAGGACATTCCCAACTACATCTTGTATCTGCAAGGTGGACATAGGGGGAATGGAACCTAGGTCGGCCTCTACCAGCACCCAAGACTTTCACCAACTACGCTACACAATAGATTAAACCTTATGTTAAGGAAAATCGTTTCCCGTATCCCCTAGGGGCCAAAATTTTCATTTCATAGGGCATGTCCCATTCAAGTATACCTCTTAGGCTAGCCGAGGGGGTTTTTTTGTATCCGGTGCAGGCCACCAGGCTTTAAAAAAATTTGTCGTTAGTGTGATAAACCCCTACGATCTATGCATAGGGCTGAGCAGTCCCCTCCCAACCATGACCCCTCATAAGACCGAGAGCTATACTTGTCAATAGGGGAATAACACACAACCATTGGGTATCAATAGGGTGAACACAGGGGGAATGAAGCCTTGTCGGACTCTACAAGAACATAAGACATTCCCAACTACACCTTGTATCTGTAAAGTGGACACAAGAGAAATGGAACTTGGGTCGGCTTGTACCAACACCCAAGACTTTCACCAATTGTGCTACACATACTAATTTTTTTATATAACTAATTATATAACTTTCTAAAGGTTCCTTAAAAAATATTTATATATAACTAATTGTATAACTTTCTTTCAAAATATAAGATATAAGATGCATGCTTATTTTTTATCAAAACAAATTAACTTTAAAATAATGTTCACCTAATTAAGACTCCAAATTCCTGTCCCATCCACGTATACCTCTCAAGCTAGCCAAGGTTTTTTTTGTATCGAGTGCAGGCCACCAAACTTTAAAAATGTTTGTGGTTATTTTGATAAACCCCTACGACCTATGCATAGGGTTGAGTAGTCCCCTCCCAACCATGACCCCTCGTAAGACCAAGATCTACACTTGTCAATAGAGGAATAACACACAACCATTGGGTATAAATAGGGTGGACACAGGGGGAATGGAGTCTTTTCGGTCTCTACCATCACATAAGACATTCTCAACTACACCTTGTATCTACAAGGTGGACACAGGAGGAATGGAACCTGGATCGACCTCTACCAACACCCAAGACTTTCACCAACTATGCTACACATACTAAATTTTTTATATAAATAATTATATAACTTTATAAAGGTTCCCTAAAAAAACATTTATATAACTAATTGTATAACTTTCTTTCAAGATATAAGATGCATGGTTATCATTTCTCAAAACAAATTAACTTAAAAATAATGTTCACCAAATTAAGACTCCAAATCTCATGCAAAAGGGTTAGATATAATTAAAACAAGTCTTACTCGTATTACATTATGACTTCAAGTAGAAGACTCCAAATTTTATTACAAAAAGTTATATGAAATTGAAATAAGTCTTATTCGAATTACATTATGACTCCAAGTAGTAGTATTACACGACTCCAAATTTCATGCAAAAAGGTTATATGGAATTTCAATAAATCTTACTCATATTACATTATGACTCCACTTAGTAGTATTAGAAGACTCCAAATTAAAGGGTGAAATAAGTCTTACTCTTATCACATTATGACTCCACACTTAGTAGTACTAAAAGACTCCAAATTTCATGCAAAAGGTTATATGAAATTGAAATAAGTTTTACTAGTATTACATTATGACTTTACATAGTAGTATTAAAATAGTTCAACAATTATGCATGTATCTTTGAATAAGATTAAAACTTTAGTCTCCTTATAAAAGTAAAATAATAAATTTAATATATAGTTTTTATTAGATATTTTCCAACTTTCCAAAAAAAAATTATCAAATAATATTTGTTTAACTTTTAAATTACTAAACTTTTAAGAAAAATATCTATGTTCAAATTTAACCAAATATTATAATACCTTCAATCTTATTTTATTGATTTAGAAAAATAAGGCAGAAGAGAAGAAGAGGTATTAAAGTGAAATGAAATTCCAACTTAACCAAATATTATAATACCTTCAATCTTATTTTATTGATTTAGAAAAATAAGGTAGTAGAGAAATTTTATGTACTTATGACACAAATGGATCCTCACCAAGGGGTATTTATAGTGATACCAAATCCTTAACGAGAGGTTAACCTCATGTCGACATAAACTTAACCTTGAGGATAACCTTACAATAAAATAATTATGAATTACACTTGTTAGTAAGGTTATCCAAAAAAATGGATTAACCAATACCACTAAGGGTGACATATGAAAGAGGCTCGTAGGTTTGCATAAACATGCCCATAGGCTTACATAAATGATGAATTCCTATAGGGTTACAAAAATAATGAATGCTTATAGGGTTACATAAATAATGAATGCTTATAGGCTTACATAAATAATGAATGACCATATACTTACATAATCACATGACCATATGCTACATAAATGACGCTCATAAGCACCTCATCACATTTTTTACCTTGGCCTAAACAAGATCAAATTACACAAATTGTAACAAATATTAGCTTTGATGTCAAGGTCATTGTTACGCCATCCTTACTATGGAGCTAACACCACCACATGGAGAGACATATGACACCAATGAACAATATCATCAATAGATGTTAAAATATACATCGAGGATCTTTCTAAAGTGTTAGATAAGGCTACAACTATCCAATCTTGTCACTAGTCATATTGCTACCTAGGATTGACTTCAAAAAGTAACAAAATAATAATTATTTTCTTGAAATTATTGAAAAGTTTTATTTTTTAATTGGTTATATGGGATTGAGGCAAGTCTCATCCATATTACAGCTTGACTGCAAAGTGGTATTACAACAACTTGATAATTATGTATGTATCACTTGATGAGATTTGAACTTAGGTCTTCTTCTTAAAAGTAGAGGAAATTTAATCGATTGAGCTAATGTCATTTAATCACTTATTGATTAATTAAAGTTAAATAATTTTTTCTTTTAATTGCTTTGAAATTTCTATATATCATGAATATAGCCTAGAACTATAGTTTAGTACCTATTTATCTTCTATTTTCTCTTGGTCTCTATCCTCTCTATTTGCATATCTTGTTGTCCTTTGTAGTCTTCTAAGATTCAGTTTTGTTGTTTCATAATAATAGAGTGCATAAATATTTACCTAATGCATGTGTCACCTCTTATAATAAGGTTTATAATTTGTTCATATTACTATATGAGCCTTGTATTCTACAATTGATTGTAAATAAAGCTTCCTTATTGCTTGTAGAAAATGTATTTGTTGTGCCTTGGTTTGTTGCACAACTTTGTCACTTCATGCCATAAGTTTGATTCAATTATCCTTTGCTTATGATGCATATCATAAATAGATATAAATTTAATAAGTTTTATTTAGATTTTTTGAATGAGTTTACACAAGTTTTTATGAGGGGTCCTCGTCTGCTCATATTGGCTGGGGTTTGAACCTTGGACCTCTCAAAGAAAGGCCAAAGCATTTACCATTGCAGTTAGCTTGCAATTTAGTTTTATTTAGATTTTAATATAAATAAGTAGGAAGCTTTTATGCATCCTCTTTATAATTTTTTTTGTATTTCAAGTCTAGTGGCATATTTCATTATTGGAATTTTGTTCCATGTTAATACCTATTCGTTTGTTGTTAAACTCACTCACACACCTTGTCGTAGTTTGAACTTGAATCTCTTGGATCTTTGTGTATTTTTACAAATAAAATAAAATAACTTTTAACCTTTAAAAAATATTAAATAAAATTTATTTTACATTATTACTGGCTAAGATTTAAATATAATCACTCTATTATATGCCAACTAAAACCATGATAAAGCATGTAAAATTTTGAATACCATAAAAATAATAAATAAATTTTAAAATAATAAACAATTTAATTCATTTTAAAGAAAAGCAATTTTTTTAAAATTAATATTTTTTAAAACATTTAAAGATGATGTTTCATTAACTTAACACACCTTAATCATAGGTCAAATAAGTTAAAGCAATAAATTTTTATATTTTCTAAAAATTTATATATAACTTTTTTATCGTAGAGGGGACCATAACCCATTCAAAACCCATGCTTTACTTTAAAACTTTATCTTTATCCATGTGATTGGTAAAGGTTCCCTACAAGAAAAAAAGAGAGGTTCTTTACTATTTTTTATATTACATAGGAAAGTTTGTTACAACCACTATTTTTAGTAACTATAAGCGCAAGGTTCAAACCATAAGGATTGCTCCTAACAAACGTATTCGTCTTGTTCTTGTTGACCCGATGTGAGATGGGGACCATCGATCACTCGAGGTTCGTACCGTCGTCATCGGTTTGGTATGCACTCAGAGGATTTAGAGCAGACTACTACCTTTGCAAAGGGTTGGCTTCCCCCAAGGTTTGAATCTAGGTCTCTTCTTGGTAAGTGCCCAATCACACCTACACTTACCAATCCAACAAGTCCTTGGGGGTAAATTTCAAATTTTGTGGTTAGTGTGATAAACCCCTACAACCGACGTATAGGACTGAGCAGTCCTCTCCCAACCATGATCCCTCATAAGGTCAAGAGCTACACTTGTTAATAGGGGAATAACACACAACCATTTGGGTATCAACAAGGTGGGCACAGGAGGAATGGAGCTTTGTTGATATCTACTAGCACATAAGACATTCCCAGTTGCACCTTATATCTGCAGGGTGGACACAGGGGGAATAGAACCTGGGTTAGCCTCTATCACCACCTAAGACTTTCACCAACTATGCTACACAACAGATTAAACCTTATGTTAAGGAAAACCATTCCTCGTATCCCTTGGGGGCCCAAAATTTTCATTCCATGGGGTCTATCCCATCCAAGTATATCCCTTAGGCTAGCCGAGGGGTTTTTTGTATCCGATGCATGCGCTAGGCTTTAAAATTTTTTGTGTTTAGTGTGATAAACCCCTACGACCTATGCATAAGGCTGAGCAGTCCCCTCCCAACCATGACCCTCGTAAGACCGAGAGCTACACTTGTTAATAGGGGAATAACACACAACCATTGGGTATCAATAGGGTGGACATAGAGGGAATGGAGCCTTATCGACCCCTACTAGCACATAAGACATTCCCAACTACACCTTGTATATGCAAAATGCACACAAAGGAATGGAACTTGGGTCGGCCTCTACTAGCACCCAAGACTTTCACCAACTGCGCTACACATACTAATTTTTTTATATAACTAATTATATAACTTTCTAAATATTCCCTAAAAAAACATTTATATATAACTAATTGTATAACTTTCTTTCAAGATATAAGATGCATGGTTATCGTTTATCAAAACAAATTAACTTTAAAATAATGTTCATCTAATTAAGACTCCAAATTTCATGCAAAAGGGTTAGATGGAATTGAAATAAATCTTACTCGTATTACATTATGACTTCACGTAGAAGCCAAATTTTTTGCAAACAAAAATTTATATGATTTTGAAATAAATCTTATTCGAATTACATTATGACTCCAAGTAGTAGTATTACAAGACTCCAAATTTCATGCAAAAAGGTTATTTGAAATTTAAATAAGTCTTACTCATATTACATTATGACTCCACTTAGTAGTATTAGAAGACTCCATATTTCATGCAAAAGGGTGAAATAAGTCTTACTCTTATTACATTATGACTACACACGTAGTAGTATTAGAAGACTCCAAATATCATGCAAAAGGGTTATATGAATTCGAAATAAGTCTTACTCTTATTACATTATGACTTTACATAGTAGTATTAGAATAGTTCAACAATTATGCATGTATTTTGGATAATATTGAAACTTTAGTCTCCTTAAGAAAGTAAAATAATAAATTTAATATATAAGTTTCATTAAATATTTTTCAACTTTCCAAAAAGAATTTATCAAATAATAGTAACTTAACTTTTAAATTACTCAACTTTTAAGAAAAATATCTATATTCAAATTTAACCAAATAATATATTCATAATTTATAAATGTTATAATACCTTCAATCTTATTTTATTGATTTAGAAAAACAAGGTAGAGAAATTTCATGTACTTACTATTTATGACTATACTTCCAAATGTTGAAGTCTCTCTAACTTGCCATTATGAAAAATTAATTGGTTATATGGGATTGAGGCAAGCCTCACCCATATTACAGCTTGACTACAAAGTGGTATTACAACAACTTGATAATTATGTATGTATCACTTGGCAAGATTTGAACTTAGATCTCCTTCTTAAAAGTAGAGGAATTTAACCGATTGAGCTAATGTCATTTAATCACTTATTGATTAATTAAAAGTTAAATAATTTTTTCTTTTAATTGCTTTGAAATTTCTTAATCTCAGAAAAGGCTACTTGGCAGTCCTCGTCCAAGTTGAATGAGACCCCCTTGTGTAGCATTTGATTCATGGGTCAATATTTATCCGATAACTGTGCGATAAATCACTTTATGAATGCTACTTTACCCAGTAGACTTCTTAATTCCTTGATATTCATGGGAGGATGCATTCTAAAATTACCTTGACCTTCGTTGGATCAACTTCGATGCCTCGCTTTGAAATTATGAATCCCAAGAGCTTTCTTGAAGTTACGCCAAATACGCACTTCTTAGGATTCAACCTGATATTATGCTCTATCAGGTGATTGAAGACCTTTCTTAGGACCTCAACATGCTCTAAACGCAACAATGACTTCGCCAATAAGTCATCGATGTAATCTTCTAAAATCTTATGCATATAGTCATGAAAGATATATGTCATAGCCCTCTGATATGTGACACCAACATTTTTAAGACCGAATGGCATAACCTTGTAACAAAATATCCCCCATGGCATTATGAATGTGATTTTATGCTGGTCTTCGGGCTTAATCTGAATTTGGTTGTAACAAAAAAAACCATCCATTAGGGAGAGCATTTCATGACCTGCAGTCGCGTCTACGAGAGCATCTATGTTCGAAAAAGGGAATGAATCCTTTGGTGTTGCCTTATTGAGGTCTCTAAAATTTGTACAAATACGAATTCTTCCATCAAGTTTTCCTATAAGCACCATGTTTGATACCCATTTCAGATAGTCGATAGAAATGACAAACTCTACATCCAACAACTTCTGCAATTCATCTTTTACCATTAAGGCTACTATCGGATGCATCTCCCTAAGTTTCTACTTGACTGGATTCTTTGATAAATCTAGCAAAAGGTTATGAGTAACCAATTTTGGATCTAGACCTGGCATGTCCTTATAAGTCCAAGCAAAGAGATCATGTCTCTATTTCAATAGAGGGATGAGGTTGGCATGCTCATTAGGAGATAAACTTTCTCTAAATTTAACATTTCTTGGATTGGTGGGATCATTACGGATATCCACTTCAAAGGTTTCCTCTACTGACATGTGGGATCCCTCCTCAAGCTGATGATGCATAGGGATCAAATGGATGTCATCTGCTAGATTTATGGGTTTCGTATTAGAAGCATCCTCAACATGATAAACATCATGTGCATAGCCTAGCACAAAGTGAAAAGGTTGCAGCATTTCTTCATTAAGGAATAAATCTTCAGGCTCTAATGGTGAGTCAGCGTGATCCCAATAAATAGCATCTACATCTAGACACAATGGCTTGGAAGGATCAGCTGGCTTGTGCAGTGGAGTGGTCAAATCAATGGAGACCATATTGATGGAATGGATCATATCTTTAGGACCATGTGCATGTGACTCTAAATTTGTATAACTTTCATCCCCGAGATGTGGTTTTGGGGTATGGAGATCTTTAGATCCGGTCTATGGATAGACTCGAACACAAGATCGCTAAGCTCAAGGAGCTCTTTGAATGTTGGTAGATCAAAGAAAACCATATGATAAATCCTATCCAAATTAGGTGGTCTTCCTCTGAGGCGAGGATGAAGATTGATATCTCTATACATATCCTCTATAGTGTACGATGACATAAGTAAGGAGGTCCCAAATAGGCTCTCTTTGTTTCATCTTCATCGTCAGTGTCATAATAGAAACCTCCACAACTACCTAATGGCACTGGGGAATTAAGGAGATGGGGCTGTATGTAAGCCCATACTTGGTACTCGTCATCGTCAATAGGGGATTGCTCACCCTCGACGACTGTCTCCAAAGGAATCAAATGGCATAAGTTAAGATGGCCCAAATAAGCCAGCCTAGTTTCGTCTTTAGATTGCTCATCATTTAAGGACTCACCATCGTCATCCATGCCATACATGCAGCTAGGTACCCATCTCCCAAAGACAAAATTTGTTGTCCTTGTCAGAATGATATTCTGACTCAGAGTCTATCATTGTACCAGCATTGTGAACTTGTAGGCCTGTGTCGTCTATTGCTGCACAGATTCATTTATTCAAGTTGTCTCTTGGGATATGATCTGGATCGATCTCCACCAAGATATCTTCATGATATGCCTCAAGTGGTTCTATAGTGACATAAGATACTATATGGTTATCCCAGTGAAATGTGGAAGGATTGGGTGATAAGGATTAATATCGACTTCCTCGCCAAGGTTGAGGTATGGATGGTCCAAAGATGCCACGAGGAGTTCATCCTGTCCTCTAACATGATATCCTAACCTGAACCTATATGTAGGCAGCTGATATTACGGTTCATAAGGCCTCCTACGCCCCTGCTTAGATAATCCAAGACCATAACCATGCCAGTGGTAGCATTCAAAATATCGTAATACATACTTCGGGTTAGAGAGATAATGAACGTTCATAGTGAATGGCTCATCATCGTCTTCATCTATGGGGTGCGAGATGCAATCTGGTTGAGCTCTCCATAGATGAAATTGGTTTGGTTAGGAGGCACCCCTAATGGTACCATCATCCCTACGGGAAGGCAATGGGCTCGTGGTTGACCCATATCCTATGCAGTCTCGATGATCAGTGTAAACGTCACATTCTACATGATGTACTCCCCCAATCTAGGATTAACCAAATGAATGGTCACCTGTGATGCATATGACCCTACTGAAGACGCAGGCAAAGTAGGCTGAGGTACCTCCTAGACTTCTACTTGAGCATTCTCTACTTTCATGGGAGTAGGAACCTTGATCATAACTGGTTTGCGTGTTTGCTTTATCTCTTTTTTACCCATATTTACTTTTAGCTTCTCATCATCCCGACACATCATGGATGTCGACAGTCTAGTGGAAGCAGCTATCGTATGCTCCGATCGTTGAGATGCGAACGTTGTAGGTTTTGCACATACTTTTTTATTTTTACCTCCTAGTTACTTTATTGGTGATGCAGGCCATATGTCTAGGTGCATTGATGGGAGCACAAAATCCCCCAGCAAATCTGCTAAGTTCACGTATTTGAATGGTTCTTCATCTGAAGGCAGCACGTGAACCTGTCCCTCATGCACGTATTTAATACATTGATGAAGAATGAAAGGGACATAACATATTTCTCTTATTCAAGGCCATACTATAAGGATGTTATATTTCATAGAACCTTCAGTCACATGACACATCACAGGGATGGCCTTTAGTCCAACTTGAATAGGAAGAACTATCGTGCTGACAGTTGAGCATAATGCGTCATTAAAAGCTCTCAACGTGAAGGCGAAAGGTATGATACGTGTCTTTGGTAACTTAAGGTATGTTAATACCTTAGTCGTGATAATATTGATTGATGATCCTGTATCAATCAAAACTTGCTTGAAGGGTATGTGATTCACACATGCAATGATGTAGAGTGACGATTCTGTCGTGACAGTGGAAACCGTCTTAACTTCAAGGTCATGGAATTGTATGACCAGTTCCTAACACTATTGTACATGTCCCACAAAGTGTGTGAATGCTTCAGGATCCTGGGACTATACTTCTATGGACCTTATAATATCCATAAGCATCTCCTTATGCTTGGGAGACTACTGAATCAGCTCATAAATTGTTAACTTTGCTGGAGTTATCTGTAGATTTTGGACTAACCTACTCTTGATTGTCACCATCGATCTAGTTGGTGGGCCTGGTACATGTTGGGTTGGCCTTGGAGGAGGCGCATCATGGACTCTAATAGGAGTTAGAGGTTGATTTGGTCTCTCATACCTCGCATGTCTTGTGACAACGTTGACCATTTTGACGAACCCATGGGTTGGTGGTTTGATTCATACTTGATTGACTTGGCCAACATTGTTCCTTGGCACCTCATGGTTGGCAAGAGAATTCTTATAAATTCCTATATTCTTATTGTCTGGCACTTGTGGATTATCCACAAGAAGTGTACCTCTTTCAATAATGTTCTGCACTAAATGTTTGAAATACCAACATACCTCCATGTCATGACCTTTCGTTCGATGAAATGTGCAATATTGATCATACTTATACCCCTTAGCTTGGGTTGATTAGGGTCTATCATTTTGACTTCTGATAAGTTTATTATCTTTGCCTCACATAGCTGATGGAAAATCGCGGTCAACAATCATGATAATTGCGTAAATATGCAAGGAGGGCGTCTTTCATTGTCCTTACCCCTATGGTTGTTGCACTGTTCATATTGCACAAGGGGAGGTTGGGCTTGATAATTTCGCTGTTGCTTCCCTTTATCTCCTTTCTGAAGGTTTAGAACCATCTGATTTATGTGAGCCGGCTTGGTCTGTTGTTTCTCGGTGCCTTTCTTGTTCTATTCCTTCTTATTTTTTAGCTTCAAGTTACCTTCCTATAACTTGATATCCTCAATCACTTTGGCTTGAGCCAAAGCCTCTTTGAACATTTGATACTACTGCAATTATAATAATAACAAAATGTACTTTGCGTAACTTTTCATAAACATCCGAGTTAGTTTAGTAGCAGGGATGGAAAATGGTAGCTTTGCCATCATCTTTCTCCATCGTTTCTCGTAATCTATAATTGGCTCATCATCATGTTGTATTAAAGCAACTAGCTTAGATAAGGTCACCTTTTTTTTGATGCCAAAGGAGAAGCATTCAAGAAATGCATCGGCCAGTTGCTCAAAACTGGTGATATTGTGCCTCTTGAGTTGATTAAACCACTCTTGAGTTGGGCCTGAGAGGGTCGTGATGAAAGTTCGCAAGAGCAAGGCATCATTGCTTCCAATCTGAAAGCATGTGTCTAAAAAGCTCATGACATACTTCTAAACATCCTCATCTCCTCTAAAATTTTCCAGCTTAGGCATTTCAAAATGTTTAGGATAAACCAGAATAGACACTGAGAGGCATAAAGGTTCATTATGAATTTTATTCAAGATTGGCTTTTGATAAGTTGTTCCTTGCTTTTCTATAGCTTTGATGTTTTCTGCCAAGACTTTATAAGCCTACAAGGATAAAAACTCCTCTTTTATGGATTGCCTTGGAGGCACGTCCCTCTTCGATTGAGGTGAAGGATTAGGCTCATCCTCCTATTCGATTTGGGAGATTTCAATAAAATCTTGATCCAATTCATCTCCCGCTTCTTCTTCATACTGCCTATGCCCATAATGCTCGGGCGGAGGGTGCCCATCTCTATGTTGGGTCATGTAGCGAGTATGGGTATCTACATACTTAGGGTGCAAACCGAATTGCAAAGAAGCTCGTCTGTCAATGTGTTTTCTATGCTCACTACGGGGATGTAAATCGATACTAGCCAATCGATCCTCCCTCTCAACATGCTCCTTTTGATCAAGGATGCATTTTTCACGCATGCGTTGCTCATATAAGCGTTCTTGCCTTTGAGTGTTCTTACTCTGTGCGAACATCCTCCAATTGGTCTTGGAGGATATGATGTCTCTGCTCTGACATCATCTTGTAAGAACTATCTATGTGATCAATTGTATGAGGCCTATGGTGTGTGCACTCTGTTTGAGTAGCTTTGTGGGTGTGTCCCCCAATGGACTGATCTGCTATGCTCTTACCCTTGTCTATGAAGACGACATTCATGTCTAATTATTGCCTAAACTTTGTGCCTGCATGAGATGCAAGGGCATGCATATCTCGAGAACGCTTGGAGCACTCTTCAAGTTCTTTGACAGTCCTAATAGTACTACCGCTGCACACACTCATGAAGCGAGAAGGCGCGGGAGTAAGCTTGTAACCTAGTTGCCCTAGAACCTTACCCAAATCATCCAATTGTTTTCTATGCCATGGCTCATGAGGTGGCATACCGTTGGATCCCACTTTGGATACATCTATGGTGATCCTACAAGGCTCACCCTTGTTGGGAGTTTGAGTGAGACTACGCTCAAAAGTGGCCCTGTTCATTTACCCTTGGATGGGCAAATCTTGAATTCATCTATACTTAGATGTTGGGGGTCTCAAGCCTCCCTTAGCTATAGGACAAAGGGCTACCAATCTGGATCCCTCGATGACAAACTCTTCAGTAGATCCTGTGGATGCACATGAAATGCGATCATGGTAAATACTAACATGTTTAGAACCCCATGCTGGGAAGCTCTATGCTTTGATCTATGTCTCGAGGAGTGTCTAGTAGCTCCTTGTATCGGGGTATTCTCAACAAGATCCCCACACGTAGAATTGTCCCCTCTAATACTCGTCGAATGACGTTCGGGAGGATTCTGTGATTGAGGGCATTGTACGTCTTGTTGTGCATTAGGTGGAGCTTCGACCTCGACCTCGGATCTACGCCCGGATCGGCCTCTCCGTGTAACCACCATAGTGTGTATCCTATGTCTAGATTCAAATTTTATTAACACACAAAGAATACAATGGTGATTATCTCTTTTAAAGCTTTAATGTGAACCCTAAACTATTTGATGTGTTTTGCAATTTGTTGTATTAATATGTAACTCTAATCGTGTTTTCAATATGTTGATGATATACTCAGTTGTTAAAGGGCTTTCACTTGTATACTCATAGCTCGACAACTTGGCTATGAACTCCATGATGTGTAATCCCCTCGAAATGTGGAGATGAAATCCACACTCGAGCAGGGAGCACATGTCCTATCGATCCTCACCCTGACACCCCGTGCGCAATGATAAACCCCTTCGAAAAGGAATATGTGCTATTTTTCACGATTAGGATGGATCTTGGAGTCGATATTGGTCTAGTAACAAAATGTTCGAGGGAGTTGGGGATGGAAATCATTGCCACTGTCGTTGAAACCCTACTAGTGGTTGGATGCGACTTCCAACTCACTAGCGTTTAAGCGTATCATGGTGTGTGGGATTCCTTTTATTTTGTATGAAAAGTAAATGCATAAAACAACACTCAAATGATTCTTAACGAATGATGATGAGATGGCCATTGGATTGGGCCTCACATAAGCAAACCAACACACAAGAAGGGTCTAGAACGCTGGAGACTAGGGCAGACTGCACTCAAAGGTCTGTTGTTCCTAACAGCGACTAGTGAAGCCTTAAGAAAAAGACCTAAGGACTCAATACATTTTATCTTCTTTGTTGCATTCCCTAATTATGCTAGCAATTTAATCATTCTGGAAAAAACATAGACAGAGAGCAGAGAAAATCAGAGAAAATGGATCCTATCTCAGATCCTCATTTGATTAAGATTTTCTCCCTACTATATGGCCTGTTTGATGCTGATCGTGACTCTATGGTGCGGCTGCGACTATTGCCTGTGGTTCTGTGTCACGACGATAACTTTTGACTGTGGTTGTCAACAACGACTAGCACCTATCATCACAAAACATAAAATATAGTGATCTATGGTATTTAATATAGAATTCCCATTGTGATCGCATTCTATAGCATCCAAAAAGGCTTGCACCTAATATTGAAATTGCTAAAAATGATGCAAATAGGCATACACAAATTGACAATAATGAAAAGAAAAAAATACAAAGATCTCTTATTAATCTCAAATCGAGTTAAGTAACAAATCCCTCCCTCTTAGGAATACCCATTTGATACAACAATTACAATAGTATCAAATCCCCCTCAAGGGTAGGTGCATTTCAAATACCTTTTAAAATGACACGAATTGCTCAAAGGTGTAGATGACCTTCTTCTTTACGATTAAAGGCATTTGTTGCCTTGCATGTCAAAACCATGTTAGTCCTGCGTGCAATAAACAACAAGAAGCATCAGTAATAAAGGATGCCTCTCTTGATGAGGCTTTTTGAGGAAATTGTATGAAACCATGACGTTACTAGCATATAATCAAGAAAATGCAAGAAAGCTAGTAAACCTATGCAAAACATGAAAATATTCTATGAAACATGTAAAAGAAAAGCATATGCATCTATTCAATGGTCTAATTACCGAATTGAAAGCATGGAAGTATGAAAAAGATTCATTAGTAACCTATTTGCAATATTGAAAGCACGACAACTAAACAACTAATTCTATCGATTAGAAATCTCTAATAATGCAATCAAACCTAAATTATGCTTAGTCTAATGCCATTAACAAATCCTACGACTAGAAAATAAGAAAATCAGGGATGATACCCTAACAGCGACTTTGTGGCACGGTGAGCACTATTAGCTGTGGTTGACAGCCGCGACGGAGCTTGAAGTGTGCTTTTCCTCTAATTCAAGGGGTAAATCTCTAAATCCTCTTACCAAATTCATGGTCAAGGGTCACCTCTGTGTCCTCTAACATATTTGGCGGTTGAATTACTCCGATTGTGCATGAAATTGGTGTAATTGCATTTCTTGGCTCTCCTAGCCTCCTAGGACCTCCATGGCTAGAATTACCATTTCAATCTCTCAATTAGGGGCAAGAAAGCAATGTCATAATGCAATTAGATGAGTGTTGAATTTGACAAGGCTTCGCTGCTCAAATTTGCCTATGCATATCTTTATTTCTCTCCTATTTGGATGAGGTTCTTATAGCACCTTGGAGGGCTATGTCCTAGCTTCATAGAGAAGCCAAGATCAAGAATATGCAGTTAGAGCAGTTGGAAGGAAGCTTCTCGATCATTTTACCCCCAAACTACTTGGATCTGCAACCAATTGGCCGTTGGAACCAACTTTGAATCGATCAAAGGCCAATTGATTTTTAATGCTAACCGCGGCTCTTAGGCGCGGTCAGCACTGCTAACTGCGGGTGTCATCCACGGTTAACGCTGATTAGGCCAAACTACCTAATTGAGTGGTTAAAACCACTACTATACCTTGAAATCTGTCCAAGGTCTTCCGTATGATCTTCTAGCATGTCCCATATGAGTAGTCGCCTCGACATAACGTGTTTTAGGTGTCTACAGTATCAACAGGGTGAACACAGGGAGAATGAAGCCTTGTTGGCCTCTCCTAGCACATAAGACATTCCCAACTACACCTTGTATCTGCAGAGTGGACACAAGAGAAATGGAACCTGGGTCGGCCTCTACCAGCACCCAAGACTTTCACCAATTACGCTACATAACCAATTATATAACTTTCTAAAGGTTCCTTAAAAAAATATTTATATATAACTAATTGTATAACTTTATTTCAAAATATAAGATATAAGATGCATAGTTATCATTTATCAAAACAAATTAACTTTAAATAATGTTCACCTAATTAAGACTCCAAATTCCTGTCCCATCCGCGTATACCCCTCAGGCTAGCTAGGGGGTTTTTTTGTATCCGATGCAGATCGCCAAGCTTTAAATTTTTTGTGGTTAGTGTGATAAACCCCTACGACCTACGCATAGGGTTGAGCAGTCCCCTCCCAACCATGACCCCTCGTAAGACCGAGAGCTACACTTGTCAATAGGGGAATAACACACAACCATTTGGGTATCAACAGGGTGGACACATGGGGAATGGAGCCTTGTCGGCCTCTACCAACACATAAGACATTCTCAACTACACCTTGTATCTACAGAGTGGACACAGGAGGAATGGAACCTAGGTCGACCTTTACCAACACTTAAGACTTTCACCAACTGTGCTACACATACTAAAATTTTTATATAACTAATTATATAACTTTATCAAGGTTCCCTAAAAAACCATTTATATATAACTAATTGTATAACTTTCTTTCAAGATATAAGATGCATGGTTATCATTTATCAAAACAAATTAACTTAAAAATAATGTTCACCAAATTAAGACTCCGAATCTCATGCAAAAGGGTTAGATAGAATTGAAACAAGTCTTATTCGTATTACATTATGACTTCAAGTAGAAGACTCCAAATTTCTTGCAAAAAGTTATATGAAATTGAAATAAGTCTTATTCGAATTACATTATGACTCCATGTAGTAGTATTACATGACTTCAAATTTCATGCAAAAAGGTTATATGAAATTTCAATAAATCTTACTCATATTACATTATGACTCCACTTAGCAGTATTAGAAGAATCCAAATTAAAGGGTGAAATAAGTCTTACTCTTATTACATTATGACTCCACACTTAGTAGTATTAGAAGATTCCAAATTTCATGCAAAAGGTTTTATGAAATTGAAATAAGTCTTACTAGTATTACATTATGATTTTGCATAGTAGTATTAGAATAGTTCAACAATTATGCATGTATCTTTGGATAAGATTACAACTTTAGTCTCCTTAGAAAAGTAAAATAATAAATTTAATATATAATTTTTATTAGATATTTTCCAACTTTCCAAAAACAATTATCAAATAATATTTTGTTTAACTTTTAAATTACTCAACTTTTAAGAAAAATATCTATGTTCAAATTTAACCAAATATTATAATACCTTTAATCTTATTTTATTGATTTAGAAAAGTAAGGTAGAGAAATTTTATGTACTTACTATTTATGACCATACTTCCAAATGTTGAAATCTCTAACTTGCCATTATGAAGAATTAATTTCTATTTGCAACAATACACAATTGTGACATAGACCTAAAATGCCTAGTCTTTGACCAAGTAAATTCCTCATACGATAATGGGTACAAGATAATAATCAACTTCTCTATTCCAACCAGCCATAGAAATGATAAGGTGTTATCTCTATTTCCTATAATGCAAATATTAAGAATAAATAGGGCCACTATGACCACTGATATCATGCCTACGCCATGATGGGGCTCCAAGCAATACATGTCTAGTGTCCCAATTTTTTAACATAGGCCAGGTAATGTGAGGTCCAAAATTGGACATGGACTTGAGAGGTCCTTTTGCATTAAGTAATCGCAAGGAGAAGAAAGGGATGCACCAACACGGAACCATCTTCAATATTTATTGTGAATCTTCTTTATATTTGAGATAACCAGCCAAATCCATATCCAATATGAAAGGCACCCTTGCAAACTTTCCGTAATCTTAATCTTTACCTATTGCATGAGATTTATCGGGGACAAGACTTGAAGCATTCTTGTTGACTTTAGAGCCCTAACAAAGCTTTAAAAAACAATCATATTGGTACAATCCATGAAAAAAACGGTGTAAGTGTCTATCAAAACCTAGACTTGCCCACACATGAACTAAATTCATATAATAATATGATATAAGATGTTTTTTGGGCGTGAAAAACGAATAATTAAATTCTCCACTAAAACGGATTCTATAGACATGACTATAATAGCATAGTATATATTTAAATGAGTGAATGGTGTTTGTTATGAAAGAATCAACGGTTCCACTTCTTTTTCATATTCTTGCGAATGCTTTTTGAATTACGAGAGAAATTTTTATTTTTATTTTTCCTTGATTTTAATGGAATAAATTAAAAGACAAAGACAACTCAATACGTTGGGTTTCGAAACGGATTATAAGGCATTTAATCGCATTTAAAAATGTAACGACAAAACTAATTTAGGGCATAGCCAAACGTGAGAATCCCAATTACCTCCCTCAGCTAAAATGGAACAACACTTTCTCCTAGGAAGGAATGGAACTGGGGATTTTTAATTTTTTTTTTGTTTGACAAAGTGACGCATAGGCATTGTTGTATTTAATATAGACATTTGCTTTTCGATCAAATCAATTAACTGGGCATTAGAAGATACAATGTATAACGTTAGTTGAAAAACTGCAGGCCAAAAGACGAAGAAAGGAAAGGGGGCCATGACGTATGTATGTGGGTCTCTCTAGTGTAAAGAAGGAAGGAAGGAAGGAAGGGTTAGGGTTAGTTTTGCTGGTTACGTAGAAAGTCTGGAGGGCACAAGAAATCCATTGACACGGTGGCAGACATTAATTGCAACTTTGTCAAAACCATCAATTTTGGAAACAAATCTAGTGAGGGAAAGGAGCGGTGGGCCACCGTCCGATTTGGCGAGAAGAAGAAGAGAGCGTCGAAATTATTTTAATAAACTATTTTTTTTTGGTTTTCCTGCATGGTTGTGTTACTGCGAATAGACCGGAGAGTAAAAACCGTGATGGCAGGCAGGCAGGGGAGGAGGGGCTGCGTCCTCGCCTGGCGGTCCCCGGACAGCGAATACGGAAACATATTCAAGTAAAAGTGGCCGTGGTGTCCCAGGTGACACGTGGAAGAGGGACATTCGGTGGGGTGCCACGTAACGGGGTTGGTATTGGCCGGGAGGAAAGGACGAGTAGGAAAGGGTGTTTGTTGTCTAGTTTGATGATCGATAATTTTTTTTTTTTGGGTCTACTGCGTGTAGTGTTCGTGTTGTTGTTGTTGTGCGTGTGTGGCAGGCAGGCAGGCAGGCATTGCTCCCCTCCCTTTACCGGCAGCATCAATTTCCTCTCCGCTTCTCATCTTTTTCTTCTTTTGTTGTTTTTGGTTTTTGGTTGCGTGCGTGAGATAGGTAGATAGGGAGAGGAGAGATAGGGGTTGGGGTCGGCATTCTTGGTTGTAATTCTAATTCTTTCTTGAAGGGCGGAATTGGGGCTCACTTACGTCAAGGGATCGAATCTCGGGGAGCGTGGTGCACTTGTATATGCGCAGCCCCGGCGCTTTCCTTTGCTTTGCCTTTTCTTCCCCCCTTGCCCTGCGGTGGCGCCCTTTTTGGCGATTAATAGTAGCGCACACGGTCAAATAGGGCAAAAGAGGCCTTCCTCCCCTCAACAACCACAATCTTTGATCATTTATCGTTTCTCATATCTCATTTACCATTTTATCATCATCGGCGTCCCTTGCAAAGCAACAACCCATTATCTTCATCATCGATATTATTTGGGAAAGCAATCCCCTTGTGATCGTCGTGGTCGCCATTCTTTATTTGATTTCATTTGTGGTGTAATACAGAGTAGGCAGGCATCTCGTCTCTGGGAAGTTCTCTTTCTGTGGTAAAGCCTCTAGGGTTTCGGCCTTCAATTCCAGCAACTTCCCTGCGGACCTCTTCTCTTCTCTGTAAGTAACGCTGCTGCCGTTCTTAACCCTTGGTTCTTTTATCGCCGCTCCGTTTTTTTTGGCACTGATTTGCTGTGACGAATTTGATAAATCTCACCATAGCGTGACGAGAATCGCAAGGTTAATCGGTTTTCCAAGCGCAATAATTTGTAATTCTCCAATTCCTTTCTATAGAACCAGAAAGTTTAAATTTTGGCCAAAGCCATGGTGTATCCTGAATCGCGTTGTCCAAGGATCGACTCCCGTGGGAGAAAATAGTGGTCGGTCGATGGAAATTTACTGAAACCCCATATCAAACCGTATTTCTTAACTGGAAACCCAGTTTGGAATCCCATTCTCCTTTTTTGGATTTCCAAGTGTATGGATGTGCTGAATTTGTATGCAGAACGGAGAGATTTTTGTTATTTTTCAAAATTTTAAGGTTTATTAAGATAGCTGACGGCTAAAAGCTTAAAACCCCATCCTTGTCTGAGTGATTATGTAGGATGTGGAATTTTGTAAGAAAGGTTGATGGATGATTCGTGCGCCAAACACCCCTACCCCTATGGAAATGGCGTCTCAGCTTCAACTCTCTTTTTACGGTATTCAAAGGTTATTGTTATTGTAGATTATGTCCACCATTTGATTCAATCAGGTTTGGGGCCGTGGCCAAAGATCACCGTAGCCGAAACTTGAGGGATACAACGTGACAGCGATACCGAGGGGATTAACATTGTTTTGCCTGCGAAGCCTGCAATGTGATCGTTTCTTTATCTGAACCGTGTAAGGACAGGATCCATTTTGCTGTGGGTAGTCGCAGAATAATAAGATTCTTACATTTTGTCGCCTTTGTTTCTGGAGAGGCCTCTAATACATGGAATCGGACCTTTTTTAATACGTTTTTAAATCTTAAATACCTAAAGCCAAAATAAAATGCCAAAATCATTAAGATTCTGTAAAATGCGATAATGTAGAAGACCTTTTTTTGTTTTTAATCTCAAAGCAAACTGCATAGTATCTAAAAGTCGAGGGGAAATCTCAAAATGCACGCAAAATTTTACCGAGTTGTTGGTTTTACTAGTTGTCCGTTCGTTCAATTAGTGTCCTGAATTCTAATTTTTTCTTGTTTTGTTGAATATTTAAATGTCTTAGTCTTTAGTTGGATCTTATCTTTTGTCCATCCTAGCTAGGGCTCTGTTATACTTTACAAACCTTTGCTGTAGGGAGTTTGAATTTTTTATTTCTTTTCTATTCTGCTTCTTTAAAGTGGTAAGGTTCTGTATAGTCCTCCGACTGATGTGGGTGTCATGGCATCTTTTATAAGCAAGGCGAGAAATCATTGTGCTCTCGACTGTTTTTGTAATACGTGTTGTTTCTGGTCCCTCTTCGCCCAAAGTTCTTTGTTATGATTTTTTGGATGTGCTGCATTATCTGAAAAAGATTCTCGGTTTCCATGTTGCAGTTTTTTGGGCGTCACCATGTTCTTATTTTGATGGCCAGCATTTCTGGTTCTCCTTCTGGGCCTTTCCATCTTTAGCTGGAGAACAATGTATCATACTTCACAGTGTTGAGGAAGGAGCTTATTCAGTCAATCGTAGGCATGTAGCTCAATATTTCTGGTTTTTCTTGTACAATGGAATCCTAGTTTTGTATCCAAACTTGTGTTATTTGTAGATTGTTTCAGAGTATAAACGATAGATTCAAGGTTATGGAATGCATTTTTTTCTTTTGGATTTCCAAATCATTTTATTTACCCTATCTCAGAAGTACCATTTATCCTTTGATTTATGGTGCCCTTAATTTGCGGGCCTTTCTTGTTTTGGCTTTTGTTTCGTCTAATATTGTACCCGATAAATTTTGGTGGGTAATGGTTGTATGCAATTATTTTGCTTTCCCATGCAAAATTTCAAAGAAAGCTGGGCGATGGTGAGCTTTTCTGTTTTTTTATGGATTTTAATGTCACTTACCTTACGGTCATTGTTTTTCTTTGTTATGTTCCTTTTGATATGTAGGGTTATTTGTAAAAGATTCTAGGTTTCTGTGTTGCTTTGTTTGGCATCACCATGTCCAAATTTTGATGACCTTGCGTTGCTGGTACTCCTTCAGGACCTTTCCATCTTCGGTGGGAGAACATTATATATTACATTAAAGAGTTGGGTAACCACCGTATTTGGTAAATAGGTAGGTAGCTCAATAGCTTTGTTTTTTCTTTGTACAGAGGGAATCCCAGGGTTCTTCATCTCAATTAGTGCCATCGTTTGTTTTATGTTGGCTTAAATGTGTAATGCCTTTTTTTGGTTTTTGTTTTATGTTGGCTTAAATGTGTAATGCCTTTTTTTGGTTTTTGTTTTATGTTGGCTTAAATGTGTAATGCCTTTTTTTGGTTTTTGTTTCATTTAATATTGTATGTGATACTATTTGGTGATTGTAATGGTTGTGTGGAATTCTACTGTTTTCCATGCAAAATTTCAAAGGAAATAGGGTGATGGCAGAGCTTTCCTGTTTTTCATTGATTTTAGTGTCAGCTACCTTGTGACTATGTCTTTCCTACTCTTTTTTACCTTTTGTCCCAAATGCTTTGTGAGATAGCTTTTGCTCTTATTTATGGTATAATGTATAGGATTTCTAGTACAGTTGCTTTGTGTATGTTCAACGTAGGACTAAGAACGAAGGCTTTCTGAAGCTTAAGAGAGTAGCACTTGTGGTCCTTATTGCTATCTGTACATATTCAGTTTATGCTGCCAAGCTTTGTTGAGTATGAAAATAAATTGATCCTTGGCTTCTATTGTTTAGTGTTATCCCAGTCTTGATCTGTCTGCTTTGTATAATCATGAAGAAATTTTGCTATTGGGCTTAACATATTGCTTATTTGGTTTGATTTATGTTCAGCCTTGTGTATGGGTATGATGGGAGTTTCATGCTCTCTCAAAAGTCCTTTTAACCTTAGGTAGAATGATTTTTTTTTAATGCATATATACAAGCTATGACTATGTCTAAACCATAGTTGAGAAAATCGGAATCGGATTGTAATCGACATGGAAAAGAATAGGGAAAAATCGGGAATCGGCAAAAAATCGGAGACAAAATCTGCAAAAAATCAGCATTTTTTCATTGAGAAAACCGAAGAAAATGCAAATTTTCATTGAAATAAAGCTTTTTTCATGCATATCAGATCAGATTTTTTCGGGAAAAATCGGCTAGCCTGTGAATTGGAAAAATTGGATCGAATGGGATTTTTTGCAGATTTTCTCATTCTAAACCCAGCTTTAGGTGCATTCCTTTGAAATTGTGGTTGCCAATTTGAAGAGTTAAAAACTCATTTTATTTTTTCCCTTTTGTGGATATTTTGCAATATTGTTGATTTGGTTCCATGTGGCTGCCCCTTTCTTGGAAGATATTGGTGTTGCCACAATATGTTCAAAGAAACCATGATGACACGAGATGTCTGGGATTATGGACTTTTTACAGTTTGATTGTTGGCAATATTTTCTAGTGCTAATTCTATGGAAAAAAATTGCTATATTGCTCAGCGAGTATTAGTATTACCCATCTCTATGCATGTGCGCCGGTATAGTTTTTCAATGTTATTATGGGGACTAGATCCCCTTGCAGATGTCTGTGACTGTAATGCTTATAGCCTTTGAACTCCTGTCATAGTTGGCGAAAAACTGCTTTTTAATATTTGGTGGCACATTTGTTTTTACTTCCAGACATCAAGACAAGTAGGAAAGATATTTTTATTTGTAGCCTGTGGATGGTTTTGTTTGTAATTCAAGGACTATTTGTATTGACATATGAGCATTGTAACTAGTAGTGCATTTATTTTTATAATCATTTAATCCTTGAAGTTGCTAATTATTCAATTTTTTTTGGGTAGATATATACTTGATATTCCATTTGTTATCATTACAAACATGATTATGTACCCACTATCTGTTGTTTTGCAGCTCAAAATGTTTTCTGTAGACTGCAGTTGTTTTCCGATATTGTGGCACTGGTCTAGGATTCCTTCTTTTTTTTTTTTCCCTTCTCCATCATGCTTTGTCTTAAGCTGTAAGTAAGTTGTACCTTGCTTTAAAACCATAGCGCTCAAACTTTTAGGACAAACATCAGTATGAATGGATAATAAGAAACTACCAAGTTGCCTTAGATTTTAGGCACAAATCTACTATTGGGAAAATTATGTATAAATGTTTTCAAATCATGTTGCATTCTTATATGTTCTTTCTTTTATCACTGTTTAGAGTGGCAAAGTTTTTCAGCTTTGTTTTAATTTTAGCCTCTTCCATGTAGACATGCCATGCTTAAGGTGAAGAAAAGTTGGGAGTGAAAGTTGGTATTATTCTAGCACTGTAAGTAATTTTTCCTGTTAATTTTCGTTATATTATGCAGGGTGTTATTTGAGTTTATTCCTCTTTTAGAGTGTTTAGTATTTAATTCTCAATGTTTAGAGTTATCCTTTCTAAATAATTGTTCAATTGTTTTATGGATATTCAATAAGTGTACTGACTCAAATAATACGTCCTTCTTGGGAATGGCTGGGCAGGTCTTTTAGAAGATTGTTTTATGAAAGCTGATAGAAGCTGGTGGATATGATATTGCTACTCAGCCTCAAAAACAATGTGCTCTTCAGATGAATGACACAGGTGATATGTCAGGCTGAAATTAATTGCAAATCTGTTAAAACAGCAACATCATTTGTTGCCCAACATTTGGACCTGGAAGAGACTATTACAGGGTATAATGCAAGGCCAAAGGAACACAATGCATCCAATGTCAGAAAGCTTTGATTTGGGAAATATATCCGACCAAAATAACATGAATATTGAATCACATATTTATCAGGGTGAACGGATAAATCTTATGGCAGCTCCAAATTTACCCGATTATCAGGTTTCTGGAAACAGTTCTAACTGCAATTTTCGAAACATAGGAAGCCATGCTGGTAGCAGTAGTTCATTTGTTAATGGGTGGGCCTCTGGCAGTGCCAGCAATGCTGAAAATATAGCTGGTCAGAGTTGCACTGCTGAAGATAAACTGACAATTGGTTGGAATTCTGTTTCAAATATGCAGTCTAATACAAGGATTGATGAAAGACAAACACTTGATACAAATGTTGTTCCACTAGAAAGCGGTGCTGTGAATATCCTTAATAATCCTGTTATGGATGATCGCTTGCATCTTCACTCAAGCTGTAGTTATGGAACAACTTCAGATTGTAATTCTTATAATTTCAGTGTTAACCAACCACCAGTAAGCAATGAAGGCCGATCATATATGGATCCAAGCTGCTTTACTCACCCAACTGCATTAGTTGGATCTGAACCGGAGCAAATGACTTTTGCTAGTGGCAGTGGGGTTGGATGTTTACCAGAGAACAGTAATGGCCGGGCAAATCATTCCATGGATAGTCGAAGAGTATCCTGTAAGAGAAAGAATGCAGAAGGTATTTCAGGTTCATCATCTTTGGATGCAGCTCCATCTTCTTCTCAGTGGGATGAAGGCAACCTCAGGTTTATAGTTCCTGGAAGGCAGAACATTGGTAATAGTTTAAGTATTTCTGTTCCTTCTGGGACTCATGCTAGTGAAAGGCCTGCTGCAACACATCCTGGTGAAAGGCCGATGGAAGAACCTGTTATTCCTAACCCTGGGGCTGGTGTGAGTGATGTTGCTTCAGATTATAGGGCTGGCTTATCTATGGTTGGGCAGTCAGAAGGGTCGCACAGAAATGTTCGTATGAGATTCAATTCAATAAATCAGCAGGAACCAAATTTTCCTCAGGTGTGGCCAGTGGGTAATGCTGGAAGACCCATGTCTGAAATACATCCTCATTCTTCACATTCCAGACGGTTGTTTACTGGTGACCTTTCTCCAGATACAGGTCCAGGAGGAGCCAGCACTAGTGCCCCACCACGCCAACCCAGTGTGTTTCATGTGCCCTCTGGTATTCAGAGGAGTTTGCATTCACTTGGATGGAATGACAACAATTCTATGCCGAGGATGGGTAATGCTTCTGGCTCTACTGCTGTTGGGAGGGAACGCTTATCTTCTATACAGGAAGAAACTAGTTCAAGGAACATGGGGGGAATTGCAAATAATGCCTGGCTTGTTGCAAATACAGAGAGTAGGCCAGCAACCCATGAATCTGGAAATTGGATTCCAGTGAACAGAAACACAAATGAACCTCGAAGTGTTACTAACTCAGTTCTACATTCATCCTCAGTCATGCCTTGGGGTCCACATCATGTTCCTTTGACACAAGCCTCTCGGAGGAGTGCGGGTAACGTTCAAGGGTCTGGGCTGCCATCATCTATAAACAGGCCCTCTCATATTCTTCCTTCTCGAACTGTTTCCTCCTCAGATGTTCCTTTGCCTCCAGGAACTGGTTTCCATGGACCACAGTATCTTAGGTCAACATTATTGATGGAACGCCAGGGTGATGGAATTTTGGGCGTTCCCTTTGGATCACTTCAGGCACTTGCAGGTGAAGGAGAAGGACGTCACAGATTAATGTCTGAGGTTTGTTTCAAACCCAAAATTTTCGGATGAAGCTATTGTTTTGAAAATAATAGTGTGTTCTTGCAGGTAGCTGTCTTTTGTAGTGTTCTGTTTCCAAGAGTGGTAATTAGTTTGACCCTATATTAAAAAACTGTTTGCTTTGAAAAGCAGTTTCTCATCAGTAGAGATTTAGACAAGTTTGAGATGGATATACAAAAATTAGTTGCTGTTGAGGAATGCATTTTTTTTCCTTTGCTCCTAGGGATTTATATATATATATTTTAATCAGGGTTATATGGGATTGAAACGGGGCCCACCCATATTATATTATGACCGCATAATGGTATCACAACAACTTGGCAATTATGCATGTATCATTTGGCAAGAGTTAAACCCGGGTCTCCTCTATGAAAGTTGAGGAATATAATCGGTTGAGCTAATGCCATTTGATCTAGGGTTTTATATTGTTTTTAATACTTTAGCGTTTATTTTTGCTTTTGTTTGCTTGTTTCAAAGAAGATTTTTACTGACAGTGTGTGGTCATTGATTTGATTATGGAACATCTTGAAATGGGCAACTTGTTGCATAAATCTTGGGTCTTGTTCTGATGAACTAGGGAATATTTTGAAATGGGAAGGTTGCTGGGATCAATTGTTGAAATGGGTCATCATAAATACACAAATCTAATTTTTTGGGTGAATCCTCTTTTACAGTATGAAGTCCTATGTCAAAGGATCACAGAATTCTCATTGCATTTTAGGTAACACAATCTCAATAGCAAATGCCACATAGTGTAGTGCTAGCTAGGTGCAACTTGTAACAGAATGAAATTGATGCATATTTTCCATCTAGATAAGCAGCTTCATAATGCTTGTATATTTGACTGTAGATTCAAGCGCTGTACTGGATTTGGTGTTTCAAATCGTAATATTATTTTCTTTTTACTCATTTTGAAAGAGCCCGTTAAATTCCTTATGCTGTTAGTGGTTATTCTTTTTGATATGGTTATTTCAGTTGATTTTGTCTCATGAATTGCAAATCCACCTATCCCCCTCATTTTTGTTGTTGCCAAATTAAGAATTGCTAAAGTTATACCTTAAAGTTTATTGTGCTAGATGGTATTTTTTTTTTGTTTACAATTATACTTGGCTACTTTATATGCAATGCGTCCATGGGAATGCATTGTAGGTAACTCGATCAATAGCAAATGCTACATAGGATTATGTTAGCTAGGGGCACTTGTAATGGAGTGACATCGGTGCATATTTCCCCTCCAGCTAAGCATTTTCATGAAGCTTGTGTATTTGAACTGGCTGTGAAGTTCAAATGAAATACAACTTGGATATTTAAGGATTGTGCTGGATTTTGTGTTTGAAATGGCAATATCATTGTAATACATAGTTTTATGCTAGGTAGGGGCAAATTGTAACCAAGTGACATTGGTGCATATTTCCTCTTTTGATAAGCAGCTTCAAAAAGCTTGTACATTTGAACCGGGTGTGAAGTTAAAATGAAAACCAACTTGGAAATTTAATAGTTGTGCTGTATTTGGCATTTCAAATTGTAAAATTAATTTTGTACTCATCTTGAAAGAGCTTGTTAAATTTTTTCTGCCTTTAGAGGTAATTTGTTTTTGATGTGGTTAATTCAGTTGATCTTGTAATGAGTTGCAAATTGACCTTCTATATATCCTCTCGGGATGTCTTGGTGCCATCCGTGAAACATGGCCGCTGCGGGACAGCATCCTTGGGATGCTGTGGGGATGTCCCCACAATGTCCTGGGGATGTCTGGGTGTCTCTAGAATGGCACAGTGTTCCCAGAATGTGTGGAGGATGCTGGGGTAGACCCATGTACATTGGGGACACCTTCCTCCCACCATCTCTCATATTAATCCCTGTGCATGAGCTCCTTGATTGAGATAGCAACGGTACTGAGTTACTTTTGTCATTGCGGATGACCTTGAGGATGATTGAGGACTTTTATATTTACGTGCTTTTGGATTCATTTTTTCTGCCTTTGATTCAGATTTGAGATTTCTATTTAATTTTGGCATTTTGTTTATGAAGTTGGAACTTGGACTATAGGTGAAATTCCAAAATTGTAATGTTTCAAAGTTTCAACTCTAATGAATTGAGAATTTCTAATTTCCTATTGTTTTCATTCTACTATTACATGATTTTTGATGTTTTGGCCCTTTGAGAAATTATAATTTGATTCTTTTTTGCTTTCACGTTATTACCTTTCTTGTATCCAGTTCTATTGGTGAAAGCAATCTTTTATAAGTGTGTGATCTGGAAGGTGTGTATTATTTTGTTTTTAGGCCGCTTTTCTTGAAAAGACGTTTATTGATTCATTTTTCATAACAGATTCGCAATGTATTGGAACTTATGCGGAGGGGTGAAAATCTGAGATTTGAGGTCAGTTTGTTTGATATTTTCTTTATGTTTGGTTTGATTATTTAACATGTTTGGCAATGCTGTTTATCAACTGATCTAATATTTCCTATCCTTTGTTGTTGTATTACTTGCATCTTAGAAGAATGCTTCTATAATTAAATTACACTAGTGTCTTTTTTTTTTCTCGTTTGGTTAAGTGTTTCTGGAGGTTATAATATTCAGACTACACAGCATGCATGATATTTGTCATAAACTTCATGTTATCCAGCACCTCAGATAAATACTTAATCAATGGAGTCTGATTAGATGTCAAGGCTGCAAAAAATCTAGTGTATAAGCATATAATGCCATTGTTCTGATGTTTTAGCCTCCTGACAAGCTTTTGTTGGCGCTTCATGTTTTGTGCAAGTTGTACAATTTTGTTTTTCATGTTTTCTTATAGTAGATGAATGGAAAGTTCTATGAATGTGATACCAATGTGGTATGTACAAACTATGGCATGAGAACATTTTCATCATATCGGGACTCTAGAAGGAACTTATTATACAATATGCACTGTTTGAAAATAAGGCTAAATGCTTCCAGCCTCATGACCACCGTTTGCTATCCCTCTTCTACAATTATAGCATGTAAATTGACAAAGTTCAACATGGTTTTCTTAGTTTGTTTGAGAGCATGTGATCATTTTTGAGGACAGCTTGAATAGGCAACGACTTCCGTATGGCACTGGTGCATAGCATGTCATAATTATTTTTGACCCAAGATTTGCTTGATATGTTAATGCAATAAATCGGTTATGTTTACTTGTATTTAATTTAATAAATCAATGACAAATTAAGAAAGCGTGTTACCAATGTTCCTAAAAATGTTCTTTGTTTCAACTAGTCAATTTGTGGGGGGGCGGAGTTTGAAAGGGCAGTCAGAGGACTTCAATGTCCCGAGCTTTAATGCTCATCTGATTCTTCAGGGCATGATCATTTTGGAGGAGTGCTTGAATGGATAATGACTTGGATAGGGTACTGGTGCATGACATGTTTTAATTATTATTGGCCCAAAGGCATTACTTGATATAATAATGCAATAAATTAGTCCTGTTGAATTGATTTTAGTCCAACAAATCAATTCCAAATTAGGAAAGCATGTCCTTTGTTCTTAAAGGAATTTTTTTTCATCAAGTCAAAAACAACGTTTGAAAGGGCAATAAGCCGACTTCAGTGTACTGAACTTTAATACTAAAATGATTCTTTGATGCAGAATAGTATTTATAGCATCATTTATTACATTCAGAGTGTTTGTAGCACATCTCATGACCAGATATGAAAAACATGATCCAGCTGTTTTTTGGCAATGTACCACAATATTCAATTTTTTATTTGACTAGCTTTTAAGGTGGATATACATCAAAATTTATTAGCTCTTTGTTTCTTTAATTTTAAGGAGGGATTTTTTACTCAATAGGGGATAGAGATTTGCTGTTCAGCAGTGCATTCTGGTCAGAGGGCTTGCTGTTGATCTCTTTCTTCAAGACTTTTTGGCCTAGCTTATGCTTTTGTGAAATTTACAATTTCTTTGTCAAAGAAGAAACTGTTGTAATGACACTCGGTCTTAATTCACCTATCACAATTGGATTAAGAGCTTTAGCAGTCTGCAAATTAGGAAAAAATGTTGTCAGAAACCTGATTCAGAATATCACTGACAAATTTTTGTCAACATTCGTTTTGTTTTTGAAACCTTTGTTTTTTTTTTTCAGTCAGTTTACACAGGTTTTTATGATTTTTTGAAACCTTTGTTGGTGACGTACTTTTAATGTTTTTTTCCCAATAATTCTCCTGGATAATCTATGTGTGTGCCTAACATATTCTGACACGTTCTAATTGTTGTGTATTTTATTTTTTTAGACACTGATTCAAAATACTATAGATAAATCTTTGTGTCAACATTCTTTTTTGTCTTTGAAACACTTGTTGCTGACATACATTGAATGCTTTTTTCCCAACCGTTATTCTGGATAATCTATGTGTGCGCCTTACATATTCTGACTGTTGTAATTGCTCCTCATATGTACAAGTTTCATGCTGTCTTTGAATTAGTGTCCTACATTTGCATCATCTTTTTTCTTCTTCAATGGGTTATACGGGATTGAAACGGGTCCCACCTGTATTATATCATCACCACGTAGTGGTATTACAACAAAGCTTGGATATTATTCATGTATCGTTTGACAAGATTTGAACCTGGGTCTCCTCCTTAAAATGTTGAGGAATCTAACCAGTTGAGCTAATGCCACTTGATAAAATTAGAGTTTACACGGGTTTTTATGAGGGGTCCCAGTCCCCTCGTACTGAGTGGGATTTGAACTTGGGTCTCCCCTACATTTGCATCATTATATTGTTCTCGATAATTCTTTTCGGTAAGTAACTTAACAACTATTTTTTTTTTGCTTGAGAAAAAGGGGTTGTACTCGGGTCCCCTACCCTTGACAAATCACAACTCTCTCCTTTAGAGCTTGAGAGTTTACAAACATATTCAATTCTCATCTCAATTGAGATGCTAGAGCTCGATACCTACGTTTTCATAAAAAGTCTGAATTCACTTAACACCTAATTTATATCTATTTTCTCTTGTTCAAATTATAAACAAATTTCATGTTACTTTTATTTGCAATGATTTATTTTCTGCCGTGCAGTTATGCTTTCTATTCATCAGAAAGAGGAATTTCCCAAAAATGATTCTGATAGATTTCTTTTTACAAAAGCCACAAGTTTGACCCATTAAAATCATATGTTGTTAATAAAAGACATTTGATGCGACATTGCTTTAGTTCTTTTTTTTTTTGGTTAAGGTACAATAAACTGCACTTGTATTTACATTATAAATCAGTTTTAAGATAATAGTTCATCACTTGATTTAGCACAATCATGTGTCTTTAATCACTGTCAGTTTCAGAAACTTGGTGCCAGTTTTGGGAATTGAAGCCTGAGAATTTTAATGCATCCATCTTTTTGCTGATTATCCTGTTAAACTTTGGGAGATAATGAGGTTGGATTCAAATATATTGTATAACGTCTTGAATAACAGTTAGCAGGAATGGCATCTATGATAGAAATCACATTCTTTGGGAAGGTTATGATCAAATTTTAATAGTGAAACAGTTATAATGACTTTTACCATTGGATATAGAGACAGTTATATCTAATTCTTAGAATAGTAATTTCTACCAATTACTATTCTACTTTGTTTTCCTGGATGAAATGATGTTTTAACAAAGTTCAAATGCTCAAAAACTTTAACAAACATTAGAGGCATTAATCAAATTAAAGTAAAAAAAACTCAAACTTGTATTCATGGATTTGGGTCCTTAACCAAGAGCCCAAACTGGGGGTTCATAGACACCCAAACTCTTAATGTGGCTTGACAGAAATTGGAGAAAAATTAAGGTTGGGTTTATCTCAAATGGATATATATATATATATATATATATTTTCAGGAGTTGGTTCAAGCTATTACAGATTTTTTTAAAGCTTGCTTATCCTAGGCTTCAGAGGAGTACTACGGGTGTCGTATGACCTTTCAGAAATAGGCTTATCTGGATGTTTACAAATAATTCTGATCCTGTTAGCCATAATGTTTTAGGTGATCGATCACATTATCCTAAAATTTCCGAGTACTTTAAAATTTACATTTTTTGTGCCTTACAAAATCTTTCAATTAAAGAATTGTTTCTCATTTTATCGAGTCCGCTTCTTTTTCCATCTCAAGGCTGACCCTTAATGTGTGACTAAATGTTATGTCAAGGCTGGGATAGAATTGTTAATCTTTTAGGGTTACTTATTCATAGACGATCTATTAGAAGAATTTGAAAGATTATATTAATGTTAATACCTGTTCATGATCTGTAATTTCTTTTCGTACAGTTGTTTCTGCAGTTACATTTGAACCTGAGTCCCTCGATAAATTTTAATTTATGTTTCTTTCAGACAGCAATGGGGACAAAGTGTCTGCTTTTATTTTAAAAAATAAGTTAGTGCACCCTTATCTTGTAAAATCTACCGTCTGTCATTTATCTGTATTTCATATTTTTATAGTTGTTTTCCCTTGAACTATATCCCTTTTTGGGCTCACATTCCAGGTTCCATCTTTTCATTGCATTTATTTGATTCAAATGAATTTAAATTTGTTTCAAAGTATCAAAATGTCTATCTACTTGAATCAGAGAAACCAGTATCATGTGGCAATAAATTCTACAATAATCTGTCAACGGAACTCTTCCTATTTGTTGGTTTGTATTGGTCATTGACACAGACTCTATATCAGCTTTCATATGATCAAACATAGGGCTTTGTGGAGCTAAACCAGCCATTTATGTAATTCAATTGTTTGACATTGGTACAGAATTTTTGGTCTCTTGCTAATCTTTCTTTTCATTTTTGTTACTTCATTCAAATTGAATATTAGACAGTATTTTTGAAAAGGCCTCCAAACCTGAGTAATATTTCTCCTTGTTCCTGCAATAATTTTCCCATGCCTTCTCTACATGGACTTATGTCCTTGTTGACCCATTAAGCGCATAAGAACTAAATGCTGTTTCCTTGTCACCAGAAGCAGATGTCCTAAAAAAAAGTATTAAAGATTTGGTGCATCCTTTACGTGACGCAATTATGATTTCTTTTTCTTACATGTTTCTTCTGTGTATTAGTCTTTCTGCTATATGGCTGTGTTATTTCTTCTTTTGGAAACTTTGTATTTGTATGGAAGCAAAGTACTTTCATGTGTTTCTTAATTGAAATTAAGATTTCATGAAATATTATAGAATAGGAGGGCACAGCATTTCCATATGGTATGTGGCCCTCAAGCAAATGTAAACCTTGGAAGAAATAAATCCTTACAAGATTAAGGTGATTTTTAGTTCATTGCCAAGCCAGCATGCCCTCTGGTCATAAGCAAGTGAAAATTTTACTTGACATTATATTATTAGTTCTAAAATGTATATCCATGGATTTTGACTCTTTGATTAATCCATAAAATACTTTTGTCTTTTTAATTGGTTATATGTGATTGAATAGGGCCCCACCTGTATTACATCATGACTACATAGTAGTATTAAAACAGCCTGACAATTATGTATGTATCACTTGGCAATATTTGAACCTGTGTCTTCTTGAAAATTGAGGAATTTAACTGGATGAGCTAATGCCATATGATAATCCATACTATAATTGTGAAACCCGGACTCTGCTTGGACTCAGCTAAACAAAAAAACCTGAAGAAAATACAAAAAAAAAAGAACTATGGCAAACAAAATAAAAACTCGCTGAGTCAAGTGACTCAGGGAGGCCGACTTGGACTTGGACTTGGCGAAACTTGCTGAGTTTTGCCGAGTTCCACTACTATGATCCATAAAATACTTTTGAATTTACTATAAAGTTTTTTAAGCACTGATCAAAATAATGGCTTAACCCGTTCTCCAATTATTCAAGTCTTCTCATGTCATTCATGTTTCCATTTGGAAATCCTTTTCCTATAAGGTTCTTAAAATGATGGTTGAATCTGCTTAGAAAACCCTGGATTTGGTTTTAGGAGATCCATAATGTTCAGTTTGATCAAAGCATGGGTTTGTGGAATTTAACCTTTTTTGATCCTGCTTGTTATTGGTTTGAACCCCTTAAGTGGTTCTATCATTGGCTTTTTCTGTTTGTTCTATTCTTCAGAGTGTTTTTTCTATCAACCTTATTGCTGAGTTTTCTCCTGTTGCTGTAGCATCTATTGTCCATGAAGTGGCTGATTCACTTTTTGGTCAAACTCCCATAATAGGACTGAAGGTTAGCTTAAAAACAGTTTTTTTTTTCTTTTTTCTTTTCAACCAAATATACAAGCAAATAGTAGCAGGTTTCTAAACTGGGGGCAGTACATTTAAATCGAAGTGGTATTGCCCGTTACATTGAAATCTATTGAAAACCTGATCGAGCCACAATATATGCTGATCCTTTTACAAAAACGGGCCCCAGCTCTGCCAGACAAATTTACAAAAGGCTAGAAGATGAAAAGTGTCTTTTGTTTTATCTTTGCAAGGAACATAGTAGGAAGGGCTGGAAATCCTCTTCTGAGGAATTATTGAACCTGGGAAATATCAAATTGGGAAAATGTGTGAAAACAAACAGAAATTTGATAAATTGAAAAATAGAGAAAATATCAGATTAATAAGCATTGTTGACATTTTCTCTGATTTTGATGCTTTTCATTTTTTGATAATTAAATGGCTGGATCTAAATAATGCAATTGACTGTAAAATTGGCATTTAATTGTTGATTTTGGTTATAGTAATCATAATCCAACCACCAATGGCCAACACCATATATATTCCAGAGCTTAGGCCAACAAGATTTGGGCTAATCAATTTCTTCTGAAATGAGTTTTTTGTATCCAGCTGCATCTGAGTATTGCTCAGCCTGCCTTTTTACTGACACCATTTTTTAATCTCTCTCTGCTGAATGAAATACTTCTGCTAAGAAAAATTTGCAACAAGCGTGGGCTAGCTATCATCAGTGCCTTACTAGCAATAAGCTTTTCCAAAATCTGTACAAGTCCCATGATTTACTTCCAACCAATAATGTTTCACTTTGCTCCCCTACCCCTTTTTAGAATTCACTTAAAATATTTTGTCATCAGTTAAGGACATCTGTTTCTTCCTGTATCAGAGATTTTACCAGAAATCTGTTATTGACCCATTTTCACTTTCTATTATAACAAGAGAGTTAAAATTCCATGATGATGCAACACACGTTTTCACTTCCTACAATGACAAGGGCGTTAGACTAAAATGATGATGTGACACATGTTTGTCAATAGCACATCTAATAAGACAAACTAGAGCCAAGTTAATTTATTTGTGACCTTAATGTTGTCTATCTATATCAAATGGATGAAAAAACATATGGATTTTAATTTGAACTGTAAAGTAATGTGGTTTTTACATTTTTGAAGTCATTGCAATCATCCATGACCTCACATTTGCATTTTTTCCTGAATTTTCTCACGTTCTTGTAATATACTTTTTTTAATTACAGGATATATTGATTCTAGATCAATCAACATTTTATAGTGCCGCTGACATTCATGACCAGCACAGGGATATGCGACTCGATGTGGATAACATGTCATATGAGGTGATTAACTTAATTGGATAGTCTTATCTTGCAACATGATGGCTAGGATGATAGATTTTATCATCTCTTCTACTGTGATGGCTGAAGAGAAATTTTTGTCTGGATGTCAGGAATTGTTGGCTTTGGAGGAAAGGATTGGTAATGTCAGTACAGGATTGACTGAAGAGACAGTTTCTAAATGCTTGAAGAAAAGTATATATCTTTCCTGTAAAGAATCAGATGAGCCTGCTAAGAAGCAACCAGAGGATGAAATTTGCAGTATATGCCGGGTATGCAATATGTTCCCCCAGTAGCAATAAAATGCTTGAAAGCTTGAAATCACTGTTCGAATTGAATTGGTCATGATTGCTTCATTCATTTCAGGTTCTATATGATTGTTGCCCTAGTTAGTGATCTACTTTATTTTTAACAATTACCTTGTTTTATTACAGGAAGAATACCAGGACAACGAGGAGCTGGGTATTTTAGACTGTGGGCACATCCATCACTCAGACTGCATCAAAAAATGGCTGCTACTGAAAAATATCTGTCCCATTTGCAAGAAAACAGCTTTAAATACGTAATTCCTGGCCAAGGAGTTTACTTCCAGATCTTTGTTCAGTGATTCTTCTTATTTGTTGCAAAAGTAAATCAGAGATGAGTCAATCATCTCTCTATTTTATTTAAGAAACAATGTACAGATAGCTGCTTTTGGTCTATTTGTGTTAATTTTTTGGTGTATTAGCAGCTGCACTTCACCTAGCTCAACCCTCTATTCCTTTCTTCTTTCTGGAGGATGAGGGAGGCCATTTCAAAGAAGTACGCTCAAATATAACCTGTTCAGAAGAAATCTTGTTCGATCTGCAGATTGTTAAATTTGTTGAAGTTCCCCTTCGTTGGATTGTGGGAAAGGATTTGTTTTTACTCTTAAAGTGCCACTTGCGGATATCTTCACTTTCGTTTTATTTTAGTGTATGGATGATGACTTTTTGCATGTGAAACTTATTAAAGGTTTGAGATTATGCAAATGAAATACTTTAGGGACACGTTCTTCATATCTAATGCTGTGAATTTATTACCCCATCGTATTGTCGTGATAAGATGGTTTCAATTTTTCTGTTTTCCATCCCCTACAGGTACTCCACAGCGTGATTATTGATCCGCCTTGTGTACAATTACCCAGATTGTCTGTTTCCACACACCATGGATAAATTTGGTTGCCACTATTTGCTGCCATAAAAACTGTCTACCCCTAATTTATGTACATGCTGTATATATATATATATATATATTAAGTTGCTGAGGGAAATGCTAGGACAAATTAGTATCCGAAAACATGTAATAAACCTCTTGGTCAAAAACACACAATCCTTATCGAACATGTAAACTACATTCTAAATATTTTCCTTGATCTGTAGGATGACCAGTGGTCTCAAGTAGAAGCAAAAAAGAAAATGGAGGAGCACATCTTAACAACTCTGTTTAGCAGTAAGTTAAATTTGGACAAAGGATGTTCAACATTGTAACTGCATTCTTTTCACTGGTTTTAAAAAACAATGTGTTTTAGGACATAAAATGATGAATTGGAGTGCAGGGAAGGTGTTAGCGAATGCAATAGATAAATAAGCATCTGAACCATCTAGGTGTTCTTGAACTTGTAAATGTTAGTGTGGAGGTTTTGAGGTATTATGGAACATGCATATGTTATAGATGGAGGCTTTTAGTGTACTGGTACCGCAAAGGAATACTCTCTTAGATTGTGTTGGGAATGGTTTTGATTATTCCTTGGAATCAATTAATATTACTGTGGTTAACATTATCATATGTTTTTGTATAGAATTATTATCGGAGTTTCTTTTCTGTAGTATTCATAATGGGAACTAGTATCTTTGAATAATAAAGAGGGGTTAGGTATTGCTCATGTACTATTTATTTTATAACTAAATTATTGACATGGCCATTGCATGGAAAATAATTTATATATTACGAAAAACAAAAATAAAATCTTTTATTAAATGGCATTAGCTCGGATGAGATTAAATTCCAATTTTGTCAAGCGATACACGCATAATTGGTCAAGCTCATTGTAATATCACGTGGTCATCATATATTATGGATGGGGTTCATTTCAATCTCATAAAATTGATTTTAAAAAACGTTTTATAGTGAAACGAAAGATAATTCTTGATGTCCAAAATTTTTTGCAGACAATTACTCTTATTATGTCTAAGATCTTTAAGCATTTTTTTTTTTGGTTTTAATGTCTTTGAACATGTATAATGATTGGTGTTGTAAATATATATATGATTTATTTATATATCTGCGAGGACAAAACAACCTATGGAATAAACAAAGTTTTGTTATCAGTATGTTGTTTTACTTGTTCTTTTAAAAGGAAACACGTTTGTCCAAAAGGTCAAAGGTTAAGTCATCATTCTTTGTTTTTGAAGAATTAATTTTTTGTTACTGATCTAGCTGATAGATTCTTCTAGCTTCTCTATTTTTGTTTCTTCAAACAATTCAAACAGACAATCCAATGTTAATATAGCAACATAACTATTCCAAGTGTAATTATAAACTTTGCATTTGAAGGTATAGTGTTTCCCTGTTTCCACTGCCTTTAAAATACAATAGGTGCATGTTCTCTCTTTAGATATTTTTCATCTACCTGTCTCTACATCTGAAAAATATGAGCTAGCCCTTTGTGCTACAGGCAGCTTAGCTCATCTACCTGTCTCTACATCTGAGTAGATATGAGCTAGCTCTTTGTGCTATAGGCAGCTTAGCTCATCTACCTGTCTCTACATCTGAGTAGATATGTGCTAGCCCTTTGTGCTATAGGCAACTTAGCTCTCCATTTGATATTTGTATCTTTCAATTTTTTTTGTGTTAATGATGCTTATTTACAAGGTTGAACTAAACAATGCAATGCACATAATTTTTTAACTCTATTGTCCACATTGCTACCTTAATTTGTTTTTTATATCATTGTCGTTTGAGCATTCTATTAATTTAATATTACACCTATTCATCTATTTGACATTTTGTTTCATTTAACTATTCTTCTTTATATTCAGGCCATCTATTTATGTCCATTTGTTTAAATCCTGGAAGATAAAGCATTGAGGTTGCCTCTTGGGAATCTGTTTCTGTTCAGGGGTCATATGCAATGGAAGATATTATTTTGATTGATTTGTTTGTAATCATATGCTTTTAGATCTTTACTATTTGCCTTACTGACCCGTACTTTACACCCATAAAGCACCACTGGCACTATCAACAATCTGAACGACTTAGATGGCCTTTCAATCCCTCAATTCTGATATAAGATTTATCAAACTGTAAATTATCTCTCTTTTTTTCTAATGGATTATATGGAATTGAATTTGGTCCCATATATACTACATCATGACTGCGATAACATGATGTTTCAACAAACAGTATTGTGGTATTAATTATTATGATATTTTAAAAAACTATATTATAATAGTAAGATAATAACATTTTGATAATTATATATTACTGAACAAGATTTGAATTTAATTTTCTTCTTTTTATGCTACCATTTATTTTTTAATTCATTTAATTTATCAATTTATGTTAGGATAACAAAAAAAAAAAGAGTACAATATTATTTTTCCTATAAATATAGAATAAGAATAATTTTTGCAGACAACTTTTTTTTGCGGTTATAAGATTACTCATGTGTTGTAGTTTGAACTAAGGTGATTTATGTTTAAATATATTTTCATTGTTGTAGTTTGCCCTTAGTTCACCAAACGAATGTACCTTTTGTTTGTCTCTAGATGTGAATGGCAGCTTCAGTTTAAATCTAGAAATCTATTTATTTTTTAAACATTTATTAAATTTAAGGATTAGCTTGTTGCAATCAATCATAATGCATATTGGGGATGCATAATATTTTTAAGTGTTGCTTGTGGATTGTATTGAATGATTACCTAATTTAATGTAGTAGAAAGCACGACTTACATATTATTCCTTTGTATTGGTTTAAGTTTATGGTGTTTTTCATAATGCATCATGTAGGCTTATAAGCTTGCTTTTTTTAGGTGTAGGTTTATAATCTTTTTGGTTTATTATATTATTTTTGAAGTGTTATGTTGTTTATTTTTAATTGATTATATAATATTGATATGGGTTTATTTGTATTACATTATTATAAATGTATAATTATTGTAGTTGCATAATCACATAGTGATATGACAATACTTTGATATATATATATATATATATATATATATATATATATATATATATATATATATATATCATTTCACAAGTTGAATATGAGTCTGTTTTTTGAAAGTTGAGGAATTTAATTGGTTGAATTCATGCCATTTGATAAATGTCGCAAAAATAAGTAATAAACATTTAATAGGAACTTAATTGGTTGAATTCATGCCATTTGATAAATATAGTAAAAATAAGTAATAAACATTTAATAAGGTGATAATTATATATGTGTCGACCAAAAAAATTGGCATGTTGAAAATGATCTTTGGAGTTCAAATGAGTCATTTTTTTCATATATATAAAACAAAAAAAAGAAACTAGATGAGTTGTTATATATATTAGACTAGCTCTTAGCTCTTAAGATATTTCGTTTTTGTTATGTTGTTTATTGATAGTTTATCATTTCAATGTATTTTATGAGAACATAAAGTACACGTTATGTTCCTTATAAGTATTATTATTTTTATTTTTTAGTTTTTAATAAACTATATATGGCTTCTTTTAGGGGCCACTTCTATCAAAATGCAAAAATATTACATTTGCTATCCTACTTACCCTTTTATCAAATATACTTTACATTTCCTTTTCTATCAAATATATTCATCTACCTCAAAGTGCTATGTTTCAGCAATCTACTCCTTGACATCATTTTCACCAAGAGAAAAAATTTCACTCAACCGATTCTCTTCCAAAATTTGAATTTCACCAAGATGAACCGTGTGATTGATTAAATTATCTGCTATGTAATTTTCTTTTTATATATATATGCTCATGTTTCCAAGAGATATGCTCCGATAATAGTTGAGGAATATCAACAATGATATTGTTTTTAACTAATCTCCACAATCCATTTTTATTGATAACATTAATGATAATGTGTGAATCTCTCTCAATTGAAATATATTTCCATCATTTTTCAATTGCAATTTTAATATTGGTAAAAAGTGTGCTAGCCTTAGCATAGTTGTTAGCTAAGGTTCCATTTTATTCTAAGCGAGGAGAATTTTGCCTTCATTATTCAAAAAACACCAACTCCAACTATTTTTGGATTTCTTTTGGAAGCACCATCAATACTAATTTTGATGAACTCAATTTCTAGACATTTCCATTTTACCATAGATCAAAACAAATCCCTTGTTTTAATGCCATTGTTGCAGATGACCCTTCCTTGTATATTCAAATCCTATAACCAAGTGGCTAGCATTTTTTCGCACTGGAAACTTCCCATGATGAGCACCATAACTATAAACATTTTGCAAGAGACAATAATATGGTTCCAAACTTTGGCATTATTTTGAAATTTTATTTAAAAAAATCTTACTATTCCTTTCAAGCCATAACCAACAAATAATGGCAAGAAAAATCCCCCTTACAGTACAAAATGCTTTAGATTTTAAATAATTGATCCAACGCTTTGTCAACTCTTTCAATGTTGATGGAGTACCTAATATATTCTCATATTTAAAAAAAAAGCAACCCTAAATGATGTGGGCAAAGGAAAGGAAACAATGAAGAAGTAAATGGTCCTATGTTTTTAAATCCTTCTCACACAAGGCACATATGAAAGGTCCATGGTATCCTCTTCTTTGTAGACTCTCTAGAAGAATCTTACTGTGGACTACTAACCAAAAGAATGTTGAGGCCTTTAGGAGAGCCTCTAGTGACAAAACATTCTTCCAAAGGAAATATTTAGGAGTAGGAAATTTCAATTGGTCTAAATCCTCATCCCAACTCGACCAGATTCCAAACCAACTCATTCTTTCATAACCAAATTAAATTCTTGAAGCTTATTTACCATTTGTTTGACTTACTCTCCTTCAATTAGGTCACTAAAAGAAATCCATGATCTAGATTTGTTGCTCACATTAGTACAATATTTGAACTTTGGACCTTTACAAGCTAGACATACCTCAACTTGTGGTTTCCATTTTTAATCATAGGTAAGAGGATAAGGCTTCAACCGAACATTGAACTAAAAAATTGTATAATTCCCCTTATTGTTTGACCATCTAATATGTGTCTGGATCAATTTTTAACTATCATATATGAAGTTCCATGTTGGGGATCCTTTGGATAGGGTTCATTTATTGAATATTTATATTGTATCAAGCAAACCTATATACTTTTGAAGTAACATTTTTCACCTAACTCTTTCCTCAATATTTGGATGATCTCCAACCAAGTTTTGCCCCTAAGGCCAAACTCATAAGTTTGCAATTCCGCAAGTTTACCTCTCCAATATTCCTTCCTTTGCAAACCCTATCCCATTTATAAAGAGGAAACCTAAAAGTTTCCTCACATCCTTTTCAAAGAAAGTATCTTCGAATTTTATCAATTTCTAATGCTATTCCTGTTGACAATCTTGAAAGTGACATCATATAAAGTAAGGATGGATTGCGATGTAGTCTTTAAGAGTTGTAGCATTTCTACTATGGATAAGAACTTACCGTTCCAACTTGCCAGATAAGCTTTCATTCTATCCAAACATGAGTCCTAATGCTCCTTTTTCTTTTCTTTATGAGACAAAGGAATACCCAAGTAGGTTGATGCAAAATTTTCAATTTTAAACTTTGAAATGTTCATAATAATCTATTGTAAAGATAGGGCAATATTAATGAAAAATCTTAGATTTTGTAATATTAGCCAATTGTCCAGTAGCCTTCTCATAGCATGATATTATTGATTTAAACTCCATAACATCGTTGATTGAGGGATGATCCAAAATAAAACTATCATCAACAAATTGGAGATGAAATTTGAATGACCCATTTGTTTTTTTAAGGAGTTTACATAGGTTCTTATGAGGGGTCCCGATCCCCTCATTATTGAGTGGGGTTTGAACCTTGGACCTCTCAAAGAGAGGCCAAAGCCCTTACCACCGCAGTAAGCTTGCAACTTGAATGCCCCATTTGTTGCAACCTGAATACCTTTGATTTTTTCTCTTGAGAAAGCTCTCTCTAATTCCTCCATAAATTCAATAAACAGATAAGATAGTGGATCACATTGGCGGAGTCCATAGGATGACTTAAAGTATCTAGTAGGGGAATCATTGATCAAAATATAATATTTTAGAGTGTCGTAGCAACATCTAATCCATTTACACCAGCCTTGATTAAAACCAAAATTTTTAAAGCACCATCTAATCATGTACAAAAGTCTACTAGATCCTATCATATGGTTTGTTCATATCTAATTTAATAAGCAAAGTTGGTTTTTTCATGGAATAAAGACTGTATGGCCTCCTATGCAATGGCAACACCATCAAGAATTTGTTTACCATGAACAAAACCACCTTATTTCTCTGAGATAATATAATCTAGAATGCTTTTCAACTTGTTTGTCATAATTTTTGAAATGATCTTATACGTCATTACAAAGGCTTATTGGACAAAAAATTATCAAAATATTTTCTCGCTTTCTTGTGAACCAACGCAATAAAGGTAGAATTAATCTCACTTAATGTAGCCTTTATTTTCTAGGCCTCTTCAACTACAACCAACATATCACCCTTCAATAAATACTATTTATTTATAGAAAATTGTAGGAAATCCATAGGGGCTAGGTGCCTTATTAGGATGGAAAGAGAAAAATGCTACATGTAGCTCCTCCATAGATATCTTCTTCATCAAGCTTTCATTTTTCCTTGTGTGATAACTGATAGAATATTTTACAAAAGCTTACCTTGTGCCTCATCTTGTCCAACATATGACAAAATATTTTCAAAATAATTTATTTCTTCCTTCCTAATATATCCTTCTTCCTCAATATTTATTCCTTCTAGAATTAAAATATTTTTGATGTGATGAAAATAAAAATTTGTTTTTACTACATTCCACTATCTCTTGTAAATTTTTGAGTTTAGATTAAATTGGATTATTTTCTTAAAAAATATTACCAAATGTTTTGGCATTCCAAATTTTATTTTCCCTTTTAAATATTTCATCGTTTGAATAAACCTGCACATATATAATCCTTCAAAATTTGCTTCATCCCACCATAACATAACCATGTAATCAAGGTCTTGGAGCCACATAGGCTAGAAGTGAAATGGCCTTGGATGACCATTATTGAGTAAATCACAAGTCAAAGAAGGGATTTGTGATTTGATCTTGCTTCCAATAAAAATATTTGAAGAGACTGTGTACTCTAATTGCAACCATGTATTGGATAACAAAAATCTATCCAATATTTCTACTATATAAGTTTTTTCAACGTGTCTATTATCTCATGTATATAAAAAAACTTGAAGGAATAACATCCCAAAGGCCATTTGAATTAACAAATAAAGTAATCTTGCATCGATTTAGACCATCTAGGAATACCATCCTTCTTTTCTAACCAAGATAGAATTGTATTGAATTCACCTCCAAGAATCCATAGATCACAACTGTGAATTGTCATTATAATTGACAAAAATATGCTAAGGTCCTTCCAACATATTTCACAAGGAATAACTATAGTTGGAGCATATACATTTATAACCGTTGATATTTTCCTCTTTTCTATAAAACAATCTAGCAACTCATAACAACCTATTAATTTCCTAATAACTCCTTTTTAGGGGGTCTTATTCATACCCTTAATATTCCACAATACTATCTTCATCATCACTTTTTATTTATTTTTAGTGGGCTTAGTGCTACTTTTTAACACCTACAATTTTTTTTTGGTAATTTGGTGTTTTCATTAACTGGGTTTTAACTAGGTCCCAACCCCAGATGTACAAAAAACCTTAACAGGTTGATAGGAGCCGCTTCTGCATAATCCCATAGTAGAAACAAGACAACCTAGACATTCCCACGCAGGGGATAGTAAGAACAAAATTCCCACGCAGGGGATAGTAGCACCGGTATTTAGGGAATACTTGCCCACGCAGGAGCAACTAAAGACCATCCTAATAACACCCATGAAAAACAGCCAAAACCCTCGCAGGGGCCACCACTTGATCACCGTCATAACAAACAAACATAAATAGACATACAACAAAAACTATTGACATAACCCATAGGAGACAAAAAACAAAAACAAGAAACCTGGCCCGGGAAGCATACTTTAGAGTTCAACCTCTGGGGAGTCTTCTTTTGTTAGCGTACTTTAGATCTATTTTGTTTATATTACATTATTTAGTGTTTGTTGTTACACTGTTACAACTCCTGTAACAGTTCAGTTTACGCCGGTGTGCTATTCCTGGCATTGTAACCATTATTTAATCCGCAGCTGAATAATAAACATTGTTTCGTATTTCTACATGGCATCAGAGCCAGATTGCAGGGAGCAGTGAGAGGAGGCTGAAAGCGGAAGCAGAGAAGCGCAGGGGATTTTTTTCTCTGGAATTGCCAGGCAGAGATTTTTTTTCTTCTTCTCTGGGATTGCCAGGCAGAGATTTTTTTTCTTCTTCTCTGGGATTGCCAGGCAGCGAATTCTTTTTTAAAGATCGCCAAGCGAAGAATTAAAAAAAAAAAAAAAAAAAAGACGGGACGCAGCGCACGCAGCACTGCACGCGCCCAAATTCTGGACGCAGTGCCCCGCGCGCGCGCCCCCGCTTCCCCTCCCGCTGGACGTAGTGCGAGCGGTCTCGCACGCGTCCGCGACGGCGCCGGGGCACGCCTCCCTCCCCTCCGCGCGGACGTCCGTCCGCCTCCCGCCGGAACGCGGGATCGCGCGATCAGCCCCCCCGTTGAAGGTTGTGCGTTCAACATTCACACCGATCTCGTGCGGTCCTTTCACACCCAACGGTTGTGGAGGGAAGAGGTACTTTCGTTATTCGTAGATGACTACTCACGAAAGATGTGGGTTTTCTTTCTCCAACTGAAATCTGAAGCTTTCGCATTCTTCCGGCAGTTCAAGAAATCCATTGAGGAGTCAGGAGCTTCTATTAAAACCCTCCGCTCAGATCGAGGGGGGGAGTTTACCTCTAATGAATTTTTTGCATTCTTAGATAAGCATGGAATCAAGAGACAGTTAACAACCACCTATACTCCTCAGCAAAATGGAGTTGCTGAGAGAAGGAACCGTTCTATCATGGAAATGGTTCGTTGTATGCTCACAGGAGCTACTCTTGGGCAACAATATTGGGCAGAAGCTGTCACCACTGCAGTATATCTGTTGAATAGGGCACCCACAAAGGCCCTAAAAGGAAGGAAGCATGGAGTGGTCGAAAACCCTCCATATCTCATCTACGTATTTTCGGATGTCACGCTTTCATGCACATACCGAAAGAGAAAAGGAAGAAGCTAGATGAGAAAACACTGAGATGTATTTTTCTTGGTTATGATGAGCACTCTAAAGGATATCGTTTGATAGATCCTTTGACCAAGAAAATTCATGTCAGCAGAGATGTTGTCTTTGATGAAGCTTTCACATCACAGAGCACATCTAAAGTACACCTAGATATTGTGGAATCTAAGGAAGAGAAGATTCCTTCATCTACACAGACAGGAGGTCCTTCTACATCTTCTTCAACACCACCGAAGAAGAATCCAAAATGGTGTACAAATACAATCAGAGATGCAAATTTATCCACTCCTCCCAATTTGAACTTGGATAGACCTCATACACGCAATATGGCTCAAAAGGAAAAAGAAGCCAAAGAAAGTGGTGAGGTTGATGATCTTTGTCAATATTTTGAGGAACTTTCTGTAACTCCACGTACAGAAGTAGAGGATATGGATATTGATGATGACAGGGCGTTCATGTCTACCATAGATGATCTTGAACTCGCATCAGTGCAAGATGCTCTTAGTGAGCCTTAGTGGAAGGCCGCTATGGATACAGAGTATGAGTCTTTGATGAAAAATAAAACTTGGAAGCTTGTTGATTTGCCACATGGAAAGAAGCCCATTGGCTGCAAATGGGTATATAAAGTCAAGTACAAGGCAGATGGAACAATTGATAAGCATAAGGCCCGTCTTTTTGCAAAGGGCTATGCTCAAAAGGAAGGCATTGACTACGAGGAAACTTTTGCACCTACTGCTCGGATGACCACAATTCGAGTTATGTGTGCTATGGCAGCACAATATGGGTGGAAAGTTCACTAGATGGATGTCAAAAGTGCCTTTCTAAATGGTGATCTCCAAGAAGAAGTCTACATGACTCGACCAGAAGGATTTGAAGCGGAAGGCCAAGAGCAGAAGGTTTGCAAATTGGTCAAATCCTTGTATGGTCTGAAACAAGCTCCTCGAGCTTGGTATATAAAAATGGACAATCACCTTATGCAGCATGGATTTAAGAGATGTCCGTCAGATGCAAACCTCTATTTCAAGAAACAGGGTTCTGAGATAGTGTTGGTTGTACTCTATGTGGATGATCTGCTCATTACAAGGAGTTCAGAAACTATGATCTCTACTGTCAAAAGAAACTTGTGTAAATCTTTTGAGATGACAGATCTCGGACTTCTCCATTACCGTCTTGGTTTGGAATTCAACCAGAAGGAGCACTCCATCAAAGTGTCTCAGAAAAAATATGCCAAGACATTGCTGGAAAAATATTGCATGACTGATTGCAAGCCAATGGCAACTCCGATGGAGAATGGACTTCAGTTATCGCGATATGATGATTCACCTCGGGTAGATGGTACTCTCTATCGACAGTTGATTGGGAGTCTCATATATCCGACCAATACTAGGCCGGATCTCGTATTTGCTTGTCAACTATCTTTCGAGGTTCATGCGGGAGCCTAAGACCACTCATTGGAAAGCGACAAAACGTGTTCTTCACTATGTCCGTGGTACTATGGAATATGGCCTAGAATACAAGAGGAACAACAAATTCTTCTTGCAAGGATACACGGACTCCGACTATGCCGGATCATTTTATGATTGCAAGTCAACTTCTAGATACATTTTTCATCTGGGATCCGGTCCTGTCTCTTGGCACAACAAGAAGCAATAGGTGGTTGCTATTTCATCAACAGAGGCAGAGTATCGCGCCGCACGTGAAGCTGTGTGCGAAGTGATATGGTTGCGTCGCATTCTGACAAGTATGGGCCATCCATCAAAATCTCCAATACACTTGTTTTGCGACAATCAGGGTGTTCTGAACCTCGTCAAGAATCCAGTCCATCATGAAAGAACAAAGCACATTGACACACAATGTCATTTCATTCGAGATGAAGTTCCAAAGCATCGAATTCAGCTTTAGCACATTCCCACCGATGCTCAAGTTGTAGACATTTTCACTAAGGCACTTGGACGTGTCAAATTTGAATTGTTTCGCAGCTCTCTTTGTATTGCACAATGATGTAAGGGGATGTTAGTAGTCTAGTACAACTATTAGTTATTACATTACCCAAATAATGTAATAAAGGGGGATGTTAGCGTACTTTAGATCTATTTTGTTTATATTACATTATTTAGTGTTTGTTGTTACACTGTTACAACTCCTGTAACAGTTCAGTTTATGCTGGTGTGCTATTCCCGACATTGTAACCATTATTTAATCTGCAGCTGAATAATAAACATTGTTCCGCATTTCTACATCTTTAGTGTTTGCTGTGTTCTGCTTCAGGTATTGCTTCATGGCTAAGGTGGTATTTTCAAAGGCCGCAATGAAGCACTTCATGAACATCCTGGTTATCTTGTTGGAGATGCCAGAGTTGGGGTCTGAATTCCCGCTAATGTCCTCAGACATGTTAATGGGGGAATTCTGATTGGATTCAGATTTAACCTTCTTAGTTCTGGAAGATCTGTGAACCTGGGGTACCGTCTCCTCAACATTAGATTTGCGCTTACCCAAAGCCACCTTCTTGCTGCTGGTGGGGAGAGACTTGGATGAGTGACTACAGAATGAGAGCCTCTCTTGGTAACAGGGTTTGAAAGGCTCCATCACTCAAGGGCTCGCTGGAAAGGGAATGAGCAGGACTATGGGCGGGGGGGATTGGGGGGGTGGACTACAAAGGGGTGGCCGCAATGGGCGGGTTAGAGGCGACATGGTGGTAGATGATGACAAACAAGCCGTGGTGAGTGGGCACTGAATGCTTCTTGCGGGCACCAAAAATAGACAAGCAAATAGAACGGTGGAGAAACGCGAGGAGGTTCATGGGTTTGTAGCCATGAATGTGGTTGACCAGAGCCAGGTGAAAGTTGGTTCGACAGGTCATCGCAGGCCAAATATTGCATTAGGGGAACAACAACTATGGGCCACGGGGAGGGAAGGGATTCATGCTCTAGAGACACACTTGACCATTTAAAATCTTGATAGTTTGGGAACCCCTATAGCTCTGGTTCCCAATTGTGCTTATCACGCCAGACCATACGATCAGTGAGGGGTAAGCCAGAGACTTCAACGATTAGGGTAGGAGTAACCTTAAAATAGAGGTTCTTCACAATGACATGGCCATTCGACCACGTCCTTACGAAATCATCTGTAATGTCTGCTTCTGCGCCTTTAAATTTTGACAAGAAGGGAAACAGTTTGCAGGCATGCATGTGGGAAACCGATAGAGTGTCTAGCTAAAGGTTAATCGGCTTGAGGTAGGCCATGGTGGTGGGAGCAGGGGAAAGTGGAAGGTGGTGGGATGACTCAACCATAGGTTGGGGAGGTGGATATGGATAATGTTGATTTGAAAGATGCGAGGAGGACAAGATAAATAGGCTAAGGGCAGCTCAAGGGACATGCCGATCAGTGTGGGATGGTGACAGGTGGGAAGGCGATGGAAAAGACAAGGATGTTGGGGATTGGTGTAAAGCCTTGGAGTAATATCCACACAGGTAAAAATAAAAGACCTTAGGCACCCGGTTACAACTAGAGTCAGTAGAAAAATTTGCGGGAAACCAACAACATATGTGGCATTGGGAGTTTGTACAGAACTTTGGGAATCAACATTGTGAGGAGAAGAAGTCCACTCGGGAGCATCATGGTTGACAATACTGGCTAAGAGACCAATCATGAGGTGGTAAGGGAGTGTTTGAGACGGAGGCATCCCATGGGAGGTAACATGCTTCAAAACCTGCATCACCTTGATAAATAAAAACATAGGTTAGAGTGGAGGGGAATAAAAGCACCTGGCTTGCCTATTCGTAGTTGCGACGTGGGAGACACCTAGCGGAATGGAGTTGCACCATACCGAAAGAGGTGTTTGGGTGATGCCCATGTTCGCGAGCTTGTCAACAAGCCGATTGGCTTCGCGATACACATGGGCAGCTGTAACTTGGTATTGCCGACCGATAATATTTCTGCTTTATTAAATCAGAGATCTAATGTTCCATGGGGGAATCTTATCGATGTTGATGTAGCCAATGATGTTGATAGAATATCTTTCAATGTGGATATTGTTCCAAGTGCCCTTGATTAGGTTCATACTTCGCCACAACGCTCATGCCTCAACGACGTTTGTTTGGTGGTCTAAATTCTTTGCAAATGCAAGAACAATCTCACCTTTGTGGTTCCTAAAAACTTCGCCCGCTCTTGCCAGGCCGGGGTTCCCTTTGGAAGCACCATAAAAATTGAGCTTCAGCCAGCCTTATGAAGGGGGTTGTCACTGGGCCTTCAACCTAGGATGGGATAGGACAGAAATGGGAATGTTGAGGGAGTGAAGAATCTCAATTTCACCTCTGCAGATCAGGGAGCAAGACCACGAGAGGAGTTGGGAATTCTCAATAGCATAAGAAATTGCTTTGGTAGCTGTGGAGACAGTGTCATTAGAAGTGGTGGAAAAGACTCTGCGAACAAAATTTACTAAATAAGATGGTGAAGGCAACTTTGGAATTTTTGAAAGGGGCAGGCCATTGGATGAAGAAATCCAGTAGGGATTTGGGGTGGGCCCACTGAATCTGGAACATGGAAAGCATGTGACTCAACCCTTCTTTAGCGAAATCGCACTCCAATAAAATATGGCTAACAGATTCCCAGCTGGAAAGACACAGGTGACACCTGTTGGGGATCGGGATGCCTCTTTTCATAAGATTGTTAGTGGTCAAAACTTTATTTTGGATAACGGTCCATGAAAATAAACCTATCTTCGGGATGAGGCATTTGACCCACACCAAACTGAAGGGAATAGTGGGAGTTTGGGGGTTGAGGAGGAGGGAATAAGCTGTCTTGAATGAGAAATCCTTGCTATCAGTCCCTATCCAAACAAGGAGGTTTGGGGTGGCTATGGTGGGGATGATGGTGATTCTCAGTTTACATGATAAAGAAATTCCTGCTCTGGCTAGATGATCATTTTTGTTGCTAGTGGGAAAATTTTTCCAATTGCCTTGGCTATCAATGTAGTCCCTTATCTTGTTTCCCCATATTCTTTCAAGAACTGGTCTTAGGATGGAGATTTTAAGGATATTCAAAAGGGGTTTGTCTTTTAGCCACGTATCATCCCAAAAATTTATCATTTTTTCCTTGCCCAGCTGCCACCGAGTGCCTCTGATGATAAGAGATTTGGCTTGGATTATGGCCCGCCAGAAGGCAGATCCACTAGTAGGGACGCTATCATCCATCAGGGACAAGTGCTGGAGATATTTTCTTTGAACAATGGCCACCCATTCTGCCTTGTAGTTGGAGAAAAGCTTCCAAGACTACTTGGCAAGGAGATCAAGGTTCATGTTGGCAGATCTTCTTTAGCCCGAGATATCCTTGGAATTTTGGATGGCAAACTCTATCCCAGCTAACAAGGTAAATTTGTTTTTCTCTTCTGGGCCTGACCATAGGAAGTTCTTCTAGATCTGTTAGATCTTGGAATGAACAGAAGCAGGAGCCTTAAATACTGATATGAAATAGATCGGGATGCTCTGGAGGATGTCCATAGCGAGGGTTGCCTTAGCTATTTGGGAAATGAGGGCACCCTTCCATCCTACAAATTTGCACTTGATCCTACCGATGAAATTATACCACATGGATTATTTTAGGATTTTTATGAACAGGGGGAGACCCAGGTAGGAGGTAGGGAGATCATCTATGCTGCACTGAAGGATGCAAGCAGTCTTCTGCTGTCTGCTATCGGGGGTGTTGAGAAAAAACATTTACTTTTGAGATAGTTGATTTCCTACCCATAAACACCTACAATATTTGATGTTGGATTCCTAAATCAATATCCTTTGAGTTTCCTTTTCTCTTTATTCTTGCTTTGATGACTTTCCTCTCATTTTTCCATTCCCACAAACACTTTTTTTTTGATTGGTAGAAAGGGTTTTGAAAGGGTCCTTGAACCTTGTACAAAGAGAAATGGAGAAACCAAAAAAGGTTTAACCACCACATACCCAAAAGAAAGCTATGGAAACCAAACCTGAAACAACAAAAAATAGAACAATCTAAGGTAACAAGCAACGAAGGTTGTGGAACCAACCATACTAGCAAGAAAGGAGGGAGAGGAAAACCAAACTAGAACCCACCCAAAAACAAACAGACCAAAAACCACCAGGAAAGACCAAATAAACTTACTTCGGGATTAGCCCATCTACGCTCTCCTTCTCGCTGGTTGGGTCAAGGAGGATGGCCTTAAACGTTTCACTTTTACTGGCAGTAATGGCCTTAGAAACCCGGATCACATGCTAGAGGCCAGTTAAGGCTCTCGACTAGGACTAGTATATATTTTCTAACATTTCAGTTAAGACCTCCGAGGGGTCATGCCTGGCCTTGGATATCATTCTGACGTCCGTGAGGGACTGATCCAACTCAGGTTCAGTGCTCTTAGAAGTAGTGGATTCCTACCAACACTTTCATCTTCATCAATCTCTTATAATTTTCCATACTCTTCACAATGCTATTTATCTTCTAAAGATCTATGTTATCCTAGAGAATCTAAAATTCAAGGAATAACTTAATAAACACTTTCTTATTTTTGTTGGATCAAAAACCCTAAACTACAAGGATGATCCTCCATAGTAATTACTTTCTTATGATACTCTAGAAACCCTAAATTTCCATGGATATCTTCCATATGCATTTATCTATTACGCTTCTCTTGAAACCCTAAAGTGTCATAGGTACACTCTGCACTACTTTTATTTTTATTGCAAGAAGAGTATTTTATGCTAGTTGAGAAAATGAAGATTTACCTCCACCTCATTTTCTTTAAAATTTGCCTCACCATGGTCCTTCATAGCTTTAAATCATTCTAAATTTGAACTTGTGCTTTGTACTTCCCCATACCTTGCATAAATTTCTTTCTAATGGTTGATACGTGTAAAATGTAATAGCCTTTACCCTTGCTTCATATTGAATTTGGTATCATATCCAAAATTTTGCATCTCTTTCTCCATAATTTTTACTTTGCAATATCTCACCGTGTGTCTAGTCTCATAACATTTTTGACATTCAAATGTAATGTTTTCATAATCCACTTGTTGATCCCATTCTCTTGATTCATAATTAATTTTAATGGACTATAGTAAAATATTTAAAATATTACGACAACACATATTTGATTATAAACAACTTGCCTTCTATCCTTAGTAATTGGTCCCTCATGGATGAAATTCCCTAGAGTATTCCTAGTATTCTTCAAAAACTCCTTACTGATAAGCTAATAAGGAAGTCCTAAAAGCCTAATCCACACCAAAATCCTTTTAATAGTTTCTTTCTCCACACTAACATTCTCATTCCATGGTATTAAACACAATGCATCTTTGCCTCTAAACCAAGAGCCATCACCCCTTCAATTTATCCTTAATTTCCAAACTAGAGAAGATGATGAGAAAAAAACATTTTCTAAGAAAGGCTATAGAATAATTTGAATTCAATCCCTAGTTCCATTTGATTCAACTTTGAATCTACAAAAAACTTGTCCAGTATCCAAGGAACTTACATATTAACCCTCTAATTTTAAGAACCTTTATATCATGGTTGATCATCTCATCCTTAATAATCACTTATGACATAGTATTTGTTATGTGGATAAGGTTTGTGATAGATTCACTCTTCATTTTAGCCCTAACTAAGGTATCCATACTTTAAACTAGGGTATCCTTACTTCCAACTAAAGCATCCTTACTTCTAGTAAGGACTTTCAAAAATGACTTTCATGTCATGACACCTAGGTTTTCTTCATAAGAATCCTTTAGTTTTTGAGTTTTTCCTAAGATATGGAATAAGAAGTGGTGCTATTTTCTTGTTTGTACTTTGCTTCCTACTCGCTTCTTGCTCACAATCACAACATTTGCTTGCTTTCTAAAATAAGAAAAAAGTGAACCTTACTCTTGGCTTGCACTCACTCCTTGCTATAAATATATCAAGAGTTCAAGTCCTCTCAACAATTAATGATGCTCCTTGTGGTCTCAAGTCCCATGTACATACATGTAGACACCTTACGTTGACACACCCAAATGAGTTAATTTTTCCTTAGATGCCTAAATCCCCTTTTAAAAGTTGCTAAATTGCAATTTTCCCCCTTCAATCCCTTAGTTTCTAAATTAATTCTCTTGCAATGATATTGCAGGCCTTTGAGATAGACCACAATATCATTATTTAGTTGTTTCTTGCTCAATTTTCAAAAACTAGCTAGCGTAGCTCGACGTGACCCACAATGGTTATGTCAACGATATCACGATCATCTAAAATCGATTGTGATATCATTTTATCAAGACAAGGACTCCAAATCACGGATTCTCTACCCTTCTTGGGATTTTTGCCATTTATGGTCCCATCCCTTGGGTACCTTTATCCTTGCAATTGAATCCCTTGGTGGCTCCCCCTTGGATTTTTTAAATTTCAAATGCAACTACCACCTTAAATACCCTTCCCTGTCCCTCCAAGCCAAGATCTCCTATAAATTAAGGCCTCAGACCTTCATTTTCATAAAGCTCTCTCATGGTAAAGAAACTCTGGCATTTTGGTGATTCAAGATTATAGTTCTATTTGCATCTTGCTTGGAGAAGCTTTGAAGGAGGTCTACTTAGAAATATTGAGAGGAATAACTCCTCTTCTTGGTTGTAGCCTTCCCCTTTCTAGCTCTTTCTCTTATTTTTGTGGTTTTGTTACTAAGTAATTTTATCTATATTACTATTGCTTAATCTACTTTTCTAACCTCTTTCTAAGAGTTGTGCAGTCATAGATCTAGCCTTAGTTTGACCTTGCTCTACTTTGGTGCCTCTAAAGACGCCCATGTTGGCATAGACATGCTTCGACCTATTACATAAAATGATACCGCAAATGATATTTACTGACCATGATTTCATCTGATATAGGCTTTGGGGAAAAATCTAGTGCTTCCCTTACTATCCATGTTGCTTTGTGTCTTCTGCTTATCGTAGCCATCACTTTTGCCTAACCAGCTTAGGCTAGAGATGTGTTTTATCCCCTCTTTTCTACAAACTACCCCAACAAAGGTGATATTGCGGTCCACACTTACCAAGCCTGATTTTGTTCTATGAAATTTGATTGTAAAGCTTGTACCTAAATTTATTGTTATTATGTTTGCCTACTAACTATAGTCTTCTCTTCTCTAGCAAAAAAATCTTCTTTCCAACTTTTGCCATCTCAAACCATCAACCCTGACCATAATTTTCTCTTCATTTCTCATCCACTATAATATTGCAGTCCATACCTAGAGGGAATGATATCATTTTGGTCACAATGTCTTTGTCTATTCTTAACATATTTCATCCTGTCAATTTTAGCATTCTACACGATATCACACTCTAATCTTGGAGCGTGATTTCATACCGTAAGAAAAGGTCTTTTAATTTTCATGTGCTTTTGGTATTTTAAAGAATTCTTTCAGAATTCACTCTAGTCAAGGAAGTTCTCAACTTCCCCTACTCTAGTTGGTCCCAAGACCTAACACCCAATATTTTCAATTCTTGTTGTTTTTCTATTACATGTAACTAAATCACGATAGGAGGTTCATCTACACTAGATGCGATATAATCTCAAACACTGATTCAGGTAAACCTCCTTGTAGATTTTAGTTGCATTTCCATTGAAAATACTATCTATTATTGTGTTCTTTCTCTATTTTTTGTAGATTATGTAAAATGACCAAAAAGGATAAAATGAACCTAAAACTATATTTTTCACTTTATGTTCTTAGCATACAAAATAAAGGGATAAATGAACATAACCTAGTATTTTATTTGTTTATCTCCTTTCTACATTAGGTAATAAAATCAAAGTGCATGTAGTTTACATCAAGATAAATTTTGTATGCTACACTCTCTTGGACCCTTGCCTAACAAAATTAGGTATAAATTTCATTAAAATAAGATCATCATAGGTTAGCTTTTGTCTTATGCATTATTTTTCTTATGCATTTCTAGTCTAAGGTTATTTTATATTTTAGCATTTTAGTCATAAAAACAAACTTAGGTTTTTTCCTAATATACACATCAAACAAAAGGATTTGAAGTGAATCCATAAAACACTCATGGTGAACCCTTCAACCCATTAAATCACCTTGAGGTGAGGGCCTCCATAGGGATTTTAATCCTTGCAGATCCACTAATATTTTTGCATGTCCTCACATTTTGGTGAACCCGACGTGAACACCTCCTTATAACTTTCAAAACCTTAACATAATTAAAAGATAGAAATTTATTTAAACTTAAACAAGACCACTTAATTTTGTTTGCATAGATTAGATCATTAATCAAGATTTAATAATTTGTCTCAAAGCCATCGTGGTAATATTGATATTGAGTCACATATCCAAGAGTGATTGATCCTTGTATTGTTCCTAGTCTAGTACCTCAAGGTTTGCCCTCATGTACAATTGCACATATTGAGGGAATTGAGTCACCTCCAGTATCGAAGGGTATATTGGGGGGTATGTAAATCAGATGGGTTCAAGTATATGGGGAGATCCTCTTGAGGTATATCGGTAAGTTGAAGTTGATATTTATAGCTTTACTACCTTTATTTAATCAATAGTTAAATTAATTAATTAATCTCCTTCTTCCCTTAAACCATGGCTCCTAACCTTCGTAGTAGAAAAAGAATCATGGACCCAAATGAAATTCTTGTATGGGATGATAATGAGCAAATTGATAGAGAAAATCCAAACATAGAAGAAGAAGATGATGATACTTCAACCATGAGATCCCTTGATCCAATAGAAGGGTCCCATGGTCAACTTACCTTTAAATCTTATAATCATATTATAAATTTCTTTAGACAAAATAAATAAAGAAAATTAAAAAAGATTTTCAAATAATCAACAAGTTTCAAATTCTAGTTCCATGTCACTTCATAGATCAAATAATAATCCTTTATTTAATCAACCTCCTATGAATCAAAGTGTAAATCCATTTGCTTCTAATCCAAATTATGTTAATGCTACAACTATAACAACAAATGTAAGGGGATTTTCTCAACCTCCTCCAAATAATAATGTTCCTTCTAACATCAATAATATCTTCTCTTCCACACCTCATAACAATAATAATAATATTTCTTCTATTCCTCCTAATGTTAATAACTTTTCTTCTTTCCCACCTAATGTTAACAACACTTCAATTCCTCAACAAGCTAATACACATTATCCATATTATTCTAATATACCTAATAATCCTTATAATAATAATATAAATACTTCAAATATGAATCAAATTCCATTTCAAAATCCCATGTCTAATAATTATAATCAACCTCCAAATAATTTTGGAACAAATATACCTACAACTCAACCTTTGATTTTGCAAAATAATAATTCAAATCCAGAAATTCAAAATTTAACATTAGTTAAACAACTTGCTCAATGAATGGATACCATTCAAGCACCTAGTTTCACTTATTCATATAAAGAAATGTGCAATCAACCTTTGGATCCTATGGTAGCATGTCGACCATACCCTAAGAATTTTCCAACACCTCAACTTCCAATGTATAAGGGTACAAAAGATCCAATTGAGCATATAAGAGTGTTTCAAATCGCTTGTCATGACATTGCTTATGATGATATGCTCTTGTTAAAAAAATCTCTAAATATCTTGGAGGTGCAACACTAGAATGGTATTATCAACTACCCTGCCATTCTCTTAGAAATTTTGAAGAAATTGCCAAGATGTTTGTCCAACATTTTGGTGCTTACATGGAAAAGAGAGTTAGCCTCCAAGACCTATATCAACTTAAACAAGCTAAGGATGAGAGTTTTATAGATTTCTTGTCCAAATGGAGAGGATTGGTGGGTAAGTTACATTATACCCCACCACCTAAATATATGTTGGAAATTTTCATTAATAACCTACAAGATCAACTATCTTATGAATTGGAAATTGCAACCGTTACATCTTTTGAACAAGCGGTTGATCTAGCAAGAAGAGTTGAAAAGGCTCTTATAAAAAGAGGACAATTAAAACCTAATAAAGAATAAGAAAAATCTACTAAATCTCAATATAAAAATAAACATGTAGTAGGTGATGGTGTCACCGATAATCGCCAAAGTAATAATGTTAATACCACAAGCACTTTGCAAAAATTGGTACTTAATAAACCTCAAAAACCACAAAGAAATTTCACTAAGCTTAATCAACCTCTATCATCAATTCTTAAGCAAATTTTGGATGCTAAAATGATTGAACTCCCAAATATAAGACAACTTGATACTATTGCTAATTGGTATAATGTAAATCAACATTGTGATTATCATAAAGTGGAAGGACATCTTACAAATCAATGTAAAAGACTTAAACATGTTCAAGATTTATTGGATGAAGGTCACCTTGTTTTAGGTGATTCTGAACCTATTGCTTCCACTAATCAAGATATGGGGATATTTCAAAATCCCCTACCTAATCATGATCAACAAACAACTAATCAAGTTTCATATCATAATGTTCCACCTCCATATCATAATATGATTGGGATGATATTTGTCACCACTAGACAACAATCTCAATCCCAACCATCTCAACAACCTCAAACTCAAGATAATCCAACTTCAAATCAACCTTCTAGACCACCATTAATTCTTAGAAATAAAAAAATTTCTAATTTTGATAAGCCACCTTTAATTCTTAAACCTCAATCTAAAACATCTTTTGATCTTAAACAACTTGCTAATATACTAGCTAAAATATCTCTTCTAGAACTTCTTCAAACTTCTTCTATTCATAGAGAAGCTTTAATTAAATTATTAAGTCAACAAATAGTACCCCAAGATCTTCCACCAAATAATCTTGCTAATGTTGTTGGATCTCTTGGGGTTAATAATATAACATTTTATGAAGATGATCTCCCTCTTCCAACCATGCAAGGGGAATATCCCCTTTACATTACAGGCTACATAGGAGATAAATTTATCAAAAGAATTTTGGTAGACAATGGGTCCTCCCTAAATATATGTAGCCTTCAATTTATTCAAAGATTTGGAATGGGAGAAGAAGACCTTGAAAAATCTGATATAATCATAAGAGCATTTAATAATGGAGCCCAAGAATCTTGTGGGTCCATAACCTTACCTCTTAAAGTTGGACCAAGAATTCTTAATACTCTTTTCTATGTCATATCTTGTCCAACTTCCTTCAATATTCTTCTTGGATACCCTTGGATTCATGCCATGAGGGTCATCCCATCAACTCTTCATCAATGTCTTAAATATGAGTATCAAAATAAACTTATTCATATTCCTAGTGATCCTCAACCTTTTCAATATTGCACTATGGTTGAGGTTGACAAATATAGGACAAACTTTTGTCCATCCGTATCTTCAAATAAATTTTCTTCTTCATATACTTCTTCTTCTTCTTCACAAGTAACAAAGAAACTTAAAAGCCTAACTATTAATGATGAACCTCAAATAATCCATCCCACTAATATAAATATTCAAACTAATCAAGATCCATTTATAGATCTTGCTATGCTACCACCTTCACCAAGGACTTTAGGATTACCTCATAAGAAAGGTGAAGTAGTGCATGTTGGTATGTGCACATTTACTTATACAGGGACCTCCCACAAAGAAAATATTAGTGGTAGCAATCCATATCCCATTGAAAAACAATTTTCAACATGTTACTTATCTAAGGATTATTCTCTACCTAAACAAATTCTAACTAATATGGGATACCAAGGAAAGGGCTTAGGCCTCAAGAACAAGGAATTAAAGAACCATTAGAGGTTGAAATTTGGCCTAGAAGATGTGGAATTGGTTATATCCCTAATAAAAATCAACCTTTACCCACAGATTTGGATGATGATCAAATTATAACTTATGAATAATTCATTAATCAAAATGGATTATAATGGAGTGATAAATATGAAGAACCTCCTTCCCCATCATCAATAATATTTTGTGACATCAATTTAATCACAATTGTTCATCCTAAATTAATTGCAACCCAAGGTGAATACATCGAAGGAGATATATTTTGTGATATACCTCATGAATATATACTTCAAAATAACTTTTTATTTGATGGATTTGTCCCATGTGTAGCTCATATTGAATCTATTAAAAATGAAGAAGAAGAGCAAGTGTCTTTAATCCCGAAGACCTTGAGCAATTAGGGGTTCTTCCTACCCCACTTAATTATGAGGATGAATCACATATCCTCATTGAGGAAACCATAGATATTAACATTGGAACTATAGAAAATCCTAAAATTCTTAAATTGGGACAAGCTCTCACCATTAAAGAACAAGAACAATTAACTAATCTTTTAAAATAATTTTAAGACATATTTTCTTGGTCATACACTGATATGCCTAGTCTAGATCCCTCTCTAGTTATGCACCACCTAGTGGTTTGACAAAATGCTAAACTTGTTAAACAAAAATTGAGAAAAATGCACCCTAAAATTACCTTAGCCAAAGAAGATATCCAAAAGCTTCTCGATCTCGGTTTCATTAAAGCCATCGATTATTCTAATTGGATATCCAATATCGTACCTATTACCAAGAAAGAAGGCACAATCAAAATATGCATCGACTTTTGAGATATTAACATGGCATGCCCTAAAGATAATTTTCCCTTACCTAATATTGATATGATTGTATATTTCATAGTTGGATGTGGAATGTTATCCCTAATGGATGGTTTTTTAGGCTTTAAACAAATCAAAATTTCCAGTGAAGAATAGTCTAAAAACACTTTCATCACTCCTTAGGGAACCTTTTGCTATCAAGTTATACCTTTTGGTTCAAACAATATAGGTGCCACCTATCAAAGGGCTATGATGTATATATTCCATGACTTTATGCATGATATTGTGGAAGACTATATGGACAATCTTCTCGATCGCTCCATTAATAAGGAAACTTATATACAAGATCTAAGGCAAAATTTTGAACAATTATGAGAATACAAATTTTACCTTAAGTCCTCTAAGTGTGTATTTAGAGTCACATATAACAATATTTTAGGTTTTATTGTGTCTAGAAGAGGCATTAAAGTTGAACCATCCAAGATATTGGCTATTAGAGATATGCCTCCTCCACATAATTTGAATGAATTGCATAGCTTGCAAGGTAAGCTTCAAGCCATTAGGAATTTTATTTCTCAATTAGATAATAAATACCAACCCTTATTTAGAATCCATATTAAGAATGTAGAATATAAGTGGTATAACGAGTGTCAAAGATCTTTTGATGAACAAAATAAATATCTCACATTCCCTCTCGTCCTCATTACACCTAATACAAATAAACATTTTTTACTCTATATTGCTACTACAAATCAATCCTTAGGGGCTATGTTATCCCAACATGATGATCAAAACAAGGAAAAAACAATTTATTATATCAATAGAACATTTATTAGTTATAAAACCTGTTATACTCCTTATATTTGCCTTGCTGTAGTGTTCACATGTTAGAAATTGCAACATTATATGCTTTGCCATAAGACATAGGTAGTTGCAAAGGTTGATTCTCTTTGCTACCTCATTTTGAAGCCTCATATTTTAGGACATGCCACCAATTGGGTCATCACCCTCAATGAGTTTGATTTAACCTTAATTAGTCAAAAAACCATAAAAGGTTAGGTAATTGTTGATCAGTTAGTTGTAGCTCCTTTAGAATCAACTCATCCCCTAGTGATAGAGTTTCTTGATGTGTATGTATCCAATATTGAAGAAGAACCTCAATATTCTTAGATCCTATATTTTTATGGAGCCCATTGCTTGAAGGGCACAAGATCAAGAATCATCCTAGTCACTCCTCAAAAGTAGTTGATCCCTCTTTATTTTAAGTTGTGCTTCACTTGCACTAATAATACTGTAGAGTATGAAGCCTTGACCTTAGGTATTTGTGATACTTTAACATTATAGGTTAAAACCCTCTCTATCTTTGGTGATTCTCAACTTATGGTAAATCAAGTTAATGGTGTATATCACACTAAATATGAAAAGTTGAAGCCTTACAAAGACATTGTTGCAAAGCTTATGTTAGCCTTTGATAAGATAACCATAGAATATATTCCTAGGTCTTCTAACCACCTTGTGGATGCTGTGGCTACATTCATCTCTCTTATTCCCTTAGAGCTAGAGGATGATAATGCTACCATTATCATATACCAACCTCAAGAACCTACAAACCCTAGCTCTAGTTAGTTTCCTTTATATGTATTGATTATCGAAGCTTATTCATATAAGCCTTAGTATAAATATATATTTTTCTTAAAATATGGCATAATACATAAAGGCTTAAAACACAATAAAAAATTATTGCATAAAAGAGCATGTATATTTGTGATTATTAGCTATATCTTATATCAATAGTATCTCAATGGAATCCTTTTATGATGCCTTGATCTTGATAAAGCTAAGAAAGCTCTTCATGAAGATCACAAAGGGTCATGTGGAGGTCATTTTAGAGGTAATGTAATTTCCCAAAATATCTTCCAAATGGGTGTTAGAGTTGGAGTATATTACATCATTTGGGTCATGTAAATGTACCACCTTAGGTACATAGTTAGGATAGGATATTACTTTAGGGGGAAGTTATCTAGTTACTTCAAGAAATGTAATAAATGCACAAGTGGCATGTGCAAGTTGTAATGTGCAAGGTGTCCCCTTGTACAAATAGTTAGAGTGTTGGCCAAGGAATATATCTTCCTATATAAATGGTCTCATAGTATTAGATAACACACATAACATAACATAGTAGATCATAGCATCTCATATCATCTCATATCTCAAGTACTCCTATATGGAGTACAATTTAGATATTTAGCTCATATCAATGGAGTGACCATTTCCTCCATAGAGCATTGTATTTTTGTCATTTATATTTATAGCATACTTTAGTCATATTGTTATTTCACTTTATTTCATATTTTTTATATTTCATTGGGACCTGTGTTATATCTCTCCACAACATATATCCTCAAAAGTTAACAATGGTATCAAAGCCATGGTGCTTTGAGATAGGAGGACCTAAATCCATCATAAGAGAAGTCTAGTAGAACAAGAGGAATAGGGAGAGTCATCATTACTATCATTGGACTACATATTTACAAACCGGATCTACCATTGAATGTCACTGTATGCAAAAGTTTCCATTAGGATTAATTAATAGAAAAAGTCATAATAGTCAGCAAGATTAGAAAAGTGAGGATTAAAATAAATCTAATTTGCAAAAAATCTAAAATTACATTTGGCTAGTGTATTTCCACAGAGTTGTAGAAAAACTCGTGAAGACTAGGACTCAACATTCAAACCACTAGTTTGTCAAATCAATTAGTGAAGATTTTTATCTCCAGAATTATAAATTCTTTCGTTCCAATTTCTAACAGCTTATTGCAATAAAAGGATATTCAAGAGAAATTTGGGAATATTTCTACAAGATATTTAGGGAGAACATCTTCAGTAATCATTCCAAAAATTGCAACAACAAGGTAGAAGACTAAATATTTCAAAGAACTCAAGAAAGGTCCCATTACAAGAGCTGCAATCCTACAAATTGTAGAAGTAAAGAAAAGGCCACAGTAGCCTTATAGCAAACTCAATAAAGAAGAGACTCCAAAATTTGAGTCATAGGAGGGGATAGGAGATTGGTGATCTCCATTCAAGATCAATACCTATAGAGTGTAGAAGAAGAATAGGCAAAAGAAATCTAGAAGAAGAATAGGCCAGAGAAGCCTAGAAGAAGAATAGGCCAAAGAATTCTAGAATAAGAATAGGCCAAATAATTGTAGAAAAAGAAAAGACCAAAGAAGCCTTGAAGCAGAAAAGGCCATAGAAGCCTTAATTCTGAAGAAAAATTTAGAGAAGGATTCTTGTTTCAAAAAGAAAATTCTTAATTCATAAGTAAACTCCAAATAAGAGTTCCTAAAGAAAAAATTCAAAGAAGAAGTTTTCATTCAGAAGAAGAATACTTGACTCAAAATAAATACTCCAAAGAAGAGTCCAAAAAATAGGAGATTGGTGATCTCCATCAAAGCCTGCAAATTGTAGAAGAGAAAGAACCAGTGAGGTCCTATTCCAAAATTCAAAAGTATCAAAATCAGAGATCTGATAAGATCTCATCACCAACACTTAATGAAGTAGAAAGTTGAAGAAAAGGTCTTAGGAAAAATACTAGAGAAGTTGAAATATAGAAGACCTTGGAGAGGTCTCAAGGGAAAAAAAAAAACCTTAGAGAGCATTGTGGCAGAGCTCATAAAAGCATCATCAAAAGTTTTCCTCGGAGAACTCATTGGAGAAATCCACTACCAAGGAGAATCACTTCATAGTGAAGGACTTGGGATAATTGTTGCCATTTGAAAACAAGCCCAAGAGAAGAAGAATTTGGCAAGGAGTGCCAAATCCCTAAAGAAGAATCCAGTGAAGACCTTAAGAAAATTAGAATCTTGAGAAGAAGAAGATCCCGTTTGAAATCAAAATTTGATAAGAAGCTTGAAGGAAGATTTAGACAGATTAAGCCACCAAATCCAAAGCTCAAGATAGAAGGTTTGAGGCTAGATATTTGTGAAGGAGAAAGATATTTGGGATAGCCAACAAAGAAGTTGCATATCCATCTACTACAAGGAAACAACTTAGCAAATCAGGAGCACCAAGATCTACATCATCTAATTTAGAAGCCATAAAAAAAGGTAAGCAACTAAGGTGAAACTAGTTGAACTTTAGATTAGGGTTCATTATCAAATTCCATTAAGCACCATATTTGGATTAAAAGTTACATAAGAATAAATTGCATTATAGTCTTCAAGAAAATGCAAAAATGGAAAGTTCATTTTAAGGATTATTTGCACATTAATTTGGAGTTGAATAGATTTCAAAATTACAACTATATATAAAATACCTATCATCTACTTTGGAAAAAGAAAATAAGACTAGATTCTACAACCTTGTTTGTAGTGAAAATTTGCAGAATACTTATTAAGGGTTCATTACAGATTACTCTTAAAAGTTGAAGAGATTATTAAGTGCATTTGAAAATATTTTGAGCGTTTATTGGAGTGATAAGATGATATTGTTAGTGCATTGAATTGGTACTATTATTAAGATAATTTGTACTACACTAATTACTCTAAAAAAATCTTAGTTTGTGTTTGTTTATTGTTAAGAATCAAGATCACAAAAACTAGTAACTTAATCAAAGTGTTTAGAGACACTATTTGGTGCACATAACCTGTAGCATTTCATGGCCCAAAGAAGCCACCAAAATCAGATAATATTCCTCCAAGGAGTTGAGAAGAAATCCACCATTAAAATCAGCAAGAAAAGCTTCAAATAAAGACTTGGTGAATGTCAAGATTCGAAGTGCACCAAAAAGGGGTGCATAAATTACTTCTACAAAAACAAGAGGAAGCTTCTATCTACGTGGTTAAAATATTGGGTTCATTAGAAAAATATCCAAGAAAAAATGGGAAATGTGTCTAATAAAAATACAACCTCAAAATTCTCCATTGCCTTCAATAAAGTTGCCATAAAAATCAGATCTGCAAAAGGAGTGCAATAAGGGCATTCTTATATACAAAATATATTACATATTGGTGCACCAGTCTAATCTATTCTACGTAGGAATTAGGGTAGAGTTTAAAGTACCTCAAAGGCACACTATTCACAAGGTGCAATAGCTTAAGGCAACCAAACATTAGCACACTCTGAACAAAGTAAAGAAGCCTCTTGAAAGGCTCATATCCTCTACGTCATGGACAACCAAATCTACAAGCAAAATACATCACAATATTCAAGGGAAAAAAGAGTGAGCATAGTAGGTTTGGAAAAGAATAAAAGTAAGGTACAAAAGACTATATTCGATGCACATCCAAGGAAAATTCTATACCATTATTGGAGGTTCACCAAAGCTCCACCAAAGCATTGCTCATCACTCCAGTTGGAACCAACTCATAAGAAAGCACCATCGAACAAAGGAAGAGTCATGAATATTACAACATTTAAAGGTGCTCCAAAGGTACGTTAAATAAGTGTTAGAGAAATATCCCATGCATAAGGAGGAAGTGACACTTGTCACTTGAAAAGAAATCCTAACATTCACTACATGAGCGCTCGTCTTTCACACGTTCGAGCAAAGGAATGCTACTAGCAAGAAAGGTGGTACATTAGAACAAGGGAGACACTTGTTTTCATAGAAAATAAACACTGCTCCAAGGTTGTAATGCCCAAATGTTACAAGCATCTTCATTCCCTCCAAGCGCTCAATAAGTGACCACTATGACACTTATCACATAGCACAATAACTCTCTTCTATTAAGCCAAAGACCAAGGAAGTCAACATATTCAGTATTCCAACATTTACTCACAACACAGGCCGAATCACAACATGGAATAAAGGTGAAAGAGCATTAAAAGCTCTGGTCAAGGAGGTCAAATTAGCCTAACATTGAACCCAAGGGAAAATAAATGCACATCATTCTCCATAAGCACTCAAATAAAAGGTAAAGAAGTGGAATGCCATATATGTCTGAGATCTATGGCAGATACATAGAGAATACAACATCAAAGGTAAGGCCTCTACTTTATTAATATTTTCTTTCATTAACCGAGAGTTATAAGGTATAACATTAGGTTGAAATACTAAAGTAAATCAACCATATTTGAAAGCAATATAAAAGAGAGAAAACACATATTAAATAGCCTAATATTTGCAATATTATAACATAGGATAAATAAGAAATTCTACTTGGAAATCAGAATTTCTATTATTGCAAGTAATTATTTTCTAATATTCCACATTAGTGAGTTATAAGGAATACTATATCAAAGAAGAAAATTGGAAATTAGAAATAATAAATATAAAATTATTAAAGGCTATAAAAAGAGGTTTATCAAAGAATATTAAGAGTTGGAAATTAATTGGTATATTTATATCAAAATACATTAAAAGAAAAAAAGGGATCCAACTATTAAAACCTCATCAAATTAGAAAGTTCTTAAATTTCAATAGGAGTAATAAGGCATAAAAGAAGTTGATTTTTGCTATTCTCAAAAATTCACAAAATCAACTCAAAATTGAACTATAATTCTCAAAAGCACTTTATATATCACTAGGGAGATATAAGGCATTCTACAAAGCCTAGAATTTCATCATGGCATCAAACAAATTATTTCTTGTGGAATCCCAATTACTTAAGGGACCAAATTATTTCTCTTGGAAAAATAAGGTTAAAGCAATCCTAGTATATGAAAAAAATTGGGAGATAACTCAAGGAACAACAAAAAGACCAAGCACAAGTGACACTGAAATACAAAATTTTGATGAAAATGATGCAAAATACCTAATTATAAGAACCTTTTCTATCACTGATGAAATACAACCTTAAATCAATTCAGCAAAGACATCTACAGAAGCATGAAAAATCTTAGAAAAGATATTTGAAGGAAAAATAAAGCCACTATCCTTCATCTTTAAACTCAACTACATTCTCTAAAAATGAATAGTGGTGAGAGCATAGAACTATTCCTAAGGAAATTAACAGATATCAAAGGGAAATTATTAACCTCAGAAGAAGAAATTAAAGATGAACTTCTTACTCAATTAACCATGACAACACTTCCAGATAGCTACAAATATTTGGTAACATCTTTACAAGTCCTAAGTAAAGATACTGCTTTTGATGACCTAATCAATATTCTTCAAGAATATGAGGTAGAGAATATAGTAAAATATGAAATGACTAACATTGCATTGACATCAAAAGACAATCCATAGGGAAATATTGCTTCAGCATCAAAAGGACAAAGACCATGGTATAATAGGTATTGTCAGATATGCAAAAGAAAAGGCCATAACACTAACTATTGCAGATTCAATCCAAAGAATCAAAATCAAGGAAATTATATGAAAAATGGGAGTAGATTTCAATCAAGGCAATATCAAAATAATCCTCATCAAATACAAGCTCAATGTCCACCCAATTATCCCCAATTGGAGTATCAAAAATGAATAATTAAGGACATCTAGCTCAAAGGATAGAGGAAATCGAAGAACTAGAAGAATCTAAAAATTATTATGAAGTCAAATCCCTTTCATCAAGAATAAGTTATGAAGACACTAACTACTTTCTTGAACATATTATAAAAAACAAAGAAGAAGAAGACAAGTTTCAAGACAAATAAGAAGAACCATATTGAAGATTGAAATCTTCAATAACCAAATAATGTAATACAGGGGGTTGTTAGAGTTAGAGTATATTACATCATTTGGATCATGTAAATGTACCACCTTAGGTACATAATTAGGATAGGAGATTACTTTAGGGGGAATTTATCTAGTTACTTCAAGCAATGTAATAAATGCACAAGTGACATGTGCAAGTTTTAATGTGCAAGGTGTCCCCTTGTACAACTAGGTAGAGTGTTGGAAAATGAATCTATATTCCTATATAAAGGGTCTAATAGTAGTAGAAAACACACATAGAATAGCATAGCAGATCATAACATCTCATATCATATCTCAAGTACTCTTGTATGGAGTAAAATTTAGCTCTTTAGCTCATATCAATGGAGTGACCATTTCCTCCATATAGCATTGTATTTTCATCATTTCTATTTATAGCATATTTTAGTCATATTGCTATTTTATTTTCTTTCATATTTCCTATATTTTATTGGGACTTGTGTTAGATCTCTCCATAACATATATCCTCAAAAGCTAACAATGGGGTACTATTAGCCTTCCATGGAGAAGGATGCATGTGACTATGGTCAACACTGTAATAAGTGTCAGCATCATGATAATATTATTCATGTATCTTTACAAAATATTTAAACCCTATATTCCTATTGGCCATTCTCTATATGGGGTTTGGACATCATTGGAAATATTAACCCTATATTTTTTGATGGCCATAAATTCATCATCATGACCACAAGATATTTCACCAAGTGGGTAAAAGCCATGCTATTATCTAGTATCACTAAAGTTCAACTTTTCAAATTCATCCTCAATCAAATCCTTTGCATATATGGGATTCCATATATCATAATCTTTGATAATGGAACACCTTTTAAAAATAAATATGTTAATAAATTTTGTGCTAAATATAAAATCCAACATAAATGGTCTACTCATTATCCTCAAGGAAACAACAAAGCATAAGCCTCTAATAAGACAATACAAATCCTTAAGATGATGGTTAATATGATTGGCATCTTCAGCTTCACCCTACTTTATGGGCTTATCGTACTAGTGTGTGTATGCCTACAAGATCAACCCTACATGTCCTAGTATATAAGGTTGAAGTCATCTTTCACTTCAAACTAGATATCCCTTCTTTGTGTGTCTTGCTATAAGATGCTTCCGTCAGCAATGAGTATCATCTTACCCATATAAATAAATTAGATCTACTCAATAAAAAGTACATTAATGCCTTAGAGCATCTTTGAGCCTATCAAAATAGGCTCAATTATTCCTACACTAAGAAGATACATAATTTTTATTTTAAAATATGGGATTTGTTGGCACAAAAAACTCATAATTGCTTTCAGGTTGCTTGTGTATATAAAGTACAAAGGATGATGACACATACCACCATAACAAATGACAAGTGTCAAGGAGACATGTCCAATATAAGTACACATTAAATTTAACATTCTCCCTTAATGTATAATTTTCTAAAAAAGGTAAGTCAACATTAGAGATGAGTGGTCAGGAAATTTCACATTGAAGACCTTGTACTATGATGACTACATGAACACGAGACCCAAAGCTAGATTTGATGATAGGGTGATATGGCTTGGTTTTAGATTTATTCAAACGGTATACGAAGCCAACAGTTTCACCATCGTGAATTTCATTTCTGGCACCTCTTGGTTACCCTCCACTAGGATTGCTTTCATTGGAGGTTTGCTAGTTTAGTTTACTATCATAATATATCATAATATTCTGTGCTCCACTACAAAAAACATAAAGGCCACATGTGTCTATCAAACCAGATATTAATTCATTCATCTCACTATGTAGGAGAGGTTTAAAAAACTTTGGACCATAAATTTTGAGGTGCGCATCATGGGGGAGCTACTACTACCCATAAACCACTATCTGCCATGCATGATCCTCTACCACATAACCACGATCATTCCAGATTGGATTGCATAAGCTAAGGTGGAAATCCTGTGTGTAGATCCAAAGTGATGATGGAGGACATACAAATTGTCTTTATGCATAATGTGCTATGGGCGTGCTTGTTTGTTGCACGTGAAATAACTATAGCCAAATATCTCTCTTGTTAGAAAACTTGCAGTACATAGGCCTTGTGAGTTTCTCTTGGCATCATATCCCATCAGAACTATGCAATTAATATTTTTTGGGGTGGAGTAGAATTGGGATGGGTGGCCTTCTAGAAAATCCTAGGGCTGCACCATCTTTTAAAAAAAATTCTAGACCCCTTTTAAAAAACAATTCTAGACCAGATTCAATGCTTTTTTCAGCCATGTATTTTTCTTTAAGCTTTATGGTTTTTGATCCATATAAATGGAGAGCATACTCCCTAAGATTTTTAGAAAAAAATTGGGGAGGAAAAAATAAGGGGGGTTTCCCTAAGGGAAATCTCCTCTCAAGATCACAAGCTTAGGATCCTAAACCGCTATGATACCAAATGTTGGCACATAAAACTCATAATTGCTTTCAGATTTTTGGTGTATACAAAGTAAAAAGGATTATGACACATGTCACCATAATAAATTATAAGTATCAAGAACACATGTCAAGAAGAAGTACACATTAAATTTAATAAGACCTTATCCTTAAATAAAAACATTGAATATTAATGCTTGAACTGATTTAAAAGGTAAGTTTGAACCTAATTGGTTAGGCCCCTTTGTCATTATGACTAAGTTTGGCTCATAAGTCTATCATCTAAGATGAAAAATATCTTAAATAACTCATGGAAATTATGCATATTAAGAGATACTATGCATGATTGTATGATTTTTCACTTGCACTATGACATAATTTGGATCTTTTAGAATTTGAAGAAGGGGTTGAGGTCTTGATAAAGGATCCTCATCCATTAGTCACTTATCACATTACCATTTTATTCTTAATGCCTCAACTACTTCTTCAACTTTCCATAATGTTTAGAGAACCAATTCTTGTTCATCTAATTTCAAGTCCTCTACTTCTACCAGATTGCCCAATATCCTCTTTGTTCCAATTTGCATATTCCTTTTATATATGCACAATTTTTTAACATCTCTTACATAAATTGATTGGTATTTATTCTTTGCATTTATGCTTGAAATACATTGCATGACTTCTTGACATATACATTTATGCATATATTTTCTTGTTGATATAGAATTTTTGGGATTTTACAATGAGGTAATGATGACAACTAGTTAGGTTAGCTCATATGCATTGCACTTGCACTAGGTCACTAACACTTAGCGAATCCCCAATCCTAGGGAATTACCTTTGCTTTTTCCACCAGGATGCTAAGGTTACCCTGAGATACAGGGCTAGTACCATGCTAGTGGGACTGATTTCCTTTATTACATTTGACATTTGCATGATTACTTGCATTAGTAGTTGGCACACTACCTCACTTTATTATCCTCTCTTTTCTCTTTAGTACCTTTTCTCCTTCGTTATCTTCTCTTGGATCCCTCACAATACAACATGAAATAATTCTTCTTCAAAATCAAGCATAATCTCTAGAATGATTTTTTTGTCTCCTATTCCTAGGGTGCTATTAGATGTGAAGTATAATCCTTGCTTCTCATTTAATCTGAACCTTCATCTTACCCACGTGTCCAATACCAGGAACTTTGGTTTCTATGATGTCAAATGATGATCCTAGTTAGAATATGCATTTATCATCTCTATATCACTATATTTTTATGGCTAATGGATCCATTGTTTCCCATAGGTATTTAGTACTTGAGTAAGTGTCCAAACTTAACTCAATTCCTCTCTTTTCCTTTCACTTTTTTCTTCTTGGTTTTTTGTCTCACCTAGTTGCTTGTCACATTGAGTGGGGAATTATGGCTCATAATTATTTGAATTGTGTAGATGCATATTACTACATTTATGTCTATCATAGGATATTAACACTAGGATTCATCACCTACTACTCAAGCAATCGTTGTCTCCATTATTTTTTCTTGTATATCCCTTGACCTTGCAAGTAAATATATTTTTTCATTTCATCAAGTCAAGGTATATACACTAGTCATATTTCTTCTTTCTTATCTATTACTCCTAAACAACTCCAAATCAATCTAGAGAAATATCCTATTACATTTATTTGATAAGCATGAGTGTGTTTCATACTCCACTTGTATTTGGGCATAATTGGGCACCTCTCCTGGTTGGTTCAAATATTATGGGGATCACCTTCTTCCTTTATATTGATCATGTTTTTTTTTTTATCTTCTTTCTTCATTCAATGATGGATTACAAGTCCTTAATCTATTTTGTGCTGACAATTGAATGAAGGACCTCAAGACCATTACCCCATATCATTTGTCATTATTTTCTTTTATTTTTCTTCCATAGCACTATGCATCCAAATTTATTCCCTTATATTTTATTTTCCTTCCTTTATTCTTCTTACACATCCTTTTGATCATCCTTCTTAAACTATCATAGTTCACTAGGCTTTTATTGATTGAGCCTTTTTATGCTATATGATCAATAAAACAAGAGAAAACTATGGTATCATGTGTGGATGATAAAATTGATTCCTCTCTATCTCCTTGTGTCTATCACAAACCTTATTATCCTTTTAGCTATTGAGGGATGCTCGTAGGATAGACTAGATATTGCATGAATACAATTTTATGATGTTAATGTGACCACTAGTTATTCTGCGAGTGTCTCTCAGTTGTCAAGATTTTAACCAAGTAAATTCCTCATTTTTTTTCTCTTCTCATTTTCTTGCACTAATAAGAGCATGGGGGAAAGGTATGATTATCTCTTAACATTTTTATATGTCATGTAATTTTAGGTTACTAGCTATCTTGCCTTCATCTCTTGTTTACCCCTTTGCATAATTACTTTGATTTTTGTCACCAATTCCTTCATCCTTCTCACTAACAAGGGAATGATGGTAGGATATACTCACTTTTTAATATTTGTGCATAACCATATAATGTTAGGTTGTTGGTTATCTCACCAACATCTCTTGTTTTCCTTCTGTATGATCACTTCTATCTATCATATGTTCTAGTAGGTTGAAACCCATTACCTCCCATGATTGATTTGTGTCTCTACACATATCTATCTAGTGAAGTTGATGGATTCCAACTATTAGATTTTTTGTTTTATCTTACTTCCTTTATTATTTCCTTATCAATCAATATACCTTATATATTACACATATTTTGTATAATATTGTAAATATCTATATTTTTTACATATATTTTGTACATAGCATAGGTTCACATAGACCTTAATTGGTCACCTCTTTGCTTATTTTACACCTTAACCGATCGCTATTCACATAGACCTTGATCGACCATTGACCATCTTAGGATTTAATTGGTAATTGCTCATATAGGTCTTCATTGGTCACTGACCATCTTAGGCCTTAACGTGCTACAAATCATTATACATATCTACTATATGTAGTCCTTAATGACCATTATATATATTATATTGGATCATTTATTGACCCCTTATCTTATATACTTAAGCATATGTTGGTATTGGTCACACTGGTCTCATGCAACCTACGCTGATCATGGTCACATTGTCTAAGCACCTCTTCATATCCTTCTAGACCAATTCACACCTCTTTTGACAAATTTGTAGATTCTTCTTCCCTTCTATTTTTTTCATCATTCCTAAATCGTGTCTTAATCATCATAATTAAATCAACACAAATTAAAATTAATCAAATATAACACATATTAACACACTTCATCATAATCACAACCAAAATATCTCTATCTCATAAGCTTTCATCAAAGGGTACATCATGTATGATGTGTAGGTGTACCACAATCTAAAATTGATACACTAAGCCATCCTCTTTGTCCCTCCCTAGGAAGCATGCTACAACAAAAAATTGGAATGTCATCCTACCCTAATCATGCGAGCTATAATCACCCACTTCTTCCACTAGTAGTGGTCACAGTGGTGGTATATCCATGGATTGTGAGATGGTCCTCATCCATTTCCTTGAGTGAATATATATCTAAGATCAATGAGATAGTGATGATGACTATATCTACCTCTCAAGTATAGTCTAGTGATATAACACATGCTAGTACATTTCTTGATCTCCTACCATCTAGAGGTCATTATGTGTTTATGCCAGCTCATCCTATAGGACCACAATAGCCTGATATTGCAATCCATCCATTGCAACTACGATCCTCTCTACCTTGGCCAACTACCTCTCCCTATCCAACTTGACTACATATCCTCATAGTTAATCAACCTCTTTCCTTACTACATATTGCTTTGTTGTAACCCAATATTGCTCAACTACCACTTGATCTCACTCAATGGTGATCTGGATGATGGTCCTCCATCACTCTGTCAACCTATGGGATTGGTATGATAGGATATGATTCCTCTCCATTATCAACCCATCTGTATGCCTATAGTCAGGTCACCTCAACATGTAGGACATCCCTCTTGGCTATAAGATCCTCTTAACTCATTGTCCTTATAGGACCTACCTCTATTGCCATGGGGGAAAATCTTGTAGACCCTCTTCTCTTGGTGATATTATCATCAAAAATTCCATTTAAATAGTTATGTGATCTATAATCCTCACCTCTACTCATGTTTTCCTGGGCTTCCCTACCTCCCTACTCCTATTATTTGTCTAATGGGTTTCCTATTGGTATGCTTGTAGCATGCCAATACTTATATCTTGGTACCTCTAAATAGGTATCGTTGAAGAGATTCTAATTGGTAATATTGATTAGTATTAGCACTAGTACCCTAGGGCCACCCCTATATTAATGAATTATGGGTCATATTTTACCTCCTTGGAAAAACTAGTAGGGTCAAGTTATATCCCTAATATTTCTAGATCTCTCACCATCCACTTGTACTAGTAATCCCCCATCTGTGGTCATTGCTAAAATAAGTCAAACTGCCTCTACACCTGGTCAAAATTATGTAACTCTTGCTTATCCTAGTCAGTAATGACCTAAAAAATCTATTGAATCTATGCTAGATCCACTCCATCCTTTTCCCACCTTGGGTGTTGATGCCATGGCCTCCAAATCATATTTTGAGGCCTAATATTGTATACCATCCTTTGTTCCAATGCTAGGAAACCAACAAAAGCTTGTTGGCTATGCTCAAAGTGATGGATCCATCAATAGGTCATTGGTATTTTCCCATTTTGAACAACCCATGGCAATCCTTGTGGCCACCTCATCACTAAATGCTCCCAACACCAAACCTGTAATAGTGTTCCACATGCAAAGCCTTGACCCTTCTTATACACAATATCGTATAATGTTTGATACAAGCATATAAGGATTAATGGCCCCCATGCAAACTAGGTTTATTGATATTGCATATCTAATATCACTTCCCCCAATGACCATGGTAGATGCTACATGCTAGTGTGGAAAATTATCAATCTTACCACTAGTTTGCTCAATAAACATGTGATGTCCAAGACTCCATACTAATTGATCATCTCATCAATGTGTATCCCTTTGCTCTTCACCTCATGATATGAATCCCCAAAAATTCTTTGTAGTGTCTCCCTTTACCTTGATGTCCTATAAACCTCCCTACCTTGGATAGGAACCTATAAAATATACCACACATCCTCTAGTATGATAGTAGCCTCCCTTGTTGGTAGCTTGAATGTGGATGACTCAAAGTACCACAACTCAATTAGGCTGGTCATCATGGCTTGATTGTACTCTATACTCAACATCTATGCTAGGTGTAACAGTCTCACTACGTCCAACACATCCCTATCCCCTACTATGAGTTGCTCCATTAATGGCCCCAATATCACCAATGACCACTCCCAAGACTCTAGGATATCCAACTGCAAAATCCAAATCCATTTCCATCATTAGTCTAAAATCATAAATCATCAAATTAGAAATAGAATAATAATTCAAACTCATCAAATTTTCAATATCATCTCCTCAAATCCTAAAACCAACATGACATGACCACAACTCAATCACACCAATCACCCCTAATCAAAAATCCTAACAACAATCCTCTCTCTCTTCATTCTTTTCCCCCCTCTTCTTTTCACTTCTCTTCTCATTTCCTCTATTTCTCCTATGATATCATGTGCTATTTTTATCAGGCATGATATTGCAAAATCATGCCCTGTATTTAGGGATCATGATTTTTTTGACCTTAGATGCAACAATATCGTGGGCCCCTTACAATATCACAACTAACAATATCATGAGATACCTCATGATATCGCACCATAACTGCATCAAATTCTTCTAAACAAATCCAAAAATTAATTTAAAAATATTTAAATCTATCCTAATATAGCCCTAGCCCTAGCCTATCTTGTTGTATTTGATGTCTACATGATCTCCTATGCATGGTGCTCTAACGTCACCCCTCATGATTTCTTCACGATGAATCAAAAGTTCCATTGTCTCTCTTGAGATCTTTTTCTCTCCTCTTACACCATAAGAATACATATTTTTTTACCCTTCCCACCATTTTTACCCCTCCCTTTTCCTTCATTGCTCCTTTTTCCTTTCCTTGTCCTTCTTTTCTACTTGTTTTTCTTGTCAGTTCAAGTTTCTTTAGGAAATTTCCTTTTCCCTCTAAAACTCAAGGGAGTAAACTAGCCTAGGGGTATTTGTGTAATCAATACCTTGTAAAACATACAAAATTTTAAAAGTGCTCAAAATTACATCATTTTAACACTCTCTTCATCTAAACCTTCTATCCCTTTTTGGAAGTCATTTTCTTCAAAACTAAGGGCATCTATTACTTTATTTGATGTATTTATTTTACCATAAATGTATCAAAGAGGGGGAAAATATAGACACCCAAAATTGACCTAACTGAATGAGTCAATTTTTCCTTAGATGCCTAAGTCCCCCTTTAAAAATTGCTAAATTGCAAATTTTCCCCTTCAATTCCTTAACTTCTAAAATTTTCCTATTGTGACAATATTGCAAGTATTTGAGATGAAGAGTGATATCATTCTTTAGCTATTTCTCATTTGGTTTTCAAAAACCAGCTAGCATAACTCGACGTGATCGACAACGCTTATATCAATGATATTGTGATTGTCCAAAACTGATCATGATATCATTTTTCAAGGAAATGAATCCAAATAATAGATTATCTACCCTCAAGATTTTGGCCATTTATGGTGCTATCCCTTGGGTACCCTCACCCCTGTAGCTAAATTTTGAGGTGGATCCCCTTTGGATTTGATAAATTTCAAATGTAACTAGTACCTTAAATTCCCTTCCCTCTCCCTTCTATCCAATCTCTCTTGTAAATTGAGGCCTTGGGACTTCATTTTCATAAAGATCTCTCATGGTAAAGAAAATCTAGCATTTTGGTTATTCAAGGTTATAATTCTAGGTTTAACTTGCTTGGAGAAGCTTTTAAGGAGGTCTATTTGGCAATATTGAGAGGAATACATCCCGTTCTTGGTTGTAGCCTTCTCTTTTTAGATATTTCTCTTATTTTTATGATTTTGTTACTAATTACTATTATCTATATTTTTATTTCTTAATATACTTCTCTAACCTCTTCCTAAGAGTTGTGTAGCCATAGGCCTGGCCTTTATTTGATCCTACTCTGCTTTGGTGCCTCTGAAGACCCTCGTGTTGGCATAGAATTACCTCAACCATGATTTCATTTAATATAGACTTTGGGGGAAAATCCAGTGCTCCCCTTGCTATTCATATTACTTTGCATATTTTACCCATCATAGCCATCCATTTTGCCTAACCAACTTAGGCTAAAGATGTGTTTTATCCCCTCTATTCCCTAAACTACCCCAACAAATATGATATCACAATCCATACTTATCGAGCATGATTTTGTTATGTGGAATTTGATAGTAAAATCTACACTTGAATCTATTGTTCTTATGCTTACCCACTAACCATAGTATTCTATTCTTTGGTAATTAAATCTCCTTTTCAACTTCTGTCATCTTAAACCATCAACCTTGACCATAGTTTTCTCTTCATTTTTCATCCACTACGATATCACAATTTATAGCCATAGGGTATACTATTATTCTAGCCATAATATATCTATTTGTTCTTTACAAAATTCTCCCTATCTATTTTGGAATTTTGTACGATATCGTGCTGTTTGATCTCAAAGCATGAATTTTCCCCATAATCAAAGGTCATTTAATTTTCACATGCTTTTGGTCTTTTAAAGGAGACCATGGAACTTGACTCTAGTCAAGGAAGTTCTTAGCTTCCCCTACTCTAGCTGGTCCTAAGACCTAACACCCAATATTTCTAGTTATTGTTGTTTTTGTATTGCAAGTAATGGCATCATGGTAGGCATTTTTGAGGCACTTTAATAAAATTGTAGTTCATCTGCACTGGGTGTGCTATCATCACATACACTAATTCAGGTAAATCTCCTTGTAGGTTTAGTTGCATTTCCATTGAAAAGATTATTTTTTACTGTATTCTTCTCTATTTTTGTAGATTTCATAGAAAGGTCAAAAAGGACAAAAGGAACCTAAAATTATAGTTTTCACTTTATGTTCTTAGCACAAAAAATAAAAGGGATTAAGTAATACAACTTAGTCTTTGATTTGTTTATCTCCTTTCTCTCCTAGGCAATAAAATCAAAATACATGTAGTTTACATCAAGATTAATTTTGTATATTGCACTCTCTTGGACCCTTGCCTAAAATAAAAAGGTTTATTTTCTTGTAATTTAGGTATAGCTTTAATGAAAAGAAAAATCATCATAAGCTATCTCTTATCTTATGCATTTCTAGTCTAAGGTTATTTTATATTTTGGTATTTTAGTCACAAAAACAAACTTAGGTGTTTTCCTAATATACACATCAAGCAAAAGGATTTGGAATTGAATCCTTCAACCCATTAAAACACCTTGAGGTGAGGGCCTTCATAGGGATTTTAGCCCTTGAGGATCTACTAAGTTTTCCATGCGTCCTCACAATACATAACATTAAAAAAATATTATCAATATTGCTACTTGAAATAGCCTTTATTTTGTTATTAAGGAACAATAGTTGCTGCTCTAATTGTCAAGTTTGTCTAATGACAATGTAAATATATGGATAATTACTATTGTATTGCATTTATTATGGTATAAAAATTGTAGTAGTTCTTAATAATAGTTTCAATTTTAATCCAAAAGGTGATATAATATGCTTCTCTACAAGTAACTAATTTGTTCAACTATTTAAAAAAAATTGTCTTTAACAAAATCATGTGTATTATGGATACAATATATTTTTAAATGTTCCTTGTGGCCTATATTGAATTACCACCTAATTTAATATCATAAAAGTATTGGCTTGTATATTATTCCTTTGCATTATCTAAAGATTTTGGTAGTCTTCATAATGCATCTCATAGGCTTATAATCTCATTCTTTTATTATATTATGTTGCTTATTGATAGTTCATCATTTCAACTTGCTCTATGAGGATATAAAATACATATTATATTCCTTATTAAAAATATTACTACTTGCAATAGAATTTATTTAATTTCTAAGGAATACTAATTGCTCTAGTTTTTAAGTTTATCTAATGACAATGTAAATATACTAGAGATTACTATTGCATTGCATTTATTTTGGTATACAATTTGTAGTAGTTAATTTGTTGGACAATAATAGCCTTGTGATTCAATTGAAATTATTAATAGTGGAGGCATCAAAATTGTTAGACATTTTCAATAACAAGACTAATTCTCTTTCTCTCTCTCTATATATTATATAATAAAATAAGTTAGATGTAACTTCCATTGGGGTCACTTTCATTATAATAACAAAATACTACATTGTTGATAGGTCAATTAAACCACATTCAACTTACGTTTTTATCAATGATATTTTTCATCTACCTTTCTATCAAAGTTATTCATATTTGAAACCAACTCCTTGATATCATTTTCTTTAAGAGATCAAATCTCACTCGACTAGTTGCCTTCTAAGTTTCAAATTTTATCAAGAAAAATCTTAACATCATAATTGGCTAAATTATTTTCTACTTCGTTAACTGTTAAGGTTCAACTAAGGCATTAGAACCTAGGTTTATAATGTGACACTCTTTGACCTCCATTGTTCAACCCAAAATCAAGGGTTAAAAGTTAAATAAGCTAAGGTCCATAAGAATTGCACATATCGGGGCACCCCATACCCCCTTGGATCCATAATGCATGGGAGGAAGCACATGCATTATCCTCTATAATTATTTCAAGATAAGTATATAATTAGATTTTTGCAATTCTTATTTTATATCCCTCCCAATATGGAAGGTTTTTATGAAATTAAAGTGATGTTTCAAAGAACCATAGCAATAAAATTCTTAAAATAGCTAGAACAATCATGAGATTCATCAAAATAATTTTTCTATTATTACTTATTTTGATTTTAGGGTTGTCCCATACTCAATTATATCTATTGAATAATTAATTGAGTGGGTCTATCCACCATTTTTTTTTAATAAGCTATGTGTGGCTTCTATTAGGGGCCACTCCCCTTACAAAAATAAAACATTACATTGCTCTCATTACATTTCTTACAATTTAATTAAAGCATACCCATATTTGACTTTCTATCAAAGATAGTCTCCACCTTCCTCAAACTGCTAAGTTTCCATAATCAACTCTTTTTTATTTTTTAAAGGAACTAACAACAAGAACAAACCTTACATGATACGTAACTCCAACAGATAGAAGGAAAACAAAAATAACAGTCATCCATCAAAGAGGAAATCAGTTCGATTATTTTTCTTCTATAGCAAATGCTATTTCTCCTTTAGAGTGACAAGATCTAATAATGCATTTTTGCACTTCTTGAGGTAATATATAGTTGTAACACATTTTGTAGGATCTTCATTTTCAAAAAATTGACCATCACCGATTATTTCATAATTAGCTTCAAGAATACCATCTAAGGTGCTAATATTTTCCATGGAATTGTTTGGATGGTCTTTAGTAACCATTTGAATTTTATCAATGATCTGATTCAAATTCTCCTTTTGGGTTGAGTCTTTTGTTTCTTGCATGATTCCTATTGGACAATTGGTGTATTTGGAGGATGAACTTCTTTCTTTCAAACTAGGACATTTGAAATTTTCAAATAATTCACATGCAAGACCTTCTCCTCCACCAAGGAGGAATTAGAGCATGATCAAATGATTAGACATATCTTTTTTAGATGGTCATATTGTTGATAGCCATAATATCTTAACGATTTTTTTTTCATATTCAATATTTTGGATCCATTCCCATTTGCTTGAGGAGATAGTAATGGATTGAGATCCAGGAACTAAAACACCCTGAAAAACAACCAATCTTGCTTTATTCATATTAATTTTACTAGACAAATTTTCCTCTGTTTGGGCATCCATATTGAAATGCATCAATGGAATTATCAATTTTGGTGAATATCTTCTCTCCCCAAAACTCCATAGGGAGAGCATAAAGATTCACTTGGATTTAAAAACCATTAACTTCTTTTATAAAAGGGTTGAAACTAGAAGTACAAGGCCTTATACAGATACCCCTTTGTTTGAAAAACCAATTATGTCTATAATCCATTACCCTATCTCTATATGCTAAATTAGAAAAGGAAACAAAAAAAAATGGGTAGGAGGGTTACTTGGAATTTTGTACTTGTCCACCAACCTTTAATGTATCCTTTGAGCTTCTCTAGGCCTAGTATTTTGACCTTGAGTTTGCAGATAATTGTTTGGGTTTCATGATAAATTATATCCAACCCAAATTCATCCTCCAAAATTTTTATAGAGGGTAGAGGTTCATCCATATGCAAACCCAAATATCCCTGAGACATATTGCTTCTGACTAAAGAGGCTTTCTTACAGATTTAAGATATGGTCCACGAATAACCCTATTCCTTCAACACTTGACTACACCTAGGTTTTGCATCCCTTTTGTGAAGACTACAATCAAATTTATCGCTTTGTTCCATCGCTTGAATACACCTAGGATTTACACCCCTTTTACGAAGAAAAATATTATTATCCACCACTCTTTTGATTAGTGAGATCAAGGGAAAATTATTTTCCAACACACATCAAAATTTACTTACTTCATCCAACCCATGTTTTGGGATTTCCCAAACCAAATTATAGAAGGCAAAAATAAATGAAACAAGGGAGATCAATGAACCCTTCCTACAAGTTTAGTATGTTGTAATGAATATTTAAAAATTTTCACACCTCATTTAAATATACATGAAATTATATGAGAAATATATATTTTTAATGGATTATATGGGATTGAAATGAGCCCCACCTGTATTACATCATCACCACATAGTGGTATTATAACAAAGCTTGGATATTATCCATGTATCATTTGGCAAGATTCAAACTTGGGTCTCCTCTAATTATTGAGGAATCTAACTGGTTGAGCTAATACCACTTGATAAGATATACGATATATGTTGAAAATATCTAATTTGACCTATTTTGGCCAAAGGTCAACATTGTATGATGTAATGATGTGTAAGCTTACAGATAAGCATTATGTGATTTTTAATAAGGATTTATGTATTAGCATATGTGCACATGGTTTAACCTTGTTGTGGTTACTAAAACTTCACACTAATGTTAATTGATCAAGTATTAAGTAACATTTAATTAATTATAGACCCATTATATGTTTTCTCCACCTAATTCATTATATTGATGTGATATTATCTTGATAATTTATGTGGATTACTAAGGGTATTCTTCATATCTTATGCATTGTTGCTTTTTCTTTTCACTATATAATTGATTTCTATATGACGTGAGTTGATGTGCTACTTCTATTCATTTTGGAAAATTATGGTAAAATCCAACATGGTATTACAGTGGGTATGGAGCACTGTTATTTGGTTATGCAAATATGATTCTTGGAGCCTCTTCTACTTCTTTTTATCACAAGGACAAATAACTTTTCAAATACTCATAAGCATTTTAACATAACAATAAAATGAAATATTATTTTCTCCATTGTTCAATATCATACTTGGAAGACAAAATGGAGGATTTTATTTCAAATTTCCTCTATTTATGTTCATTGTCTTCTTGTTTGGATATGTAGATGCATGCATTGAGTTTGACCAAGGTTGGACTATTACGTTTTAACATGATAAGATAAGTCTCATGGTCATGGGGTTAGTTCAAGGACACACTTTTTATTGTTTGATCGAGTTTGAAGTATGATAACATCATTTTTTTGTTAGTCTATAGGTGGTAATACATAGAGGTGCCTCTAAGGAATCCCATATATCTTCCTCCCATATTTGCATCATGACATGTTGTCTTATAATCAAGACATAAATATTTTCCCTCATTGTCATGGATGAGGTTGACTATATACTTTTCCTCACAAGTATGATAGTTGGTAATATTTCCAAGAATATTATCTCTATCCTATTCTATTATGGAAGAGTTATTGGCTAAGTGGCCATATATTTTAAATATGGAGTCATTTTGAGCCCTTTCTCAAAACGTATGATTTTCAAGCTCTTTGCATTAGTGCTATTCATTCAAGAACTTTTTATAGGTGGAGGGATATCTTATTGTATGATACTCTTCAAGAATATTATAACCTATTTAAGGGATAAAATTACATTATATATGAATTTTTGCCAAGTGATGATAAAATCTACCCCAAATTTAAATAAGAAAAAGTTATATTTAAGGCATGAAATGTAGACATTAGATATTGTAGAGGCACAAAGAAGAAGGATTTAGAATATGTTTGTGTCCATCCCTTATCTTCATATCAAATTTTTGGTCTATTAGGTCATATTATCTACATATTCTCAAAAAATCCTCATGATCTAAATCTCCATGAGATTTTTTCTTCTCTTTCTAATTTATAGGAATTATGATGGATTTTCTTATAAACAAGTTTTGATAAAGGATCTCTCATTTTACAATGACAATGACTAGATGGATCTCTCTTGAAATTAATACTTACAAGGATATGTGCACTTATGGATGCTATGAAAGGGAATGTTACCTTACAAACCTTTCTATATGCAATGTTAGAAGATGGAAGTAGTTTGTGATGGGAAGTATCTTTAGAGTTTTCTTTATATGAAACATTTTAGTGTAATAAAGCTTCCATTAAATGAGAATATGATATTATTATTATTGTCTTCTATATTTGACATATAAATATACATTATGGGGTGAGGATGTTGAAATTGTATAATTTGGCCTTATTTGGACAAGGTCAATATTGTATGAGGTAATAATATGTAACGTTATGAGCACTGACTATATAATTCTTAGTAAGGACTTATGTATTTAGATTAAAGTACCATGGCTTCACCTTGTAATTATTTATATACTAATCCTTTACCTTAGGAAATTTTATATTAATCAAGGGTTAAGTAACTTGTAATTAATTATTGAGGTATTTATATGCTTATCGACACTTATCCACCCGATCCATTGTATCAGTGTTATCTCATTTTGATCATTTGCATGGGTATCTATGGGGATCCTTCCTCTATTATGTATTATCAATATTTTATTTTGACCTCTAATAATTTGTTGTATGATTTGAGTTGATGTGTTCCTTCTATTGAATCTAACAAAGTATTGTAAAATTTAATAGTATGTGCACATACAACTTAGACTCATAATATTAGATCAAGCAACATAATTCATGATCTATTTAAATATGGTGTTACTGGTGAAAATCCAAAGAAATGATCAACAAGGTACTATTTTCAAGTTTACTTATAATATAATTCAATTAACTTGAGAGGCTTGCAATTCATTGAAGCAGTGAGGATATTAAAGAGATCATTTTTAACAAATTTTATTTTATAGATTGGTGTCTTCATTGTGTTAGGTTAATAATACTAAACAAGTCCTTCATAATTATTTCATGTATTGAATAAATTATGGATAACATAAGAGAAAAGAATATACACTCATTGAAAAGAGAGAAAATAATGTACAAAACAAAAGAACTATTATAAAAATAAATCAAATTATACATCATATAACAAAGAAATAAATGATCCCCAAGGTTTTCTATTATATTACAATGGAATATGAAATGATTATAGTCCAACTCCTGAGCTGTCAATTTCAAATAGTACTCCCATGGTTATCATGCCAAAAAATTGTATAAAACAAGATAACATGGGTCACATTGTTATTTTAAAAACTCTCTATATCCAAGTACAAATTTAGGATAAATGGACATGAAGTATTATCATGGTTGGCCATTGGGTTAAATTGCTCCTACCAATTGTCTAGCCCTTCCAAAAACTATATTGTAAAATGAATATACAAAAATACCAATCAATAATTGCAAGAACAATAATAAATGGATGTTATCACATTATAAATTTTGCCAATTCCAAAGAAGAAAATCCTCTCCAAAAAATAATAGCATTAGCAAATTTGGCAAAATATTTGTTGCTTATGGTTTTTTATCATATTTCTAGATTTGGTCTTAGTATATTTCTATCATAACATCTAAAATAGTGGACAATAACCTCTTTATTTGGACTTGTAACTAATCATTTTCTATAATAATTAACCACTAGGCATAGTCTATAATAAATTATTAGATGTCTTTAGAAGGTGGAATATAGATAGATACTAACACGACACACAATTTTTCTATGAAAGAACTTGTTTTACCATCCAAAAGTTGAATATAATATATTGAAATTACACTACAATCTTGTAAATGATACAATATAATAATTTTATTTTTTAATTTTAACAACTAAAATTAATAGGGTGGTAAAAATTATTGTGTAAGAGTGGCACCAAATTTTTAAGATCTAGTAACTCATCTTATATGGTTTCTTTTCTTGTGCTATACACCACCAAGAAATATGTTTCTATTTCAACTAGTTCTTTTCATAAACCTCCACTTAGGAAGATTTTAGTGCCTTTGCTATGAGGGGTTCACAAAAATATTCACATGTAATCCTTATGGATAGATTACCTTATCCCTGTTTGAATCTCTATAGTGTTACTTTAGTTACCAATGTTTACTCTAATGAGTGGTCCTAAAGTCAAGGATCCTATACAAACCCTTCTTAGGCTTGTACATTTTCCTATGTTGTCATACTATATTTATCTTTATATTAGGTATATCCACTAATTATTTTACATTCCTTCATGTAACACTTTGTCACAATCACCAACATAAGCTCGCTTTGAGTCTAATTCACCACTTGAGAATATAGGTACATCCTATTAAAATTTTTGTGAGCAATCATCAATTATTTGATGATTCTAGTGTGGGTGCAAATTGGATATTTCTATTAAATCACACAACCTTTGTCCATGTGCTCTTAGAGAATGGTGATTTTAAAAAATAAGCTCAACATTAATTAGAGGCTATTGTAAACTAAATACTCATTCAACCTTTCTTCATGTGCTCTTGAAGAATTGTGATTTTAACAAAATTAAGCTGAACATTAAGTAGAGTCTATTGTAAACTAAATTGTAGTGTTTTATATTTCAAAAAGTATTTCTTGAAATATTACAATGGAAACCAAGGAAAACTTGGTGAAAGGTTCTTTAGGTATATTACTCAAATATTGTGATAACTATTGTGTTCGATTAAAACCATTTAAGATTTTATTGTTTCTTTAAGTCATAATCTTCTAGGCCTAGGAGTCCCTTCCATACCAGCCTATTTATTTCCATATTAACCTTAATAATTATGAGTTAATAACTCTAGGGATTTGTATGATATATCTCTAGTGTTTGTTCCAATTAATTATACTCCTCTACTATTCCCATAGGATTGAATATGCAAGGAAACCCTATGCCATGGAGCTCCTCTACCAAGCATATATATGATTTCATTTTTTTTCTTGATAGCCTTCTCATCCTCAACATCAACCTTGATTGATCTAAAAATATTTGAACCTCCTCAAATATATAAGTGGTAATAAATAAAATTCATAAACTTATTCAACTAATTTAAAAATCTGTATCAAATATCATTAGCTCAATGAGTTAGAGTCCTCAAAATTAAAGGAGGAGATCCAAGTTTTAATATTACCAAGTGATACATGGATAATATCCAAGTTGTAATACAACTACATGGTGATTATGTAATATAGGTGAGGTGCATTTCAATCCCATATAACCAATTGAAAAAACTATTCTAATAATTTGTCCCACAAATTTCTTGTCATATTTTTAATCACTCAAGAAGGGATTATTCTTTGGATTTTTATCAACTTTATAAATTTCTTCCATAAATGAGCTTAGAGGATTTGGTCTTCACTCCAAGTACTCATCTTCTACTAGTGTTTCTCTTTAATAAAAAAATTCAATAAAATAGTTAAGTATTAAATTTGAAATACATCTAATTTGGGTGTTCCCATTCTTAAGTTCTCATTTCTCCTTAATGACTTTGTAGTATTTTAGAAATTCATATATCTTTAGTATAGATATTCTTCAATCAAATTTCTTATGCTTCTGGATATGACCTTTCTATTGTAATCACAATGACACTGAGAGGGGGGGGTGAATCAGTGTGTTCTTTAAAATTTCTAAAACATATGATTTTAAAACCAGTAGCAGTTTAAAGCAGATAAAAGAGACACTAAATGCATCAAGAAAGCATCACACATAACACAACATTTTAACGAGGTTCACCAATGTGGCTACTCCTCAAAAAGACTGCTTGGACTACCATCCAAATCCAGTCAATGCAAAGCTACAACTTTACATAATCCTTTACCAAAACCAACTGGAAGGAGCACCAACCCCTTAACTTTATCTTCTACAACATAATGGAGCACCAACTCCTATTTTACTAGCACCAACTGGAAAGAGGCACCAACCCCTTATGCCAAGCTACAACTTGGAAGATAATAATAAAAATTGCAGAATAAAACTTTCACCTTAATTTTCATGATCTCGCCATTTTTTTGCATTCTCGTTGTATGTCTGCATTCTGCTACTTCTGCGCAAAATGATTCGCACTATCCGACAACTTCTCTATATTTCTTTGCGCTCTCTGCCGTATTCAGTTTATCGATTACTTCTGTAAACTGTGCACTGTCACTTCGGACTTAGAACACGACTTCTGCATATCGCGCTCTTATCATCCATGCACTTCACGATCTGCAGATCCGAATTACGACTCTGCACTTTCCTCAACCGAACTTGATGCAATCACCCTTCTCGCACTTACACATTATCTCATCGCTATATTCTCTATACTGCCATTCCAAAGAACTAACACTTTTCTCACTCTCGGATCGAAACGACTTGCTCTCGGCTTCACGCGAACTTGTTTCGCACCTTTCACGTCTATTGCACCACTTAACCTCGCAACAGACCCCCTTTTTATAGAAGAGAATTCCATATCAAACATCTTCGGCTGTCACTTAAAGACGTCGGCTGCAAACCCTAATGAAGTCAACATGAAACCCTAGAATTTTTTTGGCTGATTAACCTTTGTGATTGTCGACTGCAAACCCTAAAAACTCCCATCGTAATAACCCTAATAAGTGTCGGCTTTAAAACCCTAAAGTCGTTCGTTGTAAAACCCTAACACATGTCGGCTTCAAGACCTCAAAGATGTCCGCTGTAAAACCCTAGCAATTGTCGGCTTTGAAACCCTAACGACGTTCGTTGTAAAACCCTAACACATGTCGGCTTCAAGACCTCAAAGATGTCCACTATAAAACCCTAGCAATTGTCGGCTTTGAACCCTAAAAACCGTCGGCCTCGATTCAAACTTGTCGGCCTCAAACTCCTCTGCCACCTTCTTCTCCTTCCCGTAGCTTATTTTCGTGAAATAGCAACACGTCGCGATATCGCGACACTTTTTGTGTCCGTACACCTCCTTGGCTTTGTCGTCGCGAAATCGTGACCTTTTTGGCCGTTGACAGCTTTGCCTCCGTTCTTGTCACGAAATCGTGACACTTTGATCAGTTGCTGACGTCATCATCATTCTTGTCGCGAGATCGCGACGCTTCCGGCTTCTGGCGGCTTTTCTCGCAACCTGTCATGAAATCGTGACACTTTCATCTTTCGCTGACGTCATCCGCATTCTTGTCACGAAATCGTGACGCTTTCGGCTTCTGGCGGCTTTTCTCGCACCTTGTCGCGAAATCGTGACACTTTCAGCTTTCGCTGACGTCATCTTCATCTTTGTCGTGAAATCGCGACGCTTTCGGCTTCCGTACATTTTGTGCTTCATTCAGTAGCGAAATCGCTACAACTTTGCCTTGTGCTTCCAACTTACTTCTTCTTGAGAAATTTTGACTTGTGCCTTACACTTTCGACTTGAAGTATGATTGCTGCAACTTTGATGTCTGCACTTTAGACCTGTAGCGAAATCGCTACACCTTTGTTTTGCGCATCTTTTACCCGTAGCGAAATCGCTACACCTTTACTTTGTGCCTTTGCAGCTCGTAGCGAAATCGCTACACCTTTACTTCGTCTCTTTGCAACTCGTAGCGAAATCGCTACACCTTTACTTTGTGCCTTTGCAACTCGTAGCGAAATCGCTACACCTTTACTTGGTCTTTGTAACTTGTAGCGAAATCGCTACAACTTTTTCACTTAACACTTTCTCCCGGTTTCTGCCAGCGAAAAGTCAACATGTAGCGAAATCGCTACAGTTTCTCAACTTGACTTCTTGGCCTCCGACTTGTCATGAAATCGTGACAGTTTGTCTTGCGCCTTCACTCTCCTTACTTCCGTCGCGAAATCGCGACATCTCCGGCTGCACTTTCTCTCTCCTCATTTTCGTCGCGATATCGCGACATTTCTGGCTGCACTTTCTCTCTCCTCACTTTCGTCGCGATATCGCGACATTTCTTATTGCACTTTCTCTCTCTTCCGACTTGTCGCGAAATCGCGACAGAAAACATGTCGCGATATCGCGACAGTTTTCTAACTTGTCTTTTTCTTCGAATTTTTTCTATCTTCTGCATCTGAATGACTTCTGATCTGTCTACCCACTGCATCCTTGGATCTAACCGCTCGTGTTGACAACAATGACAACCTTCTTGCAACACCTTGCTCAACAATCTCCCCCTTTGGAATTGTTGGCAACACTCGTATACATTCCTCGTAACTCTTCTCCCCCTTTGTCAATAATACCAAAGGGCTGCCGCAGACTCTCCCCGTGTCCATCCTCACACTTCTCAGGCACAATTTGACTCCCCCGAGTTCATCCTCACGCACTCAAGTGCTCCCCCGAGAAAGTGATCCCCGTAGCTAGTCACTTCTTAGGAAGTGTGACTACTCCTAATTTGCTCCGAAGATACTCAAATACTTCCTTGGGCAAAGGTTTTGTAAAAATATCTGCTACCTGTTCTGTAGTTGGGACATAGTCCAATTTAACTTCTCCTTCTGCAACTTTTTCTTTCAAGAAATGATACCTTATAGCAATGTGCTTTGTCCGGGAGTGCATTACTGGATTCTTAGAAATATTGATTGCACTGGTGTTGTCACACTTTACTGATATTGGTTCACTAAAATTAATACCTAGATCTTTCAAGGTTTGTTTCATCCACAGAACTTGTGTGCAACATGTTGCTGCTGCAATATATTCTGCCTCAGCGGTAGATAAAGACACTGACTCTTGCTTCTTACTATGCCATGCAACCAATCTGTCCCCCAAATAGAATGCTCCTCCACTGGTACTCTTTCTGTCATCAACACATCCAGCCCAATCTGCATCTGAATATGATATAAGAGTGAAATATTTGCCTTTTGGATACCACAACCCATACTCCATGGTGCCTTTGAGATACCGAAAAATCCTTTTAACTGCTGTTACATGAGTCTCTTTGGGACTGGCCTGAAATCTGGCTACCATGCAAACTGCCTGCAGAATATCAGGTCTGGTTGCAGTTAAATATAGTAAGCTTCCTATCATTGATCTATACATGGTTTGATCTACAGGTGGAGATTTGTCTTCTTTACTCAACTTGCAACTCGTTGTCATGGGCGTGCTGATCGGCTTACTGTCCTCCATAGTGAACCTCTTTAGCATTTCTTTCACATATTTGATTTGAGAAATGAATATACCTTTCTCATTCTGATTAACTTGTAACCCCAGAAAGTAAGACAATTCACCAATCATTGACATTTCAAATTCATTCTGCATCTTGTTTGCTAAGTCTTTACATGATTCATCTTTGTTGCTTCCAAATATGATATCGTCCACATAGACAACAAGAACAATGAGATGCCCATATTCTGTTTTCACATACAGATTATCGTCCACTAATCCTTTCTTGAATCCCTCTTGAGAGAGATAATTATCTAGCCTAGCATACCATGCCCGTGGTGCTTGTTTTAATCCATACAGATGCTTTCTTTAATTTGCAGACAAGGTTGGGATCTTCACCGATTTGAAAACCATCTTGGTTGTTCAATATATACCTCCTCTTCGAGTTTCCCATTTAAGAAGGCAGATTTTACGTCCATCTGATATACCCTGAAGTTTTTGTGAACTGCTAAGGCCAAAAACATTCTAATTGCTTCTAATCTGGCCACTGGAGCAAATGTCTCTTCAAAATCAATGCCTTCGACCTGTGCATATCCTTTACAAACCAGTCTTGCTTTGTTCCTAATGACCTCTCCGTCTTCATTTAATTTGTTTCGAAATATCCACTTGGTGCCGATTACATTCTTGTTTGCGTGTCTAGGTACTAACTCCCAAGTTCTGTTCTTTTCTATCTCGATCTAACTCTTCATTTATTGCCTTCATCCAAACTGACATCTTTGCTTGCTTCATCTATGTTTTTGGGCTCAATGTTGGATAAAAGAGAGTAATTACTTATTACTTTCTTTCTTGTCCGAATGCCACTGTGGGATCTCCAATTATTTGGTCTCTAGGATGATTTTTCTCGCAATTGCCCGTTTTAAATTTTCTATTTTCTTGCATCTCTGAGTCATCTCGATAAGTCATCTCGTATCAGCCGTAGATGTATTTTCTGTGCCATGTACTTCATCAACTTCAATTACTTCTTCGTAGATTGGGTAGTTTTCTTGAAAATTAACTATTTGTTTCCTCCCTTCATTGAATTTAACATCTCGCACCGTCCACAATTTTCTTGAGTCTCTTGTTGTAGCATTTGTAAGCTTTGCTATGTGGAGAATAACCAACAAACACACCTTCATCTCCTCTATCTTCAAACTTTCCAAGGTTGTCATCAGTTTTTTCTGATGTAGCATTTATAGCCAAATACTTTGAGATGTTTTGTTGTTGCTTTTCTACCAAACCACAACTCATACGGTGTTTTGCATTCATGAGTTCTTAACATATACCTGTTTTGAATGTATACTGTTGTGTGAACTGCTTCTTTCCAGAATCTATCTGCTATTTTGCTTTCTGCCAGCATGGTGCGTGCCATTTCTTGAATTGTTCTGTTCTTCCTTTCTACTACACCATTCTCGCTGAGGAGTTCTGTCTGCTGAATATTGTCTCCTGATACCATATTTTTCACAGTATTCTAAAAATTCATTCGAAATGAATTCTCCTCCTCTGTCTGATCGCAAGCATTTAATCCTTTTCCCTGTTTCATTCTCGACTAGCTGTTTGAAGGTTCTGAACATTTCAAAAGCTTCTGTTTTATCTTTTAGGAAGAATATCCATGTCATTCTGGAAAAATCATCAATACACAGCATAAAGTATTTGTCGTCGTTTATGCTTTGAGTCCTCATGGGTCCGCATAAGTCTATGTGAATGAGTTCCAAAGGCCTGCTAGTATGGTATTCTTTTGTTTTAAATGAAACTCTGGTCTGCTTTCCCTTCTGACATGAAGCACACACACTGTTTGCATGTTTCTTAATGGTTGGAATATCTCTCACTGCTTGTTTAGAGCTGATTCTTACCAGATTATCAAAACTTATGTGTCCAAGCCTCTTATGCCACAACCAGTTCTCTTCTTCTTGTCCCATGAAGCACATACCTTCTGAAGATTCTGAGAGAGTGTATAGGTTGCCAGACGTCCTTGAGCCGGTTGCTATCAATTTCCCGTTGTTTATCTTTCTGACTTCACAACCCTGCTTCTTGAAAACCACTTCATGTCCTTTATCACAGATTTGACTCACACTTAACAGATTATGTTTCAAACCATCCACATATAAAACTTCTTCTGACTTGATTTTCCCTTCACTAATTTTGACCGATCCTTTACCTATTATTTTGGCTCCATCATTATTGCCGAACTTCACAGAACCACCCTCATATTTCTCGTAGATTTTCAAATTTCTGTTTATCACCTGTCATATGACTTGAGCAACCACCGTCAAGAATCCACGGTACATATTTATTCTCGAGCTCTAAAAGTCGTCTCGCACTATTAAAGATTTCCTGTTCTTTTCTGAGCTGTTCCTTTTGTTTCCATTCTGTCTTAACTGTGGTGTTGGGTTCTAGCTGGGATTTCCCCTTTTCAAAATTTTGCACATATCCTTCAGAAGAAATTCTATTGTGTTTTGCCTTATATGGTTGAGTTCTTCTTTTCTGAAAAACCCCCCCCCCCCCCCGGGGAATTTATTTTCCCCCCCCAAAAAAAAAAAAAAAAAAAAAAAGAGGGCGGGTGGGGGGGGGGCCTTGGATCTTCTTTTCTTTTGATGTATGACCTTGGTAAAGCCATCATTGTCAACTGCTATTTCAGGACTGGTATTACAGCTTTCTTTTGCCTGATTTGTTTTTCTTTCCACAGCCTGTTCCTTGTCTTTACTCTTTTCACTTTCAACATTGCTTGCCTTTGGTCCACTTGATGATTCTCCTTCAGTAAAGCCCAGACCGAATTTGATACCTGTGGATCTTTGATCGCTTAGAATTTTGTCCAGCTTCATCGAACTTTCTTCACGCTTTAAATGACAGTTGATTTTTCGATCCAGCTCTTGTATCTGTATTCGGAGACTAACATTTTCTTCTTCCAATTTGCAGCAGTAATCTATCTTCATGGTTACCTGTATTTCAAGATCTTCGGACATTTTCTTGTATTCTTCTGTCTGTGTTTTTAGACTGGCTATAATGTCATTTGCATCCTTAAGTTTCCTTGACAGTTTTTCATTCTTCTTTTTCTCAGATTTCCATTCCATGAGAGCAGACACCAGCTCACCCTCTAAATCAACTTCAGCCTCATCTTCTTCAATAGATACTTCAGAGTTCATTCCCTCTCTATTTTCTATGTTTTTTGCCTCTTCTGATTCGTCTATTTCAAACGCCATAAATAGAGCCTCACCTGTTCCTTCCTCAGAGTTTTCACTAGAACTGTCCTCTGAAGATTCTGCATTTCGGGAGATAAAGCTTTTCTTTTTGAAATTGCCTTTTCTGAAGTTTGTTTTCTTCCTCCATTCACCTCTTTCTTGATGCTGAGTTTCTTCACCTTTGTTCTTGTTATTGAGAGGACATTTGGTAGCAAAGTGTCCAATGCCTCCACAATCGAAACATTTAAGAGGTAGCTTCCCTTTGTATTTTCCTTTTCCTTTCTTCAGTTTTCTTACAAAATTTGCTTCCATTTCATCCGAATCATTCTCTTCTTCAGATTCTTGTTTTGTGCTTTTGCCTTTTAGAGCTTTGAAGGCTGCTTCTCTATCAATGGGATTAGATCTTCCTATTCTCATTTCAAAAGCAGTCAAAGAACCATGCATCTCATCCATACTAAAATGATTTAAATCTTTGGCTTCTTCTATGGCAGAGACTTTTGAATCAAATCTAGAAGGAAGTGATCTCAATACCTTTTTCACGATAGCAACATCAGTTAGTTCTTCACCAAGACCTCTCGATTGAATTCGTGATCCCATTGACTCTTTGCATGAAAGTCTCTATGTTCTCATCATTGTCCATCTTTAAAGATTCGTATTGAGCTCGATGTGCTTGAAGTTTGGCCTCCTTGATCCTATCATCTCCTTCATGAATTTTCTCTAGTTTATCCCAGATGTCTTTTGTTGATTCACAATTTATGACTTTGACTAGCTCACTGTCAACTAGTCCACACATAATAGCATTTCTTGCTTTTGAATCACATTCAAATGCCTTTTTACCTGCAGTGTCCGTTGGAGCGGTGGCAGGAGCTTTGTAACCATTAACTACCGCACCCCAGATGTCAAAGCCCAAAGCACTGAGATATGTTTGCATTCTAATTTTCTAGAATGCATAATTTGTCCCATCAAACAGTGGCGCTTTGTTCGAAGAGAATCCTTCACCACTTGCCATTGCGTAACTTCCAAGATCACCTTAGCTGTTTAAGCCTCGTTCGGTACTTGGCTCTGATACCAATTGTTGTAATCACAATGACACTGAGAGGGGGGTGAATCAGTGTGTTCTTTAAAATTTCTAAAACATATGATTTTAAAACCAGTAGCAGTTTAAAGCAGATAAAAGAGACACTAAATGCATCAAGAAAGCATCACACATAACACAACATTTTAACGAGGTTCACCAATGTGGCTACTCCTCAAAAAGACTGCTTGGACTACCATCCAAATCCAGTCAATGCAAAGCTACAACTTTACATAATCCTTTACCAAGACCAACCGGAAGGAGCACCAACCCCTTAACTTTATCTCGCTACAACGGAATGGAGCACCAACTCCTATTTTACCAACACCAACTGGAAAGAGGCACCAACCCCTTATGCCAAGCTACAACTTGGAAGATAATAATAAAAATTGCAGAATAAAACTTTCACCTTAATTTTCATGATCTGCCATTTTTTTGCATTCTGTTGTATGTCTGCATTCTGCTACTTCTACGCAAAATGATTCGCACTATCCGACAGCTTCTCTATATTTCTTTGCGCTCTCTACCGTATTCAGTTTATCGATTACTTCTATAAACTGTGCACTCGTCACTTCGGACTTAGAACACGACTTCTGCATATCGCGCTCTTATCATCCATGCACTTCACGATCTCGCAGATCCGAATTACGACTCTGCACTTTCCTCAACCGAACTTGATGCAATCACCCTTCTCGCACTTACACATTATCTCATCGCTATATTCTCTATACTGCCATTCCAAAGAACTAACACTTTTCTCACTCTCTGGATCGAAACGACTTGCTCTCGGCTTCACGCGAACTTGTTTCGCACCTTTCACGTCTATTGCACAACTTAACCTCGCAACAGACCCCCTTTTTATAGAAGAGAATTCCATATCAAACATCTTCGGCTGTCACTTAAAGACGTCGGCTGCAAACCCTAATGAAGTCAACATGAAACCCTAGAATTTTTTTGGCTGATTAACCTTTGTGATTGTCGGCTGCAAACCCTAAAAACTCCCATCGTAATAACCCTAATAAGTGTCAGCTTTAAAACCCTAAAGTCATTCATTGTAAAACCCTAACACATGTCGACTTCAAGACCTCAAAGATGTCCGCTGTAAAACCCTAGCAATTGTCGGCTTTGAAACCCTAACGACGTTCGTTGTAAAACCCTAACACATGTCGGCTTCAAGACCTCAAAGATGTCCACTGTAAAACCCTAGCAATTGTCGGCTTTGAACCCTAAAAATCATCGGCCTCGATTCAAACTTGTCGGCCTCAAACTCCTCTGCCACCTTCTTCTCCTTCCCGTAGCTTATTTCCATGAAATAGCAACACGTCGCGATATCGCGACACTTTTTGTGTCCGTACACCTCCTTGGCTTTGTCGTCGCGAAATCGTGACCTTTTTGGCCGTTGACAGCTTTGCCTCCGTTCTTGTCATGAAATCGTGACACTTTGATCAGTTGCTGACGTCATCATCATTCTTGTCGCGAGATCGCGACGCTTCCGGCTTCTGGCGGCTTTTCTCGCAACCTGTCGTGAAATCGTGACACTTTCATCTTTCGCTGACGTCATCCGCATTCTTGTCATGAAATCATGACGCTTTCGGCTTCTGGCGGCTTTTCTCGCACCTTGTCATGAAATCGTGACACTTTCAGCTTTCGCTGACGTCATCTTCATCTTTGTCGCGAAATCATGACGCTTTCGGCTTCCGTACATTTTGTGCTTCATTCAGTAGCGAAATCGCTACAACTTTGCCTTGTGCTTCCAACTTACTTCTTCTTGAGAAATTTTGACTTGTGCCTTACACTTTCGACTTGAAGTATGATTGCTGCAACTTTGATGTCTGCACTTTAGACCCGTAGCGAAATCGCTACACCTTTGTTTTGCGCATCTTTTACCCGTAGCGAAATCGCTACACCTTTACTTTGTGCCTTTGCAGCTCGTAGCGAAATCGCTACACCTTTACTTCGTCTCTTTGCAACTCGTAGCGAAATCGCTACACCTTTACTTTGTGCCTTTGCGACTCGTAGCGAAATCGCTACACCTTTACTTGGTCTTTGTAACTTGTAGCGAAATCGCTACAACTTTTTCACTTAACACTTTCTCCCGGTTTTTGCCAACAAAAAGTCAACATGTAGCGAAATCGCTACAGTTTCTCAACTTGACTTCTTGGCCTCCGACTTGTCACGAAATCGTGACAGTTTGTCTTGCGCCTTCACTCTCCTTACTTCCGTCACGAAATCGTGACATCTCCGACTGCACTTTCTCTCTCCTCATTTTCGTCGCGATATCGCGACATTTTTGGCTGCACTTTCTCTCTCCTCACTTTCGTCGCGATATCGCGACATTTCTTATTGCACTTTCTCTCTTCCCTTGTCGACCGACAAAGACATGTCGCGATATCGCGACAGTTTTCTAACTTGTCTTTTTCTTCGAATTTTTTCTATCTTCTGCATCTGAATGACTTCTGATCTGTCTACCCACTGCATCCTTGGATCTAACTTCCTGTGTTGACAACAATGACAACCTTCTTGCAACACCTTGCTCAACACTTTCATAATTTTATTAGAGGTTAATTTTTTTATCCTGTTACCTTGTATTCATTAGGTCCCATATGACTTTGATGCTTGACCACTATTAGGACAAAGTATGCCATCTATAGTATAACATATTTAGTAGGATAGGATTCTTGTGTACTATTAGCTAATTTTATGGAGGCATCCAACTTATTTCTTAGCTTTCCTCTCTTGACTGTTATTTTTATGACAATATGTATAGCCCTTGAGGATACCAGAATAGAAAAAGGATATGTAGAGGATGGTGGGTGTTTTCCACTCTAGGTACTAATATGTGATGTCTTATGAACATAAAATTTTTATTTGTATTGCTCCTACAAATTATATAGATGTACATATAAATTATATCTTTTTGTTGAACATATGTGGGTGTAAGGGGAGAAAAGGAGAAGTAACCACAATTACTTATATTATAGGTATTTGAAGCATCTACAATATAATAAAGCTTCTTGGCAACAATCGTTTGGGATTATAGAGTAGTAGGTTTCTTCTCTAGATTCGATATTTGATAGAATTATCTCATATTGTTAATTGTTTAAAATATTAGGCTCTCACCCAGGTGTTGTAGGTGAGTTGGAGAGGAGAGGACAATCCTCCAAGGGAGGTCCCAGGTTCAAATCTCCACCCTACCAAAAAGATGAATTGGGTATCCAAAATCCAATTGATAATGTTGGTGCGGGCAGGGTTGGGTGCGACCCCTGGGTGAATTTGATGGTGTAGAACCCCCTGTTCGTGGTCTCTCAGACCAAGGCGGCTCCGCAAGGGGTTTTTTGCTTAAAAAAAAAAATATTAGGCTCTCATGTAATCTCTTATTTCCCTTTTATATATATTTTAACTCGCTTTGAATATTACATTTCCTACCATTGATTTAGATTGAATCCCTTATCCATCCACCATGATCAATACATTGTCAAGTAGTTTGTATTATATTATGGACTTGATGATATTTACATCATCTCAATGGTGGGTTGTGCTTGGTCAATTTTTTCCTTCCTTAGTTACCTTTCTTATTGTACATAAAAAGATTTTAATGGTGCAACAAAGGATTGTATGATAAGAGGGAATGGAAAATTACAAAAGGACCTCTTAGGGGGATCTGTCATAATGCTTTCCAATATTTTTTCACCTTGATTAAAGGGGTAGTTTGTGAACTTAATATCTAGGGTTTAGTGGATTAGTTAGAGAAAACCTACATTTCTCCTAAGATTTCCTTAGCAAAGCTTAACCTTAATCTAGTCTTAGTTAGATACAAATGCATCATGCAATATGAAAAACAACACCTAATACCTAAAATACCTTTTAATTTTTATGATGAATGATTTTTTTTTTCAAGAGCAAAGGTCCAAGGATGATACAATAAACAATTACATGTGATTTTTTTCAATGATAGTAAGCTTAGATATGGTCCCTGTTGTCCTCTTTAATTGTCTCGGTCATTGAATGTGGTGTGGACCAAGCATACATAGTAGATTGTACCTCATGTAGAGTGACTTGAGTCTTTATAAAAAGATTTTCCTTCATTTCTCACTATATAACGGTATGTGTATCTCTGGGTGGTCTTGCGGGTAATTGAACCCCTGCTTCTGGGATAATCTCTTGTAATAATTTTACATGCATATAAATAAATAAATAAATAAATAAATAAATAAATAAATAAATAAATAAATAAATATATATATATATATATATATATATATATATATATATTGGAGGCCTATGCATCTACTTTAAGTCCATCTATGGATCTCATGCCTTGACCTAATGCTTTTGTGTGTCTGTTTGCATCTTGATATTTTTTTGCTTATACATATCGAGAAGAGGAAGTGTTCATGCTGATGCATGTTGGACATTTTGAGTCCCTAAGTCAAAGTTGTCATTGATGTCACCATTGATGCCACTAGATGGAGTCATCATTAATACCAAGATTTCAACAGAAAATAAAGGCAACAAAGATGGTCATTTGATATTCAACAAGAAGGCAGAAGTTCAAGTGAAACAGTGCAAAAGACAGAAGTTAGAAAGGAGTGGTAATATTTATTTTATAAATTATTTAAATTCAGGATGAATTTAAATTTTATAAATAAATATTATAATGGTTAGAAGTGCCATAGTGAAAACCCAAATAAAATAATTGTAATTTTTATTACAATATTTTATATTGCCAAAGTGGGTTTATAAAGTCTGAAAATATCTAAACCCAAAGGTTGGGTTTAAAGGTTTAAGACCAAATATTATTTTAATAAATCCAAAGGTTGGATTTAGAGTTTTAAACAAGGCAAAGTTTATTTCCAAAGGGAAGCGCCGACATCATAAGCCAAAGGGAAGCACCGACATCGTTTGATTTAATTGAAATGCATATTAATACCATGCCAAAGTTGTTTCTAAAATTATCCTTGCTCGATTTGATAAATGCATGATATACAAATTAATGCAGAGCTCGTGAGATAAAGTTGCAGAAATCATGTTTGATTTGACGATGAAAGGGAAACAAAAAAAAGGCATTAAAGTGATTAGTTGGAAGCCACCAAGGTGCTTTGGCCTAGTGGCAAGAGGGCTTACATTTTTGGTGTGCATGGTGGTTGGTGTTCGAACTTCGGTGAAAGCATTTTGTGGACGTGTTGAAGGCGCCAAAACTTTAGGCGCATCCATTTTGCAAGGCAAGAAAGGACAAGGGTGTTGAAGCACGTGGTGCTTCTTCCTTTCCAATGAGCTTGTAGCTCGTGTGGTGGTTTGCACCATGGGCAAAGACATTTGTGTGGGCTGCGTTGAGAGTTCAAAACTCTCCAAAGGCAAAGGTAACATTTTTGTGTTTTATTTTATTAATGCCTAAGTTGGAGGTATAAGGTATTTAGTGGTTGAAGTCTTTGCATTGTGATAAAGGTTGGTAATTGAGAAATATTATTAGGAGGTATAAGGAGAATTATGGTTTTATTTTCAAGTCTTAAATTTTGCTATTGTGGAATTTTGAAAGGTTAAGACTTTGTGGTGTGTATTTTCAATAAAGGGTTTTTGATTATTGTGAGGATATTGATTATTGTTTAAGTTGGAGTGATAAGGTGTAATTGTGATATTATTTTTGTGATATAAAAATTATCCTCTAACCCTTATTGAGTTTGTCAAAGAAGTAATTGTGAGTGTGGCAGATTTGTAAGGACAACTACTCTTCAAGAAAAGGTATGGGTAAAATTCTTCTTTGTTGAGTTAGATGATTGGCTTGATTGAAAATTAAGTTTGGAGTGAAAAGGATTTGATTAGGGTTTCCTTTTCAAAAGTGGTTGAGTTAATGCTTCAAGGTTTTCTGGATTGTGAGTTGTGATTAAACCTTGTTTGATAAGCATTGTTGTTTAGACCATTGGTTGAGTGAAGTACTTTGAGTTTATGCTTCAAGGTTTTTTGAATTGAGAGTTGTGATTAAAACCTTGTCTTATTAGCATTGTTGTTGAAGCCAATGGGTGATGCAAAGAACTTGAACTTGAGTTAGAAAAGAACATGAGTATCATTGTTATGTGAGATTTGTTGTTGAGCATTGTTGGAAATATTTTGAGTTGGTTGATACATGCTTGGACTAGGGTTTGTGAGAAAGGGTTGTTCCTTGAGGTGATTGGTTGAGTAGAGTTGATTAAGCCTAGTCAAGTGGATGCATGAAGTGGTTGTTCAAGTTCCATGAAACAAACTATTCTATATTCGATTGAGTTGAGCATGATTGAGTTGAGATTGAGCTTTGAGAATAGAACATATTGAGTCTCTAACAATTCTCTTTATGCTTCTATGAGATTGATTTGAGTTGAGATTAAGCTTTGAGTATAGAACATATTGAGTCTCTAACAATTATCTTTATGCTTCTATGATATTGAGTTGAGATTGAGCTTTGAGAATAGAACATATTGAGTCTCTAACAATTCTCTTTATGCTTCTATGAGATTGAATTGAGAAAGTGATTGAGCATTGAGTATAGGACATATTGAGTCTCTAACAATTCTCTTTATGATTCTATGAGATTGGACAAGTTTTGTGTGGACTTGTTAAGCTGATTTGAGGCAAGTCTTTGAGAAGGCTTGTGGACTAATTTTGTGTGAGCTTTTGTGGAATCTTGCAATGCAGATTTGAGCAAGTCCTAGAGAGGACTTATTGAGCATATTTGGACAAGTTCTGAGTGAGCTTGTTGAGCAGATTTGGATAAGTTCTGAGTGAGCTTGTTGAGCAGATTTGGACAAGTTTTGAGTGAGCTTGTTGAGCAGATTTGGACAAGTTATGAGTGAGCTTGTTGAGCAAATTTGGACAAGTTCTGAGTGAGCTTGTTGAGCAGATTTGGAAAATTTTGAGTGAGCTTGTTGAGCATATTTGAGCAGGTTCTGAGTGGACCTATTGAGAAGATTTGAGAAGGTTCTGAGTGGACCTATTGAGCATATTTGAGTAGGTTCTGAGTGGACCTATTGAGAAGATTTGAGAAGGTTCTAAGTGAACCTATTGAGTAGAGCTTTGGAGGTGATAGAGCAGAGAGGACAGAGTCTCCAGTGGATAGAGATCCATCAGCTAGGACATTGAGGATAGGTCTTCTGAGTGAGGACAAGAGTCTTCAAGTGGAGAGAGATCCATCAGTAAGTGCAATGGAGGTAGTGTCTTCTAGAGGATCACCAGCCAGAGCAGAGGAGAAGGAGTTCTCCTATGGATAGAGATCCACAAACCAGATTTAGGGGATCAACATCTCCTTTGGACAGAGGTCCATAAACATTGTAATAGGGAAGGATTCCCATGAGATTATTTGAGAAATATTTAGAAGAAATATTTTCTCTATGGAGGTAGCCATATTTGGGTGAACCACGTTAAATCTGTGTCTCTATTGTGTGTGATGATTTATGCATTGCTTTGGTTATTGCTATTGATATTGCCATTGATTATATTGATTAATACTATTTGGGAAAGAAAAGTAAAAAGTGGTCTTATACTGTTCACCCCCTCTCAGTATAAGCTTGTGTTCTTCAATTGGTATCAGAGTCGGTTCCTTCGAAAGAAGTTTAACAACTTGAAGGAAGATCCTACAAGAACACAAATGGAAAAGAAAGGCAAGAGTAGAAGCATGAGACACAAGAAGAAAAGAACACCTATGGTCATGAAAGAAAAGGAAGATGAGTTTAATATTGTTGTGTTGGGAGGACAAATGGAAATAGATTCAAGAGATGAATCAAGTAATGGAGAAATATCCAGACTGATAAAGTTTTGTACCAGATGTGGGAACACAGGTCACCATGCAGCTTATTGTCCACAAGAATGTTTTGTTTGTGGTCAACTTGGCCATGATGCAAGATATTGTAATGGGTTTAGTAGCAGTGAAGATGAAGATGATATTCTCGAAAATGAAATTCTAGAGATTGGTTCAAGAAAGGATAACAGGGACAATCAAAATAGGTATGAAGAAGAAACTCTACTTTTAGTAATAGAAGAAAAATAAGATGCTTCAGAAAAAGAAAAAGGAGGAAGCCACTCTTAAGGAGCTTATTGAATTGAAAAGAGAGAATTTAGAATTGAAGGCTCAAATACAAGAAGATGAGAAATATAAGACAAAGCTTCTACAAGATATCTTTGACTTGAGAGATAAGGTTGAAAAAGCAAGAAGAGTTGAAGAAGGTATGATTAAACAATCAAAGGTAAAAGAGATAGAATGTGAAAGGCTTATGATTACTCTTGGAGAATTAAAAAGGGAGAACTCAGGATTAAGGGTTCAAGCTCAAGAAGATGAGAAAGCAAAAGCAAGGTTTCTATAGGAACTCACTAACTTCAAAATCAAAGTTGAAGAGACAAGAAAAATTGAAGAAGGTATGGCCAAAAAATTAAAGACAAAAGATCTAGAGTGTGAAAGATTAGAGCATGAGATAGTTTCAATAAGGATGGAAGTAAAAGGTTCTAAGGACAAGCTACACAAGTTTGAGGAAAATTCAAAGACCTTGGAAAGGACTATCAATGCACAAAGGTCATCAATCACCATAACAAGACTTAGTTCTAAAGAAGAACAAGGGAAACAGGAAGCAAAAAAAGGAGAGTCAAGCTCAAACACCAGAAAAGAAGAAGAGTCAAAAGAAGTAAGTAAAAGAGAGAGTGAGACTTCTAAGGATAAGTTGGACAATAGAAATTTCAACAAGGAAAGGAACAATGCACAAGTAAGGAACATATGGAACAAGAAACATGTAGAAGAGACTAAGAGACCAATGGGGTCTAGGCAAGGTTTCTTCAATGGAAGATGTTTTTCATGTCACAGGTTTGGGCACATGGCTTCACAGTGCAGGACACATGAAAGATAGGAATATGGGAAAGGATAACTTTTCCAAGGGTATTGCTACTCATGTAATGAGTTTGGTCACAAGGAAATGAATTGCAAGATTCATGATAGAAGAGGATATGGCTTCACTAGGAGAAATCCTAAGATAGTTGCACCTCCAAGGAATAATAACATTAAGTGTTATAAGTGCAATAATGATGGTCACACAACAAGATGGTGTAGAGAAAATATTCCAAAAATAGGCATGAAAAAGAACAAGAATATGAACAGGAACAAGAATATGAATAGAAACAGGAACATGAATAGAAACAAGAATATGAATAGGAACAGGAACAAGAACAAGAACATGGATGAGAACAAGAATAGGAACAGGAACAAAAACAAGAACATGGATGAGAACAAGAATAGGAACAGGAACATAAGTGATGACAAGAACATGGATGATGACTTGGAAAGAAACAGTGAGAGGATTCAAAAAATTCAGAAAAGAAGAGAAAAATATAAAGGTAAAGAACAATGCTTTCGAGGAGTAGAAATACTCCCACCCCAGAATTAACCACCTCATGTGGAGGTGGGGGAGGGGCTAAGCTAAGAGGCTCATTCTTAGCCCCGAGACCCAAAGGTGACCCTTTGCCATTGATGTCAAAGGGGGAGAGATTTGTGTATTGGGGAGAGATTTGATATTTGAGAGAGCATTGAGCCAGGGGGAGCAATGTCCCAGGGGGAGCAAAAGAAAAAGAAAGGTCATGTTTTAGTAAAAGGATATGGGTTGCCATCAATGACAAAGGGGGAGATTGTTGGACATTTTGAGTCCCTAAGTCAAAGTTGTCATTGATGTCACCATTGATGCCACCAGATGGAGTCATCATTAATACCAATATTTCAATAGAAAATAAAGGCAACAAAGATGGTCATTTGATATTCAACAAGAAGGCAGAAGTTCAAGTGAAACAGTGCAAAAGACAGAAGTTAGAAAGGAGTGGTAATATTTATTTTATAAATTATTTAAATTCAGGATGAATTTAAATTTTATAAATAAATATTATAATGGTTAGAAGTGCCATAGTGAAAACCCAAATAAAATAATTGTAATTTTTATTACAATATTTTATATTGCCAAAGTGGGTTTATAAAGTCTAAAAATATCTAAACCCAAAGGTTGGGTTTAAAGGTTTAAGATCAAATATTAATTTAATAAATCCAAAGGTTGGATTTAGAGTTTTAAACAAGGCAAAGTTTATTTCCAAAGGGAAGCACCGACGTCATAAGCCAAAGGGAAGCGTCAAAGCCAACGTCATTTGATTTAATTGAAATGCATATTAATACCATGCCAAAGTTATTTCTGAAATTATCCTTGCTCAATTTGATAAATGATGATATACGAATTAATGCAGAGCTCATGAGATAAAGTTGTGGAAATCATGTTTGATTTGATGGTGAAAGGGAAACAAACAAAAGGCATTAAAGTGATTAGTTGGAAGCCACCAAGGTGCTTTGGCCTAGTGGCAAGAAGGCTTACATTTTTGGTGTGCATGGTGGTTGGTGTTCGAACTTTGGTGAAAGCATTTCGTGGACGTGTTGAAGGCGCCAAAACTTTAGGCACATCCATTTTGCAAGGCAAGAAAGGACAAGGGTGTTGAAGCACGTGGTGCTTCTTCATTTCCAATGAGCTTGTAGCTCATGTGGTGGTTTGCGCCATGGGCAAAGACATTTGTGTGGGCTGCGTTGAGAGTTCAAAACTCTCCAAAGGCAAAGGTAACATTTTGTGTTTTATTTTATTAATGCCTAAGTTGGAGGTATAAGGTATTTAGTGATTAAAGTCTTTGCATTGTGATAAAGGTTGGTAGTTGAGAAATATTATTAGGAGGTATAAGGAGAATTTTGTTTTTATTTTCAAGTCTTAAATTTTGCTATTGTGGAATATTGGAAGGTTAAGACTTTGTGGGTGTATTTGAATAAAGGGTTTTTGATTATTGTGAGGATATTGCTTATTGTTTAAGTTGGAGTGATAAGGTGTAATTGTGATATTATTTTTGTGATATAAAAATTATCCTCTAACCCTTATTGAGTTTGTCAAAGAAGTAATTGTGAGTGTGGCAGATTTGTAAGGACAACTACTCTTCAAGAAAAGGTATGGGTAAAATTCTTCTTTGTTGAGTTAGATGGTTGGCTTGATTGAAAATTAATTTTGGAGTGAAAAGGATTTGATTAGGGTTTCCTTTTCGAAAATGGTTGAGTTAATGCTTCAAGGTTTTCTGGATTGTGAGTTGTGATTAAACCTTGTTTGATAAGCATTGTTGTTTAGACCATTGGTTGAGTGAAGTACTTTGAGTTTATGCTTCAAGGTTTTCTGAATTGAGAGTTGTGATTAAAACCTTGTCTTATTAGCATTGTTGTTGAAGCCAATGGGTGATGCAAAGAACTTGAACTTGAGTTAGAAAAGAACATGAGTATCATTGTTATGTGAGATTTGTTGTTGAGCATTGTTGGAAATATTTTGAGTTGGTTGATACATGCTTGGACTAGGGTTTGTGAGAAAGGGTTGTTCCTTGAGGTGATTGGTTGAGTAGAGTTGATTAAGCCTAGTCAAGTGGATGCATGAAGTGGTTGTTCAAGTTCCATGAAACAAACTATTCTATATTCTGATTTGAGTTGAGATTGAGCTTTGAGAATAGAACATATTGAGTCTCTAACAATTCTCTTTATGCTTCTATGAGATTGAGTTGAGTTGAGATTGAGCTTTGAGTATAGAACATATTGAGTCTCTAACAATTCTCTTTATGCTTCTATGAGATTGATTTGAGTTGAATTGACTTATTGATCTTTGAGAATAGAACATATTGAGTCTCTAATAATTCTCTTTATGCTTCTATGAGATAATTGAGTGATTGAGCATTGAGTATAGGACATATTGAGTCTCTAACAATTCTCTTTATGATTCTATGAGATTGGACAAGTTCTATGTGGACTTGTTAAGCTGATTTGAGACAAGTATTTGAGAAGGCTTGTGGACTGATTTTGTGTGAGATTTTGTGGAAGCTTGCAATGCAGATTTGAGCAAGTCCTAGAGAGGACTTATTGAGTAGATTTGGACAAGTTCTGAGTGAGCTTGTTGAGCAGATTTGGACAAGTTCTGAGTGAGCTTGTTGAGCATATTTGGACAAGTTTTGAGTGAGCTTGTTGAGCATATTTGGACAAGTTCTGAGTGAGCTTGTTGAGCAGATTTGGACAAGTTTTGAGTGAGCTTGTTGAGCATATTTGAGAAAGTTTTGAGTGAGCTTGTTGAGCAGATTTGAGCAGGTTCTGAGTGGACCTATTGAGAAGATTTGAGAAGTTTTTGAGTGGACCTGTTGAGCAAATTTTGATAGGTTCTAAGTGGACCTGTTGAGCAGATTTGAGCAGGTTCTGAGTGGACCTATTGAGAAAATTTGAGAAGGTTCTGAGTGAACCTATTGAGTAGAGCTTTGGAGGTGATAGAGCAGAGAGGATAGAGTCTCCAGTGGATAGAGATCCATTAGCCAGGACATTGAGGATAGGTCTTCTGAGTGAGGACAAGAGTCTTCAAGTGGAGAGAGATCCACAGTCAATGTAGTGGAGGCAGTCTTCTAGAGGATCACCAACCAAAGCATAGGAGAAGGAGTTCTCTTGTGGATAGAGATCCACAAACTAGATTTAGGGGATCAACATCTCCTTTGGATAGAGGTCCATAAACATTGTAATAGGGAAAGGATTCCCAAGAGATTATTTGAGAAATATTTAGAAGAAATATTTTCTCTGTGGAGGTAGCCATATTTGGGTGAACCACATTAAATATGTGTCTCTATTGTGTGTGATGATTTGTGCATTGCTTTGGTTATTGCTATTGATATTTCCATTGATTATATTGATTAATACTGTTTGGGAAAGAAAAGTAAAAAGTGGTCTTATATTGTTCACCCCCCTCTCAGTATAAGCTTGTGTTCTTCAATGCATTATAGTTAGAGTTGTGTAGGAAGATATTATTTGATATTTGGCACATTACCACCTTGTTAGCTTAGGTTTTTCCTATTTGTTGCATTTGTTTTTTATTTCTCTAACATTTTTCTCCCCCAAGCTATTAGATTAGGAGAGTGCATCCAAGATCACATATTATAAAGGAGTTGGACTTTGTCAAAATCCTAGAGGCCCCCAATCGAGCCAAACCCCATGCTCTTGATATTGGCCTTGCTATATTGCTCCACATAAGACATGATTTGACTTGTTTACCTAGTCCACACCATGTTTGATAGATGAGATAATCTAAGAGGACAACAATACACAAACAATTACACCCAACAAGCAATCATGTATTTTGTGGAAATTGATTTATGATGTGAATGTGTGGATCTCTCTACATTAATCTACTTATAAATTTTCCACTTTCTCTTGAGTGATACCTTCTCTTACTCGCTCAAGGAGGGTGACCTATCAAGATTGCATCAAAAAATTATTAGTATTATTTAATCATTACGATCAAATGCATAACAAAGTTGACATCATTTTAAATAGATAAAATATAAAATTTAATATGCCATGTCATTATAAGAATTTAAATAATATTCAAATAATACCATCAATTTTTGGAAATTTGACATGGTTCTCCTCTAGAAAGAGTCATTGTCTTGATGAATTTAGAAATTGTTCTCAAGGATAATTTTTAAAATAAAAAATAGGAAATGATGAAGTTTACATAATCACTCCTAAATATTCCTATCGAATACATCACTATAGCAAAAATAAAATATTCTTTTGCATGCATATACCACTAAAACCAAAATTGCTACTCCAATTTACTCAAATGAAGAAGTGAGGATAAAGCTTCTAGATATTATCTAATTTTTCCCAAGTAGCACTATCTTTAGAATACTTATCCCATTGAAATTTGCATTAGGATACCTATGTTTTCCTTAATTATAGTTGGTTATGTATCCAAAATTTTAAGTAGTTGAATTATATATATGTTTGGATCTTGAAAGTATAGGGATTTCTAGTCTAAAACGTATGATACATCAACATGATAGGATTTTAATAGTGCAACATGAGAAACATTATGAATTTGGGAAAGGGTAGAAGATAGAACAAGATCATATGTAACTAGGTTGACCACTTTCAATGTCTCAAAAGGCCTCATAAACATGGGAGTTAATTTAGTAGATTTTTCAAATTTAACTATACTTTTTTGTAGTTTTACTCTAGGGAAAACTTTGCTTTCTACTATGAATTGTCTAGGTATTTTTTTTGTTTGCATAACACTTTTGACTATCTATAACCTCTTTTGACTATCTAGGTATTGCTATTTTAGTAGGTTAACTTGATCTTCTATATCTTTTGATATATCTAGCCCGATAAGGAATGGCCTGCATTTTCTATTATACAAAGCCTCAAATGGAGTCTTTCATATACTAGAGTGATAGGAATTATTATAAGCAAATTATATTAAAGGTAAGTATTCTTCCTATCTATACTGCTAATTTATGTAGTACATTATGAGTAAATCCTTTTAGACCTAGTTTACTCTTTTAGTTTGACCATCTATTTCTATATGATATGCAAAGTTAATGTTTAGTTGTATTCCAAAAACTATAATCAATGTTTACAAAAATCTAGAATAAATTTTAGTATATCTATTTGAGATTATCACTTTTGGGATTTCATGTAATTTGATGATATCATGCATGAATCCTTTTGTCACAGTTGGAGCATCATATTTAAGATTTTTTGAGTATGAAGCTAGCTTCTTTGGTTAGTATATCCACTAACACTAAAATATTATCATGCCTATTTTTATGGGAGAGAGAGCCTTGTTGGATGTATGTGTTTTAATTTGACCCTTTGACATTTAAGGAATTTTTCCATAAAAGTTGTTACATATTTCTTTAACCTAAGCCAAAAGTATAACTGAGATCTATCACCTTCTTGGTTACTCTAAGATTATCTTGAATACAAAGCACAATGTACCTATTGCATTATTTTTACCTTAAATTTTATTCATAAAGTATATATATGCAACCTCCTAAACCTAAGTAGCCCATTTGGTTTGAATAATACTCCTCAAATCTATAATTTTAACATTGGCTAATACTGAATCTATTACTAGTGCATAACGTGCATCTTCATTTTACAAGCTTGTCATCTATTCTTTAAAAGTATTCCTCATAGTGGTGATGGAAAATATAAGTCTCCCATGGCTTAAGGTATCTATAAATATATTTTTTGTTTAATATAATTGATGTCAAAATCATATTTACAAAGGAATTTCAACCAAATTTGTTGTCTAGCAATGATATTAGGTTGAATGAAGATATACCTAAAACCTTGGTGATATGTTTAATGTTCATAATTTTTCACATCAATTAGTACATCCAAAACTTAAGTGTATATACTATTGCAACCAATTACAAATTATTATAAAAATATAATTGCTCATAAGTCCTAAGTTTATAGGATTTATATGCTCTAAATTGCCCATCTTACATGATTACCCCACCTAACCCTTCTCCAAAAGTACCTATTGTGATTATAATCCACCATTAGGGTTCATTACCTTGAAGATTAAGTTTGTAGTCAATTTATCCCTAGAGGGTTAAACAACTCTCACATTTCTCTATCCATTTAAATATTTTTCTTTTACACTAAATAGAAGTAATAGGATTATATACATTGGACAAACGTTTCATAAAATTTGGTGGTACCCTTATAGCCCTATAATATCATGAGTAGTTTTTAGTGGTGGCTATTTTAAATAGCTTTAAATTTTATGGGTTCTATTGTTATCACTTTTGCAGATGGTATATGGTTGAGGTAGTGTATATTTTATACAAGAATGCACCCCTAGACAAATTTCCATACAATTAATGTTCCCTTATCCTATTCATCACCATTCTAATATGATTAAAGTGCCTCATTACAAGAGTAGATCAAAATATCATACAAGAATTTAATAATAAATTTATTCAAATATTCTTATAATACACTATTCATTAAATTCATAATGATTATTGGTGCATTGGTAAGACTAAAAGATACCACCATAAAAATGTAATTCCCATAATGGGTCCTAAATGCAAGTTTTATAATGTCTTATTCCTTTATTCTCAAATAATGATACCTCAATTTGAGTTATATATTCAAGAATATAGTTACTTTCCTCATTTGGTCAAATAGATTGTCTATCCAAGGAAGGGGATACATGTTCATTGTTGATTTATTTAGCATTTGGTAGTCAATACAATGATGCATGATTCCATTTTATTTCTTTAGAAATATCATTGGAGCACACTAAGGTGATACGATAGCCTAATTAATACCTTTGATATCTCTTATTCAAATCGATATTAATATTAAAGAGCTCTATGGTAATCATCCTATATGGATATTTTGATTGAGATTTATCTTTAGGAAAAATATCTATAGAGAATCAAACTTTCTTTAGGAAAGTACTCCCAAAATTTCTTTGAAAAAAACACAATGATTTATTTAGAAAAGGATAGTCCTCAAGAGTAGGAGTTTTTCCTCCTCCATTTCATCTATTGAACTACGTATAAAAGACATCCCTTTCTCTAGTCCTTTTTAAGTTGCTTAGAATTTTTTTTTCTTAAACTTACAAGTTTTCACACTCCTTATATTTTATTACTACACCCCTAACCATCTAAACATTCCACTATTTTATTAAAATAATTGATTTTTTCCTTATGCTACCAAAGCCAATTGATCCTAATGATAAAATCACAAGACTATAAATAGGGTATGTAGATGTTTATCTCGATGATGAAGCTATGAAGACCCAACCTAGCCATAAAAAGGAACTACTATACTATTTTCTCTACCCAAATCCAATACTGGATATTCTATATTTTAAACAAACAAAAGAAAATATTTATCTTAATTTAAACATTAACGGAAATGAAAATTTATATAACACTATTATATATTAATATAAAAATGAGAATCCCATACAACATACTTGTTGCATGGATTAGACAAATTTGATATATTTTTTGGTAGTTATCAACTTCTATGTTGATTTGGTGCAACTATTGTTAAGGTTGGTAGGCTATTTAACACTTGACCCTTGTAGATACCTAAAATCATATCACCTAACTTAAACCAGTTTTGTTGAAAATTCATAAAATTATTGACCCAACCATGATGACTACCTCAACCCAAATTTTGTAGCCAAAACTCATAATTAGCAAATTTTCCATCTAAGAGCAAATTTTATGGCTAGAAAATTCACTTCTCAGTAAAAAAATTTGCACCCTATCCAAATTAACAATCCACCCCATAAGATTTGACTAGAAATGGTCAAATTCATGAGTTCTAAATAAATTTATAGGTAGAAAATTTGTAGGCAGTAAATCTACATCTGATGCATAACTAGCATTCTAACCCCACCTACAATATCCAATCAAGTCAAAATTTACTCTACCTATCCTCTTTACCACTAAAAGCAATCAACAAGTGAGGAAGGTGGCTAACTTTCCTCCACATTCCTCCACCTACCCAAGTCAACTCGAATCATGGGCGAAATTGATTTCACTTAGTCCAATAAGCCCAATCAACCCCAAATCATCCCTCGTTAGTCAAACATATCATACCTCCATTTTGGAAAAATCTTAGCAAGTTCAATTATATAAACTAATCCCCTGGGATGGCATTATCATCATGCTTTTCAAGTAAAAATTTTCTACCAAAATTTCATAAGGAACATCTCTCTCAAGCATTGATTTGCTATCAAAACTTCCCCATGAGGTCATATTCAAGCAATTGATTGAGCTTCAAATGAAAAAATGAGGCAAATGTATTTATGTTTTGGTTATATCATTCTTATCTATTTTACTTTGGCTCTCATTCAACATTTTCTCTATAGTTCAAATATTTATGCATGCATCTACCTACATTTTCTATTTGCATCAAATGAGCCTGTTTATCTTATCAAGAAATCTAATAAGATTTTATTAGGATTTTTAGGAGGTTTTTGGGATAGTATATTATCCCTAAAGCTCTCTAAGAAGACTTAGTAGTGTCCTACAACCTTTTTTGTCTTGCTACTTTATTTTCCCCTATCAAAAGTGAATCTTCCACCCATACTCTATTTAGGAAACATAGTTGCTCAACGTCATCAAAATATGAGGATTCTTATCTAAAATCCTTCTATATGTTTCTATCACAAAACTCTTTAGGAATTATCTCTTTCAAGTGTGGTCAACTCTTTAGGCAAAAATCAAAGACCAACACCTTTGTGCACCTTTTGGCACCCCACATATTTGATGAAATTTACATTAAATACCACCTAGGTCCAAAATCTTTGACCTGGAACCTTATCTTTAATCAACATAAAATTTACTACACTTTAATTAAGATCATTTAATCTTGTTTGCATAGTGTAAATCACATTAAACAAAGATAACAAGAACATAACCAAATTGTTAGTCCTAATGGAGGAAGGTTAATGACCCCTTGACTTAACCTTTGTAAGAGCCTTGAGGGTGTTAGTGGTATTAAATTATGTGGTACATTGAGTACCATTATAAATATTTAGTTTAGGATTTAAGTTTATTATTTAGTATGTGTCATGTTTTAAAGAGTGTTTATGTGTCATGTTATGAGTGAAAGGTGTCAAGTGTGCAAGTGTGAGTTATGAGTGAAATATTTCATGTGTATAAGGGAAGATTCATGTATGATGTTTCAATATTAAAAGTAGAAAGTTATGTAATCATGAGAGAATTTATCATTATGTAAGAAAGGCATATGAAAAGTTACATCTCCCATGAGTTAGAGGAGAGCAAAATTCATGAGTACTGAAGAGTATTAAGTAATATTATATATTAATTACAAATATCCATGCAATGTAATGAAGAATATTGTTTGAGATTATCATAAAGCTTTTTATTTTGTGCAATATTCATGTTATTTTTGAATGCATGTGATTATACGATCTTGGGAAATATAGACTCGTGATATTTGACCCATTTTTCAAAAGAGGGTTCTCTCCTGGTAAGTATATTGTGGTGGGCTAACGAGAGTCATAAGGTAGGTTGTTCTCATTGGGGATATAAGTATTATAAAAACATCTTCTCTTTCTTCTCTAAGCAACTCTAAAAACAAAACTATAATAAAATTGAATCTCCATTCCTTTGACCATGTTTGAACCTCCTTACCTTAGAATGTTATTCGACACTTAGCATAAAATATGAGTGCTTCATCTGAACTCCAAGAGAAGCAACCTATGATTAAAAACCTAATATTTGAGGAAAAAGAGGAAGAAAATCCTCCTTGTAGAACATTTTCTCCTATTCATAATGAATAAGGGGAAGTAGTTTTTAAGTCCATGGACCGTCTAGCTACTTTCTTATGAGGAAATAAGGAAGCTATGTAATCCATATTAAATATGGATGATATCCTTACTTTTTTGTGGAGGAACTTCTCTTTGAAATTCCACAGTAACCTAGATTCAATCCTATGAGTTCTCAACAAAGAGACTCTATCATTACAAAAATTGTAGAAGGGAGACTATCAAATATCCCTTATTCCTCTAGAAATCAGGGATCTATACCTCCAAACATAGATCCATTCAGGCTAGATCACCCTATATCTTAACTTGTAAGCCTTCCACAAGTTCATAACATGGATATATTTCCCAGCATACCAAATGATTTGAATATGATTTCTTCTAATCTATTCTTTAGCATACCTCTTCCTACTAGCATTCTTGCCACTAACCCTTTAATTCTAAATAATGTTAGAACTAATATCATGATACTCCCTTTTGGATCAATCCATCCAAATTCTTAATATTACCCACTAGATAATTCACAACCTTAGTTTATAAAACCATAAGTCCCTTATCCTAGATTCCAAGATATAAACACTAAGTTAGAACAATTAGTTAAAGAAAACTCAAAATTCAAACAATAGTTGGCTTCTATTCAAGGAGCCATAGGAAAGAAGTATTATTATAAGGACTACTATAACCAACCTATAGATCCATATCTAGTTAGTAGACCTTATCCTTAGAACTTTTTAGCACCAAAGTTTCAAATGTATAAGGGAGAAGGTGATCCAACATATCACCTTAGAATATTTCAAGTCACTTGCCATGGCATCGCCTATGATGAAGCATTGTTATTAAAGCTATTCCCTAAAAGCCTTAGTGGTAAGGAACTATAATGGCATTTCCAAGTACCTCACCATTTGATCAAAAACTTTGGTGATTTGAGAAAGATGTTTAGCCAATATTTCTCCACCTACATCATAGAAAATTGCACAATAAATGATTTATATCAACTTAAGTAGGGTAAAAATGAGTCTTTTAACACGTTTTTAACCAGTTGGTATGCTCTGATTAGGAAACTCCCTTTTATTATACCATAGAGAGATATATTGTGTATTGTCATACATAATTTGCAAGAGCAACTCTCATACCCCTTAGAGATGACTCACATCTCCTCCTTTGAAGATGTAGTTGATCTAAAAAAATAGGTAGAAGGTGTCCTTCAACATAGGGAGCAATTGAAAACCAAGAAAGAGGAAGAAAAGTACTCTTCCTCCAACATAAAAGGACAACACAAAAATAAGCATGTCATGGGTGATGATGTAATTGATTCTCACATCATTAAAAATCCTAAATTAGGTAATGTTAATACCACCATTGCGTTACACAAACTAGTTCTAAGGGACAAGAAATTCCTCAAATAAAGTTTACCAAGTTAAACCAATCACTATCCTATGTGCTATTGCAGTTGTTAGATGCTAAGATGATAAATTTACACCTATAAGAGCTTCTGACCTTGATAGTTAAAAGCTTCCCTGGTTCAAAGATGACCAATAGTGTACCTTCCATCACATAAATGGTCACCATACAAAAAAATGTATCACTTTGAAGCATGTAGTACATGACCTTATCAATGAAGGTCTAGTGGTTAGTGGTCCAAAATAAGCAACATACTTTAACCAAAGCATGGGGATCCTTCAAGACACCTTACCTAAACATAGGAAAGATGCTAGTATTCATTTTCAATACAATAATATTCCCTCACCAGATCAAAATATGGTAGGGATGATTCAAGATAACACCATTACTAGACAACAAGCTAGAGAAAGAGGTCAACCTTCAAATCTACCCTTCGATCCCCACATGGTATTGTAGTCTAGACATGCTATTGCTCCTAAAAAACCACCTTTGATTTTAAATACCTAAGACAAAGGCAAGAGGGCCTTCAACATACAATAACAATTGGAGAACACACCAACAAAAATCTCTATACTTGAGTTGTTGAGAACTTTATCAAGTCATAGGAAAACTTATTTAAACTTTTTTTTTGAGCAAAATGTACCACAAAATATTAGCTCCAATGATTTGGCTAACATGGTAGGGTCCCTTAGTGTGAACCATGCAACTATATCCTTCTTCAAGGATGACCTTCCACCCTCTTATTGATGTTAGGAGAGCTCCCTTTGTACTTCACATATAACATGGATGAGCAATACATTAAATATTCCTTATTGATAATAACTCATATATAAACATATGTAGCCTTAAGTTCATCAATAGGATAAATCTTAACAAGAAAGATCTATAGGAATATGACATTATCATAAAAATCCAATGATAATGAGGAGTGCGAAGCTACTGGAACTATAGTTCTTCCAATAAAAGTAGGGCCTCACATACTAGAAACTTTGTTTTATATGTTTCATTATGACCAAAACTACAATATCCTCTGAGGGATACATTGGATTCATGCTATGCAAGACATTCCCTTAAACTACCATAAATATGTAAAGTTTGAATATCAAGGTAATTTATATAGCATTATGACTAATGAAGGTCCTTTTGATTATTATCAATCCATGCAATAAAAAAACCCAAGGGCTTGCCTTTGTCCTTCATTGAATACATCCTCTCATAGATGATATCTTAAATTTTATTCTCCTTAAGTGAATAAGTTTCAGCCAAGAAGCAAAAACTAGTAGCCAAGCCATAACAAGGCATAAAGAAAAATTTGAGTATATCAATCATATAAAATTTAATTATTGCCATGATGAGCTACTAGCTCTAGACCTAGTTAGGTTACCCTCGTTACCTTGCACTTTACGGTTTCCCTCCAAAAAAGGAATGACATTGCAAATAAGAAGTTGCATATTCATTTATGTAGGGACAACCAATGAGGAGAGAATCTATGGGACCAATTTATGTCCAACTAAATGGAGGTATACTTTGTGTTATCTATCCAACCTATACCCAAGTAGATTCTTTGTAACTTTGGTTATCAAGGAAAAGGGCTAGGACCTCATGAGAAAGGTATAAAAGAACCTTTGGAACCTAAGGCTTGGATAGGATGTTGAGGATTAGGATACATCCCCAAACCCAATGAAATATCACCTTACCTATATTTAGATAGTAGTGATGATGAGGTGTGCATCTTCTCTCTCAAACCCCAAAATGAGATCACCTTGACAAAAGGGTTGGATTGGGATGAGGGTGAGGATATAAAACCTTCTTATTTTTATTTTTTGACATATTTTCATAATTTGCTCACATAAAAATGATAAGCATTATGCATCCTGATATTATTTATGAGAACAACCAAGAGTCCTATGAAATCCTTGAAAGTAGCCTTGGCAATCAAAATGATTCAGTTTTGACTCAAGCAAAAGATAGCATTCCCTTTCAATCAAGAGAAAGTACCTTAGCAACTATCAATGACTATGAGGTGAAAGTTTTATCACACAACCCTTATAGGGATGCACATTCATATTGTATTTATTAGTAAGATATCCCTAATGAAGGATATCTTCATTTAATTGCATAACTCTCACAACCATAAAATATTGAGTAATGGATTTTAGAACTTGAACAACTCAAAAGCTTAAGGGTTGTACCTACCCCTCCATAATTAGAAGATGAAACTATTGAGATCAACATAGGTTACCAAGACAATAAAAATATTATAAAATTAGAAAAAGGTCTTGACCCAAGACGAGCATGAGGAATACACCAAGATTTTAACAAAAGTCTATTGCATCTTTGCGTGGTATTATGTAGACATATCAGAAATAGATCTATCCTTGGTAGTCCATCACTTGGTTATTAAGCTAGACACTAAACTAGTAAAGCAAAAATTAATGAAAATGCACCCAAAAGTTGATTTACTAGTTAAAGAGGAACTCCAAAAGCTTTTGGAAGTCAAATTTATCAAGGTAATCGATTTCCAACATTGTACCCATTGCTAAAAAGAAAGGTGTTGTGCATATCTGCACTAACTTTTGAGACATAAACAAATATTTTTCCAAAGATGAATTTTTGCTACCAAACATAGACATAATCATCAAATTCATTGCAAGTTGTGAAATATCGTCCTTGATATATGTTTCTTATAGGTATAATTAAATTTGAATTGTACTAGAAGACCAACCTAAGACTGCTTTCACTACCCCTTGAGGGACCTTTTGTTACAAGGTCATACGCTTTTGTTTAAAGAATGCGAGAGAAACCTATAAATATACAATGACATATATATTTCACAATATGAAGATTATGTCTATGATCTTCTATGATGATCTATAAAATGAGATCATGTTAGGGACTTAATATATATCTTTGAGAGATTAAGAGAATACAAATTTTACCTAAAACCCTCCAAATTCATATTTGGAGTAACTTTAGGGAAGCTATTAGGATTTATAGTCTCCCAACATGGCATTGAAGTAGACCCAAACAAGATATATGCTATCATTCAAATACCACCACATAAAACCCTAACACAATTTTGAAGCCTTCAAAGTAGGTTACAAGCTATTAGGAGGTTCATCTCTTAATTGGAAAATAAATGTTAGTCCTTTTCCAAAATTTTAAGGAAAGGGGCTAAATTTATTTGGGATGAATAATGTCAAAACTTATTTGATGCCCTAAACTATATCTTCTATATTTGTTTGTGCTTGTCCAACCTAATCCCCTTGAACCATTATTATTATTATATATAGTAACAATTGTTCATGCCTTAAGTTCCACATTGGCACAATACCATGATCAACATAGGGAAAGGGCAATCTACTATATTAGTAGAACCCTTGTTAGCTACAAAACTAGATACACCCCTCTAGAGAAACTATGCTTGGTAGTAGTCTTTGCTTTTCAAAAGCTAAGACATTACATGCTAAGTCACAAAACCTATGTCATAGCTAAAGTTGATCCTTTATGATACCTTATGTCCAAGTCTTATCTCTCGGGTAGGATGAATTAATGGGTAATGGCCCTTAATGAGTTTTATCTTGAATTTATTGTCCAAAATTTATTAAAAGGACAAGTGATAGCCAACCAATTGGTAGCAACCCCTATATCAACTAGTCATCCTATAGTAATTGAGTATCCTGATGAAATGGTATATGGCATTGAGGTAGCACAACAATATTCCTAGAACCTTTACTTTGATGGCATACAATATGTCAAAGGCACAAGGTCAAGAATCATCCTAGTATCACCCCAACAAATTTTCATCCCTTTATCCTTCAAGCTTCAATTCTCATGTACCAATAAAATAGCTGAATACAAAGCATGTTTCCTCAGTATTTGAGCAAACCTAGCCTTAAATGTCATAACCCTATCTATATTTGGATATTCACAATTAATTGTCAATTAGATTAACAAAGTTTATCATATTAAAGATGATAAACTCAAACCATATAAGGACATTGTGGATAAGTTAATGGTTATCTTTGACAAAGTCACCATTGATACAATTCCACATTATAGTAATTGTCAGATCAATGCAATGGCTACTGTTGCCTCACTATTGCATAAATTTATTATTATTAACATAAACCATTCACCAATATGCAAAAATATCAAATCATTCATGCACAATAATTATCCACAATAACAATCCACAAATGAGAGAGATAGATAATACCCTTAAGGTAGGGAAACACCAATAATAATCCTTAAGGAAGGAATAACTCCACAAGATATCCCAAGGTGAGAGGCCACTTCATGGGCACGATGATTACATAAGATTCTTCTTCAATGATATGAATGATTACAATGACAAATATTTCTTCTTTATATATCCATATTCTTATTCTACTTTGGGGAGCCTACTACTAATATAATATTATACTATAATATACTATAATATTATAATACAATCAACCTTGGGTTATGTGTGGCCCATGCCAACCCTTATACAATATAATAATATATACCCAAATATCTATTCCTAGGTACCCTACCATGCCACCCTCCTTACAAATGTTTCATCCTCGAAACATATGAAGAAACATGATAATATGATTTGCTAAGCAATGTTAGAAAATGGTACCAATCTCGATAATCCATCCATCCAAGTGAAACACGGTGATGCTGGTATGCCATTTTGTTACTTGAGTATCCAAATCTACTTCGTTGGATCCACGCTTTTGCTGCTGTATTTTGATAACTTGAATGATGGGTCCACTTTTTCCTTGATGCCGATGATCCACTCTGAAAACTAGGATCCTTATGCTTTCTATACCAAACACTGCCATAGTTGGTACCCTTTTGATTCCATGTAGAACCATAATATTGTTGCCTTGAACCATACTTCCAATATTGTTGATGCTCATGGTGGTGTGGATGGCTATATGGTGTAACATTAACTTGATGATCTACCTTCTTTGACTTCTCAACATTTGGCTCCATTGTTTTAAATTCTTATACACCTTGTCCTTTTATGTCTTATTTGTTTGGTGTGTCCTTGTGCTCTTCTATCAAAGCTTACTTAGACTCTGTTACTATTATTTTCATGGACTCCATTGCTGCTACTTCTTCCATGGACTTTGTTACTGCTACTGCCTTCTTGGATTCTATTCCAGGTTCTTCAATTTGTTTCTCTACAACCACTTCTTGTTTTTCCTTGGATCCTTGCTCCTTAAGATGAGAAATATCCTACAATGTTATTGTAGACACCAAATTACAGCCACTAATCCTCCATCCTAACCATTCCACCACCCACTTGTCCACCATACACCCTTCCCACCAATTATTTGGCCCAAATCCACCTTTCCCGCCATCCATTCCACCATTTTAGCCCTTTCCCGCCATTTCCTAGCCTAATTGGGATTATTTTAATATTATTTTATATTATTTAATATTTAATATAATATTTTATATTATATTATAATATATTTATTATAAAATATATATTTATAAACTCAATTAACCACAACCGTCCGATCCATTCTAATCTCCACCGTCCATATTCATTAATCCATGTCACATTCAAAAAGTAATCTCAACCTTAGGATCTAATTTAATCTTAGCCACATGATCAAAAGTGTAAGGCTAAAACCCTAAGAAAACCCTAGGTTGGATTATAAATAAGGGCATTTGTAAATGCTCAAACCTTGGAATCCACTAGAACCTTGAGAATTAGACATTTGCACCCTAGAGGAATTATTGGTGAAGCCCTAGCATAGAATCCTAAAAATCTGAAGCCCTAGCTCACCGATAAGACTTCTACTATTCCAGCCATCACCCATTCATCCTCCATCACCATCATAGCCCCCATCCATCCACCGCATTCATCGCCATCACCTAGATCTACTTCTGTAGATTCTGCCCTAACCCGTAGGCGCCATCCAGAGCTTGCGAGGCTCACTGCAGAGCCTATGAAGCGCTCACCAGAGCCTGTTGTATACTGTAGGCGCTCTCCAGAGCCTGTTGTATCCTGCAGGTGCACACCAGAGCCTACGAAGCTCATGTTAGAGCCTGCCAAGTGCGCGTCTGAGCCTGTTGCAACTACAAAAATATGAATCTGAGCCTGCTACACCATGCCATCAATAATAACTAAACCAAAGCAAGGTATATCTCATTTTAATGTATTTTATTTAACAATTTGTTGATCTTGCATGCTCTCTTACTTCACTATTAAACTAGGGTTTTATTGATGTCTGAGGGCCTCACACTGTGGAGCCCTCATAGGTATTACTAACTCCCTTTGTTCTATTTTGTGTATGCAGATCTACAAATTTCACACATTGTTTGATGGTTGTTGAAGCTGGAGTGGCCCAACCTTGGATATCTGAAGCCCACTCAACCTATTGGAATCAAGGACACACCCAAATCTGAAGACACTTCTGTTGTTGTTAGCTAGGATTTCGGAGAACCCTAGCACCATTGTAATCTATTGTATCAAATATTCGCATGGAACACTGATTGTAATAAAGGAGTTTATCGGCTCCCCCTATTTTATTGAATATATTCTTTTGTGCAATCTTTGTGCCTCACTACATTATTTGGTTTTTTGTTATTCTATTTTAAGTGTCGTGTTCTTGCATTCACAAATGGTGATCACGGTGGGACCCCACAAGGGTTTCATTATTTGATAGATCTACCTTGCTAACTTAATTTTATTGTTGTTCATTGCAGGATTTACAGAAATGTAAAAGTCATCGCGTTCATCGCTAGGGTTTCTGAAGCATTCTATAGCAGTTCCAGAGATCATGCAGGTGCTCTTCCATGCTATGCAGGCATCCTTGTGCACCTAGAAGGTGCTCTACTATGCCTACGTAGGTGCCCAGCTATGCCTGGCATTAATTTGGAGTAGAGCTGAGGCTTCCAAGTGAGTTTCATAACCCTAGTTCTCCATTTAACGATTTACGTATTCTATTTTCTGCTGCTATTTTTTATTGTTTTTGGGCTTAACATTAAGTAATCTGGGAAAGAATCTGTAGCAAGTTACATTTAGGGTTTGTGTGTATTTCATTATACCAAATTCATTTCTTGTTCTAAAGTTGTAGATCTAGGTGATTGTTTGCATTTTTGAGTGCATATGAAACAGAAAAGCATCCTAGATCTTGCATTTTAGGGTTAAATATCACTTTAATTTTACATATCTAAATAGGAACAACATTTTGATGCATAAAGTAATCCTGCCCTAGGTTGGCCCCTTTGGCAGAGAGGTGGACGAACCCTCTGGTTGCTCTTGTGATTTTAATCACTTGTAGGCAGGGGATTTTAAGGGTGTACTCTACACTCTTTAGGTGAAATTTGCATCTTTGTGTTGGCTTCTGATTTAGATTAGTGAAGTTAGTAATATTTAATATTGTTTGCACACCATAGAGAATGAGAAATCTAATAAAATAAATCACACACACCTGCACGCTCCACTTTTTAACAATAATAGTTGGATTTCATCACCAACTATTGCTTGAGGTTTGGTGATGGTGGCATTCATCTCCATCCATCAAATCTCTACCCCTAGACACCATAGGACTACCCCCGAGCAAACTTGTTGGAGGTCATTACCAACAAGAATCTCGTTGCCCCAACCATAGTTTTTACCTTTGTTTTTCATTAAACAAGATTAAGTTACATCAAAACACACAAGCCAACAATTCTAAAAGGAACTTCACATTAATGAAAGAAAATAATTAATGAACAAGGTAAGCCACACAAGGTGAACCCTAGGATTGGTTGTTTTCTTTGCTTTAAATTTTGGAAAGGTTGTTAATCTGTGTGATTTAGATAAGCTTGAAATCTTTGGTTTTATTACTTTATGGTGCTAACACGACAACAAAAGAAAATAATAAACCAAAGTAGTTTAATGGAAAACAATTCCCATGAGCCCGCTACTTCGGTAGCCCCATCCAATATGGTTCAGACCACTTTGTCTAGATCATCCCATCCACCCCACTCTCAAGTAGAGACACATTCACACAATGTGGAGACAACCACCACCTACATAGACATGGATAGAGTGCAGGCCCTTTACAAGGCTTCTAACTATGTCTTAGAACCCCTTAGCCAAGAAGGTTTGGAAGAATCTGAATTGGCTGCCACCTACCTTGCCCAAGGATATCCTAATTCAAGTTATGAATATGGTATGCCTTCCTCCATGAGCCAACCACCACAAAGCCCAAGTGTTCCAAACACTTACCTCACATCCACCTATACCAACCCCTTGTATGAGGAGTATGTCAATGTTGCCTCACAAGTCCCTAGCCTCCAAGTTGTAACATCAAACGCAACTTGCACCATACCCATGTCCTCTCATCCATCATCATCCACACCTCCATCATCTCACTTAGCCAACATGACCATGTCATCCACCCCTCCATCATCTCACTTAGCCAAAATGACCATGACTAATCACCCATCATCATCGACTCATCCAACCACAACCCCATCATTTGACACATGGTCAAATCAAGAACTTACGGATACATTAGGGCTTATCAACAGGTTGCTTTCACAATGAACAAAAGGAAAATAGTCAGCTCACATAGACCCTATGACCCAAGGAGTTCCAAATCAACCTCTACTCACCAATCAAAATTCAGCATGGGTCCCTCAATCTTCCATAGTGTCCATCCCCAATCCACCACCACTCCACACATCCACCATACCAATCAACATTGCCACTAACCAACAACACAATCCATTTCTCCATCATCATCTTCATCAATCATCCCCATATTTCAACCATCAATATTCTCCACATACCCAACCCAATTCATTCCACAACACCATGTTGGTCACACCCCAACATCTACCATCCAACCCATCAACCAACCATCACATAATCCAAGGTCCTCACATTCCAGTAGAAGATCTTAGATTCTAGGCAATGCAAAAGCAAATCGATCAGTTGATGCAAAACTCACCAGGGGTAACGAGCCAAAAGCTCACATTAAGCCAACTGATCCATCAACCAATCCATCCATCGGTACCATCACCGCCTTATCCGACAGATTTTACGATACCAAAATTTGACAAGTTTAGGGGAACCGAGGATCCTAAGGAGCATGTGAGTTCATTTGTCCACATATGTTTTTGTATTAGCGATGATAATGCTCTTATGCTCCGAACATTTCCTCAAACATTAGGGGGAGATGCCATTGAATGGTACAATCAATTGCCCACGCATAGTATTTATACTTTTGATCAATTGATAGATCTATTCTTGGAATGCTTCACCCTTAACATTAAGAAGAAGGTGTCCTTATCGGATATATATTACTTGAAACAATGGGATGAGGAACCTATCTATGATTTTGGAAACCGTTGGAGGGCAGTCATCACAAAGTTGCCATTCTCCCTCCCAATGGAAGAAATTATCAAACTTTTTACCAAGAGTTGCTTAAAACCCATCTCTTGGATGCTTCAACTCAATACTTATAGAACATTTGAGGAGGCTTTAGCACAAGCTAGTGTCATTGAGGAGATAAAAATCCAAGAGGGTGTCATTAAGCCTAAGAAGAAAGAATGGCAAAATAGAGGCCAATACCGAAATAATCAATCTGGCCAAACCAAATCCACACAAGCCTCAACGGCTAACACAACTAATCAAGTCAATCAAGTGGTCATGAGCCAGCCCGTAATGGCTCAAAAACTAGTGCAACAACAAATTTCCTATCATGCGGTCCCATCAGTAACCCAAGCACCAACGGTACAAAACACAGTGCCAACTGTGGAACAACCTACCCGTCGCCAATTCAATCGACCTCAACGTCAATACACTCCCTTAGCGGAATCATATTCAGCCATATTTCGAAGGTTATATGAGACCAACAAATTAGCCTTGCTAGACATTAGGCCCGATGATCCCACCAAAAGACCTAAAGGTTATAGAGAGCACTTGTTTTACCCATATCATCGACAAAATGGGCATGATATCAATTCCTGCCATGTATTCAAAAACATAGTGCAAGACCTCATAGACTTAGGGGCCATTAGCGTCGATAACCCCTTAGCTCCACAAAATCAAAATTTGGGCATATATCAGACACCTCTACCTAACCATGGGGAGGTCCAACATAATGTAGGGGGTAACAATCAACAACCACCTCCTAATCAAGTAAATCATGTCCAACAATACCAAAACTTTGTAGGAGCAGTCCATGTGGTCACTAGAGGGCAAAGGCAAAATCAAAAAAATGTTCAACAACCTTCAAATCCACCTCCCATCCAAACATCACCAAATCCATCTCTGCCAATCAATCTATCCAACCCATCCAATCCACCCATCCTTCATCCAATAAGGCCAGCGGTAACTTTAACCAGCCGGTTAACCACTAGTTTGAAAATGGCATCAACAAAACTTTCTGTCTATGAGCTTATCCAACAATCCCCTAGGCATAGAGAAGCTTTAATGGAAATACTCAAGTCAATTGAGTTAGAATCCCAAGACTCTAATGCCTTTAACAACTTTGTAGGGAGTGTTAGAACATGCATGGAACCATCAATTACCTTCTATGACTTTGAGATAAAATCAATGAGTTCAGAATCGGTGGACCCTCCACTGCACATCATGGCCTTAATAGATGGAAAGCCATTCAAACGAGTATTAATTGATACCGGCTCATCAATCAATATCATTACTACCACTGCTCTTATCCACCTCAAAATACCTCCATCCCACATTTCAAAATCATCATTCACCCTCAAAGCATTTAACGATGCTTTGTGTACCACAGTTGGCACTATTGTTTTACCTATAGAAGTAGGGGCCAGAACGTTGCACACCATGTTTCACATCTTGGAAGGAGCCATGGCGTATAATATACTCCTTGGTAGACCTTGGATGAGGGAAATGAAATGTGTTCCATCAATTCTCCACCAATGCTTGAAATACGTTCATGATGGACAAGTCCATTGCATCCCCGTGGATGTCAAACCTTTTAAGTATTGTAATTTCATTTCAAATCCTTATGAATCCATGTTACCTTCCACTCATCTATTCTTGGTGCCATCATCGAATCCATCCACATCATCTCTTAATCCACCTTCTTCTAATCCATCTCCATATTCTTCTAAGGCTCCCATCATAGAGGAGCTACCCATCACATCACCTTCTCAAAAATCCATTTCTTCTTGTACATGTGGTCACAGTCAATCTACTGTTAGCACATCGTACATCACATCTACCCCTTCTTCTACAACCACTTCTTCTATTCCATCTCATCATTCCACACCACCATCCAATCCCACTCCATCAGCCGATGTGTCACAAGTCAAACTTTCAGATTGTGCCATATTTGACTCGCCACCATCCACAACCAATCCAGAGCCACTTGAGCCTTCACCATCCACCTCATCAACCCAAGTCAAAGTCCACATCACTAATCCAAGCATTGGTGAGTATGTGGTCCAAGACGTCACCATTACACCCCTAGCCATTCCCACAGCTAAGGATTTTGGATGTCCTCGAGACCGTCCTTTATCCATAGGTGTTGTTTACGACATGAGTGCCACTCCAAATAGCATTAAATTTGTTTATGGAGGGTTGGATTGCTCAACTGGGGCAAACCCACCCGAAGAACCAAAAGAGCCTAGGCGTGCCAATATACCTAACATAGAGGAGTTTCCAGCTCGATACTTTAATATGTTCCATTGGCAAGGTCAAGGTCTAGGTTCCCATGAGCAAGGGATGCATGATATCTTAGAGGTCCCATATAGAGGTGCCCATGATCGTTCTGGTTTAGGCTATACCCCATTGTCTTCCATCGCTTCTCTTGAGCAAGCCTTTAAAAAGCTTACACTCAATGATGAAGATCACCCCATCCACCCACTACCCTCAACATCTTCTCTTGAACAGGCCCTTCAAGAACTTTGCATGGATGAAGTAAACGAAGATGATCCCATCAAATTTTCATATCCTATCTTTGATTTCGACGATGAAAGTTATGAAGAATTTGAAGTCATGTCAAATGCTTCTGACGATTCTGAAGAGGAGTCACAACCCATTGTCCCCATCACCCAACAGGAAGAGTTTTACCTCTGAATGTTCCCCATCCATCATCCCATATTCCACTTGCTTCTTCCACAAGAACAAGATGATCCACCTGGTAATCTGCCTTGAGCCACCCACATAAGCCAAGAATTGTAACATATGTACATAAATATAAAAAAAAAAACAAAACATCAAAAAAAAATGTTGCTCTGATGTTTTCACGTTCACTATTACAGGGATACCATGCCTCGACATCGGCTCCAATTCAATTGTTCCATCTATCCATTCAGCCAAACCATCTTTCCTTCCACTAAGTCAATATGAACCCTATTGACTTATTCACCCCACTTCGTAATCCATACGATTTGGCAAAGCCAATTCCCATTGACGTCAACCTTATTGATTTGGACCGGATTTCCTCCTCACCCTCCCTCTCGGAGTTCATCCTATCCAAGGAATTGCTAAGGGCTTCGGCCTGCTACATTCCTCCTTCACCGCCACCTTCGCCTCCATCACTTTCTACCAGCAGTCCCGAGGTCTTTCAGGCAGAATTAGACAACGATAAGCAAGAAAAGTTAGATGTCATTTTAGATGACTTTAATCTAATCCCAACACCACATCAACTTGAGGAAGGTTCACATATGTCCATTGAAGATACCATCGACGTGAACCTTAGTTCAGATCCTGACAATCCCCAAATTGTCAAACTTGGAAAAAGTTTAACATCAGATGAACAAGAGCAATTCATTGCTCTCCTCAAGAAAAAGAAAGAGGTGTTTGCATGGTCCTACAAGGATATGCCTGGCCTTGATCCTGACCTTGTTGTCCACAATCTCACCTTACGTCCTGACACCAAGCCGATCAAACAAAAACTTAGGAGAATGCATCCTACCGTAGCACTCATAGTCAAAGAGGAAATACAAAAACTACTAGACGTTCACTTCATTGTTCCTATTGACTATCCTGAGTGGCTTTCAAACATGGTACCCGTTCGCAAGCCTAATGGGGGGATACATGTTTGCAATGACTTTCGAGATCTAAATAAAGCGTGTCCTAAGGATGACTTCCCTCTACCAAACATTGATACTCTTGTCGACACCTACGTAGGCCATGAAATGCTTTCCTTCATGGACGGTTTTTCAGGATACAATCAAATTCGAATAAATCCTGATGACCAACATAAAACAACATTCACAACACCTTGGGGAACTATAAGTCAAAAAGTGACTAACTATAGAAAAATAACTGATGCACCTTTTTGCATATTTTCCAAGAAGACCGAAGTGGCCCATATGCTAAAGATCAAAGAAAAAGCAAAACACCGCAAGGAGGAAAAAGTGTCGTGATATCGCGACATGTTGCATTTTCGTGGTCCAAAGCAAAGAGAAAGAGAAAGGAGGAAAAAGTGTCACGATATTGTGACATGTTGCATTTTCACGGTCCAAAGCAAAGAGAAAGAGCAAGGAGGAAAAAGTGTCACGATATCGTGACATGTTGCATTTTTGCGATCCAAAGCAAAGAGAAAGAGCAAGGAGGAAAAAGTGTCATGATATCATGACATGTTGCATTTTTGTGGTCAAAAGCAAAGAGAAAGAGCAAGGAGGAAAAAGTGTCGCGATATCACGACATGTTGCATTTTCATGGCCAAGAGCAACAGAAGGGAGCAAGGAGGCAAAAGTGTAGCGATATCGCGACATGTTGCATTTTCGTGGACAAAAGATAAGAGAAAGAGCAAGAAGGAAAAAGTGTCACGATATCGCGACATGTTGCATTTTCAAGGCCAAAAGAGAAGAGAAAGAGCAAGAAGGAAAAAGTGTCGCGATATCACGACATGTTGCATTTTCATGGCCAAAAGAGAAGAGAAAGGGCAAGAAGGAAAAATTGTCGCGATATCGCGACATGTTACATTTTCACGGCTAAGAGCAACAAAAGGGAGCAAGGAGGCAAAAGTGTCGCGATATTGCAACATGTTGCATTTTTGCGACTCAAAAAGGGCAGGCAGGTAGAGAAACAAGAGTGTCACGATTTCACAACATGTCCGATTTTTGCCAAGGAAACAGAGTATATTTTTGGCAACTCGGGACATGCACTTACATCAGGTGCTAATTTATAAAGAATGGTCTGTTGATTATAACTTGGCAGGTCCACTGGATGATTGCAAAATAACAGGCTCATCTAAAATTAGCCAGAAGGAAATCAATCCAATCTACGGGAAATCTGTTGTATATTATTAGAAACTGCAAACAATTACTTGTAATTGATTGAAGAAATTAAATGTACATAGTAGAAGATACTCTTTTTAGGGTATAAATAGGAGTGAGTCGACCATGAAAAGGGGTTGGCTCTTGGATGTTTACAAGCTTGATGTACATGTACTAGATTACAAGCAATAAAATATTTCTTCTTATGGATTCTGAAACTTCTGTGTGCAAGTGTATGTATCTGGTGTTTTAACTTTTATTCACTCTAAGTTTTATAATGTATCTGTTCTAAAATATGGACTGTGCACGTATAAATATTGTTTCTAGAGTTGAACATTAAAATATAGTTACATGATTTTATACGAATATCTAAAAGTCACACTCAAGAATTCGTGTTTTATATAAGAAGATATAAAGAAAACTCTGAAAGTAGTAATCTACATTATCAATGTTTGTTGTTGTCTAATCTGTACCTTGAGAAAATTTCTAGCTTAGGCTATATTTCCCTTATCTCTTGTTCCACTTTTCTCTAAAAAACTCAAAGGACCCAGCCTTCTCTAGAGACTAGACAGATGATCTCAAGCAAGATCTGTCTATTCAATGTTGGCAAAGTCTAAGGCATAATACTATTAACCGAAGGCAGATTTTGTTCCAATAGGAACATTTTATTTTAGGGTTATGCCCTTTAGCATCAAAAATGTAGGAGCTACTTATAAAAGAGCCATGACTTACATATTTCATGATTACATGCACAAAATCATTGAAGACTATGTAGATGATCTCTTGGCTAAATCTAAAACCTGACAAGAACATATTTGTCTTGGAAAATATTTTTGATCGGCTGTTAGAATACAAGGTGAGATTAAATCCAAAAAAGAGTGTCTTTGGCGTTACCTCTGGTAAACTTTTAGGATTCATTGTCTCCAAAAGAGGCATTGAAGTGGACCCAAATAAGGTTAAGGCCATCATAGAAATGCCACCCCCAACTAACATCAAGGAATTACGTAGCTTGCAAGGTAAAATTCAATCAATCAAACACTTCATTGGGCAAATTTTCAATAAATGCAGGCCATTTAATCACTTTCTACAAAAGGGGATAGCATTCGTATGGACAGATGAATGTCAAAAAGCATTTGATGATGTCAAGTGCTATCTAACTTCACCACCAATCTTAACTCCTCCTAGGTTGGGGGTCCCTTTTCATATTTATGTCTCAACTACAGAAGCCGCTTTGGGGACAATGCTTGCATAGAAAAATGAACAAAATCGAGAGCAAGTAGTCTATTATATTAGTCGAACATTGGTAAGTTATAAAACAAGATACACTTATGTAGAAAAACTATGCTTAGCGGTGGTTTTAGCCACTAAGAAACTTTGACATTATATGCTAAACCAAAAAACCTATGTCATAGCTAGAGAAAATCCTCTGCGCTACATGATGTCTCACACTTATAACAACATCCGTACCGCTAAATAGATAATGCTCCTTACAGAGTTTGATCTTGAATTTGTTAGCCAAAAATCCATTAAAGGTCAGGTTATTGCTGATCAACTTGTAGAAGCTCCACTACCTAGTGATCATCCCTTGATTATGGAGCTCCCAAATGATTTGGTATTTTCCATAATTGAAATAGACAATGATGTCATTCTCGAGGAGGATGTCGATATCACATTATTCTTTGATGGATCTAAGTGCAAGAAAGGTCAAGGTGTGGGAGTTGTATTCATACACCATAGGGGATTCCTATCCCCTTATCGTTCAAGTTAGACTTCTCATGTACAAACAACATAGCAGAGTATGAAACCTTAATCCTAGGTCTTCAATCAGCTATAGCTATGGGTATTAAGCGTATCTGAATATTTGGGGATTCTCAACTTGTAGTAAAATAGGTAATTGGAGAATACCAATGCAAAGAACCTATCATTAAGCTTTATCATGAAGTAGCAATGAAATTGATATCAATATTCGAATGGCATGAAATCAATAACTTACCTCATTTGACTAATATATTTGTAGATGAAATGGCCTCTCTTGGATCCTTGATTCCAAATAATTAATTAGGAGAGGTACAAACCCTAATAATCTCAACAATATCTAAAGCGACTGTTGTTCACACTGACCCTAAATATGGAAAAGATGTCTGCTTCAGACACACAAAATCATGTGAGTCTTGGTCAAACCCCATTGTAGCCTTCTTAAAATTTGGAACACTCCCATTGGAAATTTCTCGGTCTTCCAAAAGTGCTTTCAAGAAAAAGGTAGCACGTTTAGTTCTTATGGGTGACGTGTTGTATAAACGGGGTTATGATGAAATTTTGCTTCGATACCTCAAACCTAGAGAGGCTCAAAGGGCCATCGAGGAAGCCCATGATGGTACTTGTGGTGGTCATTTTAGTGGAATGGCCATTACAAAATGATTATTATGCATGGGTTATTATTGCCCCATAATGGAACATGATTGTTGCACATATGTCAAAAATTGCAAATAATGTCAAACATATGCTAATTTAACTCACGTACCATCACAAGATTTATTTCCAATACAAAGTCTTTGGCCCTTTTCATAATGGGGCCTTGACCTAATTGGCAAAATTTCACCCTCCTCTTCAGGACAACACACATTCATCATAACCGCAACAAAATACTTCACAAACTAGGTTGAGGCAATACCTTGAACCAATAAGACAGGACCTCGAATTATGGATTTCATACTCCATAATATCATTTGTTGCTTTGGAATTCCCTCTAAAATCATTTCAGATAATGGCAAGTATTTTAAGAACAAGGATGTTCGAGCACTCTACGAGAAGTATAATATCCAACATAGTTTCTCAACTCCTTATTACCCACAAGCAAATGGATAAGCTGAAGCTACCAATAAGACCTTGATTGCCATTCTTAAGAAACTTTTCAAATAAAATCATAAATATTGGCATACACAAATTCTGTTGGCACTTTGGGCTTATTGAACAAGCATCCGAACGCCAATAGGAGCAACACCATTCTCTCTAGTCTATGGAGCTGAAGCTATTATACCTCTTGATCTTGAGATTCATTCCTTATGAATTTCCTTGCAAGAATTCATAGATGATGATATAGCTAAATAAGCATGACTTGATCAACTCACGCTCCTAGATGAAAGACGTGTCAATGCATTAGAACATTTACGAGTTTATCAAGACTACCTCAAGCGTGCTTACATTGCTCAAGTCCATATTAGAGAATTTCACGTAGGGGATCTGGTCCTCAAAGAGAATCAACAAAACACCAATGCTTTGCCACATCTTCGTGATAAATTTGTAGCAAATTGGTTAGGTCTAATACATAATCACTCAAAAAGTGGGAAATGGTACTTATAGGCTTACCGATTTAGAGGGAATAGAGGAACCCAAACCCCTTAAATTTCTTCATTTAAAGGCATTTCATTGTTAATAGTGACTATATATGTGTATATACATGGCTAAAAAAAAAAAAAATCGAAAACAACAAAAACAAATTGCATGCTTTCACATAGGCATTACCACATTGCATGTTCATTTACATCTAGGCATTTTTCATTTTTATTTTCATTCGCATACACTACATTATACAGATTCCATTAAATTGTACAATTTCCACTTGCATATCACTCCATTGCATTAGGCATATACATTTGCATTCATCCCATCCCATTTCCAATGATATGGCATAGTAATGATGATATGACCATACAACAAAAAGTCAATTTTTAATGATTGGGGGTACCTAGTTTGGAAAATTCATGCAACTTTGACAAAATTTATATGTCAACCACATCACATATCACAACAACCAAAATTTTTAGTCACTCAACCATTACTAGTGTAACAAACAACCTCCAATTGGATGTCCAATTTTCTTTAGGACTAAAAAACATAATTTACACATTAAGAAGATCTTGAGTATTGCCAATTGAACCCGAATACAATGTTGAACCAATCACATTACACCACATCTTAAAAACATTATGAGCCAAGGAGGGTTAGTACCATAGTTGAGTAGTACCTTGAGGCAAAAATAAGATATCCCTCGCTTGTCCCATTACACAACATAGTACAAAAATAATGGTTTTCACCACTACCACAATTACTCTTTGAACGTAAACATAAAAACATAGAGTAGTAAGGATAGGGTCAAAATTCTCATCATACTTTGATTAAGAATCTGATTCAATACATTCCTTGCATTACCAACCACACCCCTTGCATCAGCTCCCCCCAATGATCAATACACGACCATAATTGATACAATGAAGACATTGTCAAATGAAATGGCTTCCATGAAAAAGAGAGGCAGAACGGAATATCCAAGCAAGAAGATTTCCACAGATACAACAGGAAGGTGCTTCAACAAGTGGAAGAGGATAGGATAAAAAAAATATGGTGTATGCGAATGAGATAGGAGATAATGGAAAACCCACTAATTTTGACTACTGGTGTACCACTTGCAATGATCCTCATGGAGAAGATTCATGCATGATTCATCAACATCATGTGCAAGCGGTTATCAATGAGAGAGTCAAAGAAACTAGTAAGAGACAAGTAAACATAATCAGAGAAGTCCACCACAATTTGGTAATGCCATCCATGGAACAAGTCTCAGTCCTAACAAAGTCGGGAAAAAAGTCGTTACAAGTCGACCCTAAGGAACTCCAACCACTAGGTTTTCCTCCTGCACCCAGGGCAACTTCGTAAAAAAACCAGTCCAATGAGAAAGGATGTTCTGACCCTCCTCAGACTTCTATGGCTACACCAATAAAATAATTTCCTCCTAGAAAAGAGAGTGAGGCTCAAGAGCAAGCGAAGGAAAGACTCAGATTTCCTTCATTAACAAAACGACAAAGAACAGAATCCATGTAGGTCTATAGAAATAGATACAACACATCTACTAGTGGAAGGGAAAAGGGTACTGAGGTATCCCCAGCTACAACCCTTTCATTCACCATTGTAGAAGAAATAAAGAGGACTCCTTCCAAGATAAGCATGTATGATGCACTGCAAATTCCTTGTCATATTGTCCTCCTCCAAGAGTCCCTAAATTTAAAAAATGATGCCTCCTTCTCAAATGTCGTACAAGCAAATGTGGTGCCAACCTCTAGGAAAAAAAGACCACCCCCATTCTATCTATCTTTGCAAATGGAGGGGTGGATAGTTCACAATTGCATGATTGATTCAGGGGCCACAACTATGATGATGCCAAAATCTGTATGTGACATAATGGGGATGGAATATACTCGAAGTCATCCTGGTGTGTTGCAATTAGATGGTACTCTAGTAAAAACTATCGGGGTGATCAAAGATATCCCTATTCAACTCCACAGAATGCCAGAAGTAGTCGTCATACAAGAAGTAGTCATTGTAGACTTAGAACCATATTTTGGTATGTGTTTATCCAGAGAATTCATGGCCAAAATGGGCGGTTATCTGTCTCTAGATTATTATCATTTGGAGGTACCTTTCAAAGGTAAAATATTCAAGATATACAATGAAAAACCATCTACTTTCCACGTAGAAAGACTGGAGGAAATAGCTACCATCAACATGATGTCTGAAGAATTGGAAAATATCGATTTAATGGAAGAAACCCTGGAGGAACTCCAATATGAAGATCAATTTTCAATGAAATACTTCAATGCTATGATAGAGACAGAAATGGGAAGCTATTCCATTGAGAAACCAAAAAAGCTCCCTATCACTATCCCTAAAATAGATGATTCGACCAACTAGTTATGGAAATTGTACTTTGATGGGTCAAGGTGCAAAAATGGAGCAGGAGCTGGAATCGTCCTGATTTCACCCACTGGGAAAGAAAAAGTATTTTCATATAAGTTGACATGGAGTTGCACCAATAACATAGCTGAATACGAAACCTTGTGTTTGGGACTCAGGAAAGCTGAAAAACTGGGTGTAAAACAACTGTTGATCTATGGAGATTCAGATTTGATCGTTAAACAGGTTACTGGCAAGTGCATTTGTAAGAAACATTACCTAAGGGCTTACAAAAAAAAAAAGTGTTGGATCTATTGGAAAATTTTGAAGCACTAAACATGAAATCCATTTCCAGAGAGAAGAACACACATGCAGACCTGTTAGCATCAGTAGGATCAAATTTTTGCCCAATCAGTAATGTTATTCAGAAGTCTAAAATAGTTAGACTTATATACAGGCCTTCTGTGCCCGACAAGGACATTTTTTGGCAAGTATTTGAAAACGATGAGCAGATCCTAGATTTTTTGATTCATGAGATGAATTGCTCTACAGATAGAGCGTTACAAGAAGAGGACGAAGAGAGCCTTATTCAACTAAAAAATAATCATATCCCCAAGGGACTGATCACCCTGGAGAGCCTTTTCGACAATAGCGATAGAGTTGTAGGTCGAAGGATCAAGGTAGATGAACGTCGGTATAAAGAAATAGAACTAGAACCAGGAAAAATGATCAAAGTAGGGACAGATTGTACAGAAGTAGAACTAGAGAAAATAAAATAGTTATGTAGAGAGTATCCAGATATAATAGCCTGGACTTATAGTGATCTGAAAGTGTACAGGAAAGAGGTCATTCAACATACCATCAAACTAGAGGAAGGAGCTAAACCTTTTAGGCAGAGGTAGAGGCCTGTGAATCCTAAAATTGAAGCCTTAATGAAACAAGAGTTGTTAAAACTCCTGTAGGCTAAGATAATATACCCAATCAAGCACTCTACCTGGGTGGCAAATTTAGTTCCAATCCGTAAGAAAAATGGAGAAATATGACTATGCATCGATTTCAGAAATTTGAACAGAGCCTCTTTAAAGGATCACTATCCTTTACCCCAGATTGACCCAATCCTTCATACTGTGGCAGGAGCAGAAAGGTTTTCTCTATTAGATGGCTTCTCTGGTTACAATCAAGTTTGGGTGAGAAATGAAGATCAATACAAGACTGCGTTCACCACTAAGTGGGGAACATTTGCATACCAAAGGATGCCCTTTGGATTATCCAACGTAGGAGCAAATTTCCAAAGAGCCATGGACGTAGCTTTTGGGGAGCTTGCAAACAAAATTATTGTCGTCTATTTAGATGACATGACGATTTTTTCTCACAACAAAAAGGACCATGCCACTCATCTGCAACAAGTGTTTGAGAAATGTAGAGAATTTGGAATATCACTAAATCCAAAAAAATCTATTTTTGCTGTGGAAGAAGGAATACTCCTTGGGCATGTTATTTCTAAAGTTGGGCTGTCAATTGACCCTGATAGAGTGAAGGCACTTCTTGAGTTGTCGCTTCCAGTTAACAAGAAAGGTTTGCAGTCCTTCTTTGGGCAAATAAATTTTGTCAAAAAATTCATTGCGGACTTTGCCCAAACAGTTAAACCAATGACTGAATTATTGAAAAAGGACGCTCCTTTCAAATGGACAGAGCCAAGGAAAGAAGCTTTCCGGAAAATTCTAGAAGCCATCGCTCAAGCTCCTGTGCTAGTTAATCCTGACTATTCCCGAGGTTTCATACTATATGCTATCGGAGAACAAGGTAGTTATGCTGCAGTTCTCACTCAGAAAGGAGCAGATGATGAAGAAAGACCCATAGCCTTTCTAAGTTCCACCATGCACAAACATGAGGAAAGGTACAACTTCATAGAAAAACAAGTATATGCAATTATGAAATCCTTGAATAAGCTAAAACATTTCTTATCCCATAGTCGGACGATGGTGTATGTTATTCATCCCGATGTAAGGAACTTCATAATTCAAGGAGAATTGGGTGAAAAAAGAGCTGGATGGGTGACTCGCATCCAAGAGTATGATGTAGAAATACATCCTACTAAAATAGTCAGAGGGAGAGCTTTGTGCCAAGAATTGGCCAAGCAAGCTGCAAGTGGATATGGGGAGAGCCACCCCGTCATGGCAAACACAGAGCAACACCAAGACAGAGTAGGTTCAAGTTGGATCGACGACTTTGTGAGGTATTTTCAGACTGGGTCATGTCCTGAAGATATGAACGCTTCCCAGAGAAGGAGATTCAGAACCCAAGCATTGAAATATACCCTTCAAATAGAGGGGTTGTACAGGATTAACATCGATGGTGTATTGTTAAGATGCATTCCCGATAATGAAAAGCAAAAAGTGTTAGATGAATTTCACGGAGGTTTTTCAGGGGGACATTATGCAGGCCGAACTACAACTTTGAAGATCCTTAGAGCTGGATGTTATTGGCCTTCCATCTTCCTAGATGCGTACAAAGTGACCCAGAGGTGTGAACAATGTCAGAGGTATGTGGGGAGAAACAGGAATGCACCTATGCCCTTAAAAGCTATTCAAGTCGAGGAACCATTCCAGAAGTGGGGGTTGGATTTCGTAGGGATAATAGAGCCAAATTCATCATCAGGCCACAAATACATTCTCACTGCCACGGACTACTTCACCAAGTGGGCAGAAGCAGTGCCTACGAAGAAAGCTGATTTAGAAGTGGTGATAGAATTTGTCGAAAGTCTAATCACAAGGTTTGGCATACCAGATTCTTTGATTACAGACAATGGATCCCCTTTCACTAGTGCAAAGATGATCGAATTCGTCAGTAGATATGGAATTTACCTGAAGACTTCCTCTAATTATTACCCACAAGGTAATGGATTAGCTGAGTCTACTAATAAGAATCTTCTAAGAATTCTGAAAAGAACATTAGAGGACAATAAGAAGAACTGGCACTCACTCTTGAATCAAGCCCTGTGGGCCGACAGAATCTCAATCAAAAAATCAATCAATACATCGCCATATGCTTTGGTTTATGGCAAAGAAGTTGTTCTATCGATTCATATGGAGATACCCGCGTTGAGGATGCTAAACCAAGTTAACGAAGATGAAGGTCATCCAATGGATGCCCGACTGATGCAACTTTTGCAGCTTGAAGAATCTAGGGAACAGGCCTACGATCATCATCAAAAGCATATGGTAAAAATAGCCGGGTGGTTCGATAAGAAAACCACTTTCAAGAAATTCAAAACAGGTGACCTGGTATTAAAATGGAATGTCAAGAAAGCAAAGCCAGGACACCATGACAAGTTTGATGCGTTCTGGGAGGGGCCATTCGAAATTGTTTTAGAAAAGCAATTCAATGCCTTCCAGTTAAAAGATCAAGATGGATGGGTTCTACCCATCACGGTGAATGCTTTTCACCTAAAATTGTATTTCCAGTAAAAGCTACAGATCACCATTATATGTACAGTATATTATAAGTTTGGAGTTTTGTAAATATTTCCCTTTTTACGGCCTAATAAGAATCATTTTTTGCGGACTAGCGGGGTCCGATATTTTGAATGAAATATGGAGGAAAAAATTCGAATTTTCAAAAATTTGGGGCTGCCGCGTGATCGCCTAAAAATTCGGCGAGAAGGGATGAATAAAAAGAAAGTTTCGAAATATGTTATGTGTGCTCCTCGAGATATTTCCAAAAAATTTCCACCGCCAAATGTTTTTAAAGCAACCACATGCCAGAAGTCCAGTGGGAGAAGATAATTAATCTGTCAGTTAGCATATTTTCGAGCATGGGATAATTTCGAGTCCCCAAGTGGGTTTTTAATGAGCCGACGAGCGTTTTTAGGAGTTTCCTAAGAAATATGGCAAGAACGAAAATCGAAGAAAGACAGACAAAATCAAATCAACCAACCGTCATTTAATGCATTAATTTTGCATGTCCTCCTAGGTGATATAAAATTAAATTCAAATATTCAGAGAGGCATTTCGCCATTTGCAAACTTGCTCAAGGCTCCTGGAGAAGAAAAGAAGCAAGGAATTGTCTCTGTGATGCTTGAGAAGCCAGAAGTCTCGCCAGCCACTGTTATACCACTGCACTATAGCGTAGCGAGGAAAGAATTGTGAAGTAATCAGAGGAGGTTCAAAATCTGCATACCTGATAATTCGTAATGGCTCCAAAGAAGGCGAAAGACCAGGCAGCATCTACCTCATCACTCCCGACTACTTCGGTAGTGAACAGAAGGGAAGAAAATAGTGCTAGTTTTATTGACAGAGACTCCCGGATTGCAGATACGATAATAACATGGAAGGACCCGACGGAGATTCGGAGCAATATAAAGAACCGGGTAGCAACTGGGGTTTCTACGTCTTCTCCTTCAACGTTTGCATACCATTATTTCTTGTACTGGTATGTATATATTCCTGTCCATCCCTGCCCAGAACTGGTAAGGGCAATTGCAAATTTCTATGATGAAAAAGGGAGAAAAGTTAGGGATTTTTCAGGGAAGGTCCTTTTTCCTCTGTCCAAAGATGCTTTTGTTTCTGCTTTCACTGCGGGTCGTGTCCCTCCCTTAGAACCTAAGAAATTTGACCCCTTAGAATAGGCTACATATTTTGGCTCATCCAAAAAGGTGAGGGGTTTCCTAGCCACCCAGCTAAAAGATCTTCCAAAAGGGGCAAATCCACCAGAACCCCCAATTGACAGGGCAACTTTTAAAAACCCTGAACTATATTCCATCTTGGCCATGATTGCGGGACTAAAAAATGATGAAAAGGTTCAGAAATGGCAGGTGGCTGTAGCAGAGTGTTTTTCGAACCCCAAAATGTATGATTCGGCTGTTATGAGCAGGAGTGTGAGACCTATTTTCTTTGATTGGCCTGGGTTCTTAAGTGCAGAAATTCATGAGGGTTTGGCAGCATTGAAGGCTGGCACCCAGTTTTCTTTCAGATACACTTCATATTTGGTATGGTTATTCTTTTATTTCATGTCTCAAGAGTTAGCTTTCATTTCAAAGAATGATAAGAATGAAAAGGGAGAAATTTTGCCAGTATATGAATGGACTAATGTGTTATACAAGTCCGAATCGTATTATGATTTCAATAGGGAATTTTTGGGCCCTGCACTAAAAATCATGTATGGGCAAATAACAAGATTGACCCCCAAAGCGGAAAAGGTATTGCAAACCAAGTTTGCAGAGGAGGGGGATTGGTTTATCCTAACACAAGGAGTGTGTATCAGATTGTATGGGTTTACAGACAAACCCTTTTTACTTCCCCATTATGTGACTGATAGAATCTTTGCCTTAGAATATGTAAGGCAAACAGAAACCATTAATGTCAAATTCGGGACTGGAATTGGAAAAACCAGTACCTGTAATATGCCCTTTAGTTTTGAAGGGATTACTATTTCAAGGAAGGGGCAGAATGAACAGATAGCGGAGTATTTAAGAAAATTGGGTCTTATCGAGATCCCGCAAAGATGGAAATATGACCCCATAAGCAGGTTCGTTGAGAGACAGTCCATTTTGAACAAAACACATAAAAAAGAATTTCATGTTAAAATCAGGGATGATATTGAGGAAAATAGGAATAACACAGAAGATGTACCATTGGAGTGGCACATAGAGAAGATGGAGCCTTTGCCTCCTTGGCATGACTTTTATGAAGTAATTGTTCAATTTGACCCAGAAAATAAAAAGGCTCATCAGTTGACAGAGAAAAAAATCGCCCAGATTCAGAAGAACAGGCCAGATTGGGATGTGGCAAAAATTCGGGAATGGTGGGTAATGAGAGTTCAGACAAATTTTATTTCATCAAGATATCCCACCAAAAATGACAATCTGTTCGAAACTCGATATGCTGAACACCATGACTCCTGGGGAGGAAGTTTCCCTGTTAGAATCCCTCCAAGCATAGGAAGTGGTCATTCTTCTGCTCCCGAAGTGTCCCAGCCACCTGAGAAATCCCAGCAGCCTGAAGTTGGTAAGGGAAAAGCGATTACAGAGGCTCAGAATCTTCCCCTTGTTCAGACCAAACCTAGGACAGCTAGGAAAAGGTCAATAGAAGAGGTCTTTACTGAAGAACAAGGAAAGACTTATAGTTCGAAGGCCGCCCAAATGATGTTGAAAATGGGCTATGATGGAAAAGGGTTGGGCAAAGAAGGACAGGGGAGAGTTGAACCTATTCTAGTCCATCAAAGAGAGAAGCGTCTAGCGCTTGGGGCAGATACCCTGACATCCAGACATCATTCCTCAAAGGTTGTAAAATTTGTTCCACCTGCAGACTCGGGTACAAAATTGATGAACCCGTGGTAGAAAGAATGAGGAAATTGAAAATGATGGCAGATAGGAGAAAAGACAAGAGTATTATTCAAACCTCGTCTAGTGATCAAGAGCCTCAAGATACAGAGGACGACTCAGGGAAAGAGACTCGGGAAGGCGAACCAACCCATACAACTGAAGGAAACACAGATGCAGATGCTCAGAACGTTGAGCATGAAACTTCACAGAAGGAAGTCCCACACGGCCCACCCAGTTCGGCTCAAGAGAGCCAAAAGAGTGAAAACAAAAAACAAATTTTGGTTAAAAAGGAGATCTTGACGGTAGAAGAGCAGCAGGAGAAACAAGTTATAAACTTAGACGAAAGTGATGAAGAAAATGAAACTCCTGATGCAAAAAAAATGCAGAGTGAAGAAATTGCCATCAGTGAACATGAAGGAGAAGAAGGACACCAACAACCAGCCCAACCGAAAATAGGTATGCTTTCTTCACTTTCTCCTTCTCCTTCTCCTACTCATTCCCATTGTAATTCTCCTTCCTTTTCTAAAATCGACAAAAATATAATGTCCTTGCCAAAAAATTACCTTGTTCTCCCAGAAATGGCAGCATCTTCCCGAGTCCGCTAAATATTGGGTCCGTAGTTGCTCCCATTCCATTTCTCCCTAGCATTGACATCCCAACGGCTGGAGTTACAACTTCTCAAGGGACTGAGTCACAGTCCACCATGGCCAAGATTGAAAATCTAAAAAGGGTGAGCAGGAATGCTTTAGATTGGTGGACTTCACATGCAGCTGGAGATTCTAAAGCACCGGCTACTGTAAGAGAAATCATTGCTTTAGATCCAGCCAATATGCAGAGAAAGAAGTTGAAGTTAACTCCCATTACCAAGAAATCAAAGGGAGAAATGACCGTGGAAGATTACCAGGCAGAAGAGATAAACGAAGATATATCTCAACTGCCTATGCAAGATGAGTGGGTGAAAGCCCAAGCACATTTTGGGACCATATACTTACAGGGCGGACACTATCAAGAAATGTTTTTGAAGGAAAAAGAGAAGAGGAAGGAATTAGAGGCTGTAGTGAAAGAGCAAAAAATAGTAGAGAAGGCTCTTACTTTAGAGGCTAAAAAATGGGAGGGTAAATTCAGTGTTGCTGCCAGTGAAGTGGAAAAAGGTAAAGAAAAGTTGAGTATAGCAGAAGCTCAGATTCAGGCATTAAATACATAGATACAACAGCTACAACAATAGTTGGTCGAACAACAAAATGCCCCTTCTAGATTTTCAAAAGATAAAGTAAAGAGCATGAGGAAGGAATTGTTAAAAGATTTGTTGTTTTTAGTATTAAAGGCTAAACCTGTATTGTTGTATTTGGCTAAAGTAAAGGAAGCTACCGAAGTAGTAAAACAGGAATTTGAGGCTGTCGAAGCTTTTTTATTAAAAAGAGAAGATGCGGCCACTAAAATTCAGATTTTGTCAAAAAAGATGCCAGGAAGCATGGAAGCCAAGCTCAGAAGCGAAGCCTGGTCTCAAGCTAAAATAGCAGCAAAGAACTTCTTTAGGAAGTTTAAATTGATAGCGCAGGGAAACAAGTTTCTGCACGAGCTTGAGGATGAAGCGAAAGGGTTGCTCCAAAATCTTGATTTGGCTATCCAAAATGGGCTTCCTTACCTCTGGGATGAAGGTTCAAAAGTTTTGAAGGAAGAAGTCCTTTCGGCATCAATAAAAGCTTTTGTTGAAGATGAAACAGACATCGACAGCTGGCAGGAACCTGTAGGAGAAAAGCAGGTCATGGAAATGATCCAGAGGTTAACACAGATTAAAACCTGTTTGCAAGAACTGATTTTAAAACAAAAGATCATTTCTTATGATAAAGTGGAAGAATTGCAGTATGTCTATCAACTTTTCATCGATTCTTCTGATCTAGAAGACGAAGACTGGAATCAAGTGTGCAAAACTTATCAAGAGATAATTGCAGCCATGGACAAAATCAGAAGATCTAAACATCAAGGGCAGCAGCCAGTGACCAGAGTCGGGACCAGCTCCCGTAATTGAATTTTTTGTGTTCTTCAGACAAAGGTTAAGTCCCTAAGCGGTAAAAGAAAGGTTCTGATAAGGTAAAGATCACCTATATTCCAAAGTGCATTCTTTTTCTTTTATCTTTGTTTTTCCACTCGAAATTTTACTTTTTGCAACTGTGCTGGTGACTCCGTTTCCCAATGGATGAAGGCTTGGTCCCTATTTTTGTGAGCAAAAATTCCCCGAAAGGCACCAAGAATGTTAGTCAAAAAGTGACTAACTACAAAAAAATAGTTGATGCACCTTTTTGCATATTTTCCAAGAAGACCGAAGTGGCCCATATGCTAAAGATCAAAGAAAAAGCAAAACACCGCAAGGAGGAAAAAGTGTCGCGATATCGCGACATGTTGCATTTTCAGGTCCAAAGCAAAGAGAAAGAGCAAGGAGGAAAAAGTGTCGCGATATCGCGACATGTTGCATTTTCATGGTCCAAAGCAAAGAGAAAGAGCAAGGAGGAAAAAGTGTCGTGATATCGTGACATGTTGCATTTTCGTGTCCAAAGCAAAGAGAAAGAGCAAGGAGGAAAAGTGTCGCGATATCGTGACATGTTGCATTTTCGTGGCCAAAGCAAAGAGAAAGAGCAAGGAGGAAAAGTGTCGCGATATCGTGACATGTTGCATTTTCATGGCCAAGAGCAATAGAAGGGAGCAAGGAGGAAAAAGTGTCGCGATATCGCGACATGTTGCATTTTCGGCCAAAGAGAAGAGAAAGAGCAAGAAGGAAAAGTGTCGCGATATCGCGACATGTTGCATTTTCACGGCCAAAAGAGAAGAGAAAGAGCAAGAAGGAAAAAGTGTCGCGATATCGCGACATGTTGCATTTTCGCGGCCAAAAGAGAAGAGAAAGAGCAAGAAGGAAAAAGTGTCGCGATATCGCGACATGTTGCATTTTCATGGCCAAAAGAGAAGAGAAAGGGCAAGAAGGAAAAAGTGTCGCGATATCGCGACATGTTACATTTTCATGGCTAAGAGCAACAAAAGGGAGCAAGGAGGCAAAAGTGTCATGATATCATGACATGTTGCATTTTCGTGACTCAAAAAGGGCAGGCAGGCAGAGAAACAAGAGTGTCACGATTTCGTGACATGTCCGATTTTTGCCAAGGAAACAGAGTATATTTTTGGCAACTAGGGACATGCACTGACATCAAGTGCTGATTTCTGAAGAATGGTCAGTTGATTATAACCTGGCAGGTCCGCTGGATGATTGCAGAATAACAGGCTCATCTAAAATTAGCCAGAAGGAAATCTATCCAATCTATGGGAAATCCGTTGTATATTATTAGAAACTGCAGACAATTACTTGTAATTGATTGAAGAAATTAAATGTACGTAGTAGAAGATACTCTTTTTAGGGTATAAATAGGAGTGAGTCGACCATGAAAAGGGGTCGGCTCTTGGACGTTTACAAGCTTGATGTACATGTACTGGATTACAAGCAATAAAAGATTTCTTCTTCTGGCTTTCGAAACTTCTGTGTGCAAGTGTATGTATCTGGTGTTTTAACTTTTATTCATTCTAAGTTTTATAATGTATCTGTTCTGAAATCTGGACTGTGCATCTATAAACCTTGTTTCTAGAGTTGAACATTAAATATATTTACATGTATTTAGACGAACATCTAAAAGTCGCACTCAAGAATTCATGTTTTCTATAAGAAGATATAAAGAAAACTCTGAAAGTAGTAATCTGCATCATCAATGTTTGTTGTTGTCTAATCTGTACCGTGAGAAAAGTTCTAGCTTAGGCTATATTTCCCTTATCTCTTGTTCCCCTTTTCTCTAAAAAACTCAAAGGAACCAGCCTTCTCTGGAGACTAGACAGATGATCTCAAGCAAGATCTGTCTATTCAATGTTGGCAAAGTCTAAGGCGCAACACTATTAACCGAAGGCAGATTTTGTTCCAACAAGAACATTTTGTTTCAGGGTTATGCCCTTTGGCCTCAAAAATGTAGGAGCTACTTATCAAAGAGCCATGACTTACATATTTCATGATTACATGCACAAAATCATTGAAGACTATGTAGATGATCTCTTGGCTAAATCTAAAACCCGACAAGAACATATTGATGTCTTGGAAAATATTTTTGATCGGCTGTTAGAATACAAGGTGAGATTAAATCCAAAAAAGTGTGTCTTTGGCGTTACCTCTGGTAAAATTTTAGGATTCATTGTCTCCAAAAGAGGCATTGAAGTGGACCCAAATAAGGTTAAGGCCATCATAGAAATGCCACCCCCAACTAACATCAAGGAATTGCGTAGCTTGCAAGGTAAAATTCAATCGATCAAACGCTTCATTGCGCAACTTTTTGATAAATGCAGGCCATTTAATCACTTGCTACAAAAGGGGGTAGCATTCGTATGGATAGATGAATGTCAAAAAGCATTTGATGATGTCAAGCGCTATCTAACTTCACCACCAGTCTTAACTCCTCCTAGGTCGGGGGTCCCTTTTCATCTTTATGTCTCAGCTACAGAAGCCGCTTTGGGGACAATGCTTGCACAGAAAAATGAACAAAATCGAGAGCAAGCAATCTATTACATTAGTCGAACATTGGTAAGTTATGAAACAAGATACACTTATGTAGAAAAACTATGCTTAGCGGTGGTTTTAGCCACTAAGAAACTTTGACATTATATGCTAAGCCAAACAACCTATGTCATAGCTAGAGAAAATCCTCTGCGCTACATGATGTCTCGCACTTATAACAACACCCATACCGCTAAATGGATAATGCTCCTTACAGAGTTTGATCTTGAGTTTGTTAGCCAAAAATCCATTAAAGGTCAGGTTATCGCTGATCAACTTGCGGAAGCTCCACTACCTAGTGATCATCCTCTGATTATTGAGCTCCCAGATGATTCGGTATTTTTAGTCACTGAAGTAGAAAAAGATGTCATTCCCGAGGAAGACGTCGATATCACCTTATTCTTTGATGGATCTAAGTGCGAGAAAGGTCAAGGTGCAGGAGTTGTCTTTCACACACCACAAGGGATTCCCATCCCTTTATCATTCAAGTTAGACTTCTCATGCACAAACAACATAGTAGAGTATGAAGCCTTAATCTTAGGTCTTCAATCAGCTATAGCTATGGGTATCAAGCGTATCCGAATATTTGGGGATTCTCAACTTGTTGTAAAATAGGTAACAGGAGAGTACCAATGCAAAGAACCTACCATTAAGCTTTATCATGAAGTAGCAATGAAATTGCTCTCAACATTCGAATGGTATGAAATCAATAACTTACCTCGTTCGACTAATAGATTTGCAGATGCAATGGCCTCTCTTGGATCCTTGATTCCAAAGAATGACTTAGGAGAGGTACAACCCCTAATAATCTCAACAATCTCTAAAGCGATCGTTGTTCGCACTGACCCAAAATATGGAAAAGATGTTTGCTTTATCCACATGGAATCATGTGAGTCTTGGTCAAGCCCCATTGTAGCCTTCTTAAAATTTGGAACACTCCCATCGGAAATGTCTCGGTCTGCCAAACGTGCTTTCAAGCAAAAGGTAGCCCGTTTCGTTCTTGTGGGTGACGTGTTGTATAAACGGGGTTATGATGGAATTTTGCTTCGATGCCTCGAACCTGGGGAGGCTCAAAGGGCCATCGAGGAAGCCCATGATGGTACTTGTGGTGGTCATTTTAGTGGAATGGCCATTGCAAAGTGCTTATTATGCATGGGTTATTATTGGCCCACAATGGAACATGACTGTTGCACATATGTCAAAAATTGCAAACAATGTCAAACACATGCCAATTTAACTCACGTACCATCACAAGCTTTACAACCAATACAAAGTCTTTGGCCCTTTTCACAATGGGGCCTCGACCTAATTGGCAAAATTTTACCCTCCTCTTCAGGACAACACACATTCATCATAACCACCACAGAATACTTCACAAAGTGGGTTGAGGCAATACCTCTAACCAGTACGACAGGACCTCGAATTGTGGATTTCATACTCCATCATATCATCTATCGCTTTGGCATTCCCTCTAAAATCATTTTAGATAATGGCAAGTCTTTTAAGAACAAGGATGTTCGAGCACTCTACGAGAAGTATAATATCCAACATAGTTTCTCAACTCCTTATTACCCACAAGCAAATGGACAAGCTGAAGCTACCAATAAGACCTTGATTGCCATTCTTAAGAAACTTGTCAAAGAAAATCATAAATATTGGCATACACAAATTCCGTTGGCACTTTGGGCTTATCGAACAAGCATCCGAACGCCAACAGGAGCAACACCATTCTCTCTAGTCTATGGAGCTGAAGCTATTATGCCTCTTGAGCTCGAGATTCCTTCCTTACGAATTTCCTTGCAAGAATTCATAGATGATGATACAGCTAGACAAGCACGACTTGACCAACTCACGCTCCTAGATGAAAGGCGTGTCAATGCATTAGAACATTTACGAGTTTATCAAGACCACCTCAAGCGTGCTTACAATGCTAAAGTCCATCTTCAGGAATTTCACATAGGGGATCTGGTCCTCAAAGAGAACCAACAAAACACCAATGCTTTGCCACATCTTCATGACAAATTTGCAGCAAATTGGTTAGGTCCATACATAATCACTCAAAAAGTGGGTAATGGTACTTATAGGCTTGCCGATTTAGAGGGAATAGAGGACCCCGAACCCCTTAATGTTCTTCATTTAAAGGCATTTCATTGTTAATAGTGACTATATATGTATATATACATGGCTAAAAAAAAATCAAAAACAACAAAAACAAATTGCATGCTTTCACATAGGCATTACCACATTGCATGTTCATTTACATCTAGGCATTTTTCATTTTTATTTTCATTCGCATACACTACATCATACATATTCCATTGCATTGTACAATTTCCACTTGCATATCAACACTCCATTGCATTAGGCATATACATTTGCATTCATCCCATCCCATGTCCAATGATCTGGCATAGTAATGATGATATGACCATACAACAAAAAGTCAAGTTTTAACGATTGGGGGTACCTAGTTTGGAAAATTCATGCAACTTTGACAAAATTCATATGTCAACCACATCACATGTCACAACAACCTAAATTTTCAGTCACTCAGCCATTACTAGTGTAACAAACAACCTCCAATTGGATGTCCGATTTTCTTTAGGACCAAAAACACAATTTACACACTAAGAAGATCTTGAGTATTGCCAATTGAACCCGAATACAATGTTGAACCAATCACATTCCACCACATATTAAAAACATTATGAGCCAAGGAGGGTTAGTACCATACTTGGGTAGTACCTTGAGGTGAAAAGGAGATATCCCTCGCTTGTCCCATTACGCAACATAGTCCAAAAATAGTGGTTTTCACCACTACCACAATTACTCTTCGAACATAAACATAAAAACATAGAGTAGTAAGGATAGGGTCAAAATTCTCATCATACTTCAGTTGAGAATCCGATTCCCCAAAGCTCTATACCAAATTAACAAATAGAATCCCAAACACCCTTGATCCCTAAAGTTGTAAGGATCATACTACATGTCCTTGACAAGGATGGGTAGTCATCCCCAAGGCCTAAAAGATCAAATCCCATTGGACTATGGAGTGAATCTTCATCGGGGCTATAGACGCCTGAATGGAAGTGGAGTAAGCTCATGCGGGGTGACATGTCTCCTTGGCAAACAGGAAGACCTCTGACCGCACATAAGGACAGGCTAGCTTCAGGTCATCTCCATTATAGGTCATGCCCAATTTACTCATAATAGGTCAATGAACTCCACATGCACACACACTGGTTCTTGATTGGATAGGGTCATTGTCACACTCAAGATTTGGTATATGAACCTCACTTGCACACACATTGGTCCTAAAGAAAGTTAGACAACCCTAGTGAGTTTGATTGATAATACTAGTATGTTTGAGTCTTTGAAAATCCTGCAGTACTCATCCCATATCAACATCCATATCTTCTTCCATATCAACATCCGTATCTTCTTCCATATCAACATCCATATCTTCTTCCATATCAACATCCATATCCTCTTGCGTATAAACACCCATGTCTTCATAGTGAGTCAAGTTGTAGAACACCACCAAATTTGGTACCCCCGATTGCCAAACAATGGACAACAAAAATGGTCAATAAAATTTCTGAACTGTAAAAGATCATTCGAACAATATGCATTCCTCCCATATAGTTTAGATTCATTTACTTCCATTAATCATCCATAACATATCATCATTAATAACACATCACATAGCTTGCATTTTAGATTAATCATAGATTTACTTGCATTAAGCATCCATAGCACATAGCTTGCATACATCATTCATATAACATTAGGCATATACATCATTATTAGCTTGCATTTCACATCCATAATATTCAAACATTATTCATAAACATGCATCAAACATTAATCAAATAAACATAAAAGCATCCACACAAGAGATAACACATATATATGAAAAATCCATGTATATATATATATCACATATACAATCAATGCCAAAAGGCTACAATGGAGCACCAAGGCTCATATATACAAAATAGTGCATCTAAGCACTAAGTCTACTATCCATGAGAAGACTCCTGAGACCTAGTAGGAGCCCTCGGCCTAGTACTCTGCCTAGACTCCGTATGCCTAGATGACTCGGCCATAGAAGAAGAAGGAGGATCCGACAATGTAATATGGTGTTGCATACACACATCCTCCAAGGAATGTACGTATGCCTCACTAGCTCGAAGACGCCGCAAATCCATCTGATGTCATCGCTCCTTCACTAAAATCTCTGCCTAGAGCCTCGTAACTATCTCCTGATCACTAGCCACTCACTGCCCGCTCTGCCTCTAGCCGAGCTATAGTCACCCTGGCCTCCCTCTGAGACTCAAGCATAGTCTCTCGCTCCTCGCATAGCTGCTCCAGCTCCACCCGTAGCCTAGCTACCTCAGATATCTCACCCATATCCTCATCATCCTCCCTCTCTCCCTCTACCAAGCCCACCTTGAGAGCCTATTGGGCTGCTCCCCTCGACTACCTCCGACCCATCGATCGTTGGGGCCTCATCCTCTTCAAAGTCATCCTTGACCCCACAGCTACCGCATCCGCACCCGCAACCTTTGGCACCCATACCGGTTGGGCACCAAACCACTCCACATACTCTAGAGTCACCCCAACATCATCCACATCGAGGATCTCAATCTCCTCATCATCCTCAATCACCATTCACCATGGCTCCGCACATGGCAGCATCCCCTCATCTCGTCGATATCGATACAACATCGGCTCATCTAGCACATCCTGAGGCAATCCGAATTGCCTCAACACCCATGAGTACTAGAAGTACTCCACCTCCTCATCCCACCGCCCAACCAACCATCGAGCCTACCTCACTCGACATAGCTACCTCCTATCTCCATCCCATCTAGCTCCTCGCCATGGCCTCCATATCACATCTGCTCGAGTCAAGCTCGACCACATGTCCTGGTACCACTACCCAGTGTGTACCTCTCGACTAGGCTGAACCTCCTCAGCCATCACCCATCTCCTAGCATAGGGCTCCCCCATCCGCCATGACTCACATGGCAACCCCTCGGGCCGAGCTACCACAAAATGCTCCCAAGCCCAACACTATAGGAGGAAGCTACAACCAATCCCCTTCCTCTCCCTCTGAATCACCTCATATAGCTCTCGATACAGCTATGCCAACAAGGCAGGAGCCCATGCATACTCCTTCGGGTCGATGAGTAAATCACTCACCAACCCCAATAGGTTCCAAGGGAACCTGCAGCTAGTGCTATTAGGTAGCACTATGTTCGCTAGCATGAACATGATCAAGGTAGGGAGTGCATCCAACTCCTTTGCCTTGTACATGCTCAAGTAGCATATCCCTCCATCCCCCATCCAAGCCTCTCGCCATCGATCCCCAAACATTCTCTCCATATCTACCTTCTTATCCCTCCCAACCACCACCTTCTCCCCTTCTACTAGCACCTTGAGAATGTGATAGACATCCTCAAGAGTGACAGTAGCCTCCCTAGTCGGCAGCTGGAACGTCCCCCTATCCGGGTCCCACCTCTCTATCAAAGCAGAGAGATACCCCTCATTAGCCCTCACCACATCAAGCCTCGCCACACCCTCCAAACCCACCCTACCCAACAAACCCCACTCATCCTCCGAAAGCTTCTTCCTCATTCCTGGAACGAGAGGAGAGAAGTGATGTCGAGGCTCAATATCCCTTAACTGCAACAACAAAAACACTTTGTTAGCATTAAAACTATGTTAAAAAAAAAAAAAAGACAAAACAAATTTTTTTGCACAAAGGGAACAAATGATCTTACCGGGACAAAGGGTGCCCCCACTCCACCAACAACATCAAGGCCCTCTACCACCATCGCCTCACTTCACACACTCACTAGCCTCACAAACTCACAAACTCACTCCACTCCTCAGACGCAGCTCCTCGAAGTCAACAACGCACGAATGAGCCTAAAAGTTCACTCAAAAAGCTTTTTATAGCTTTCCTTAGCGCATTCAGGCACAGACCTACACCTGCAAATCATGAGCATGGTTGTGCACCTGGAGAACACGCCAGGCGCAGCTGCACACCTGGAAACCAATAAACATGAAGACAAAAGCCCTCAAAATGGTAGCTCCCCTCATCCAACATGCACCAAATTTCATCCACACATCATGCACATCATAAAATTTGATTTTGTGAAAACACAAATAGTTTTGCATGCATATTTGGTGAGAACAAGACCAATTTCTACAAAAACACATATCACATTACAAAACATAACAATCAAGGTCAAAATTTCACAAAATCACCATTCCATAATTCATCATCATATGCTTCATCATCCCATCCACTTTCATGCATGTTGGAGTTGATTCGACCGCTAAATCACTCATCTTTGCCACAAAGCACCGCAAATACCAACAACACGCTAAAAGCACAAATCAATCAACTCCACAATCAGTCACAACATTGCATGACTCCATCAAACATTCTTCCATCATCATCTTTCATATATCACTCATCACACAACACATTTTGTCTGGTTAAGTCAATAATAAGTGAACCTCGTATCTAGTATGTTATTCTATAAACTTGGCGATTGCAGCGATAGTAATCCATGCAATTTGGTAAGATGAATAGCCTACAATAAGGACACTTCAACATGATCATTATCATCATCTCATCATCACAAATCACAATCATATTTGGCACCTCACACTTTGAGTACAACCTTGCCAAGAACAATTTGCTCGTAATCAGTCATTGATGTCCTTGTCTATGGGGCAAGAAAACATAGATAAACCACAATCACAAACACTCATTCATTTGACAACAGTCAAAATACAGGACACCGGTAAGCTTGATTGGTTCCATCATGGAATTGGCGAAGAAATTTCCACAGTCAATACCCAACCCCTACGTTGACTTAGTCAGCCTGCATCTTCATATTTTGCATACTCAATGATGCCATTGCGACAAATTATTCAACAACATTGAATCAACCCAAAGTTTGGGGCAACCACATTATATTATGATTCTCCCATGATGGGATACATCTCACATGATCATAACATCTACACTGGACAAATCCCCTCTCCACCATTGGGGCAAAAATGGTATCACATTTTACATCATTCATATCATCCACATTTTGCATGGTCTTATACACCAACCCCTTTTCCACCATTGGGGAAAAATGGTATCACATTTGCATTTCACATCATTCATTCATCAATTGCACAAATCCACCACATCATTCATTATTTGCACAAAATTTTCAATTGGCTTGTGAGATACATTCATAACTCATTCGCCAATTGAGGGGGTAAGCTACACAAAATTCCAAAAATTCTTTATTCTTTTGTCTTCAACATCAGTGCTCAAATCCAACAACAGAGAGAAGTTGCTTCTACACCCATAGCCCAGGCAGGTGTCTCGTATTTTTGCACCATATTGTGTTTCACGCAACATGGTACAAAAAGGGGCATCTGTAGACACCAAATTATAGCCACTAATCCTCCATCCTAACCATTCCACCACCCACTTGTCCACCATACACCCTTCCCACCAATTATTTGGCCCAAATCCACCTTTCCCGCCATCCATTCCACCATTTTAGCCCTTTCCCACCATTTCCTAGCCTAATTGGGATTATTTTAATATTATTTTATATTATTTAATATTTAATATAATATTTTATATTATATTATAATATATTTATTATAAAATATATATTTATAAACTCAATTAACCACAACCGTCCGATCCATTCTAATCTCCATCATCCATATTCATTAATCCATGTCACATTCAAAAAGTAATCTCAACCTTAGGATCTAATTTAATCTTAGCCACACGATCAAAAGTGTAAGGCTAAAACCCTAAGAAAACCCTAGGTTGGATTATAAATAAGGGCATTTGTAAATGCTCAAACCTTGGAATCCACTAGAACCTTGAGAATTAGACATTTGCACCCTGGAGGAATTATTGGTGAAGCCCTAGCATAGAATCCTAAAAATCTGAAGCCCTAGCTCATCGATAAGACTTCTACTATTCCAGCCATCACCCATTCATCCTCCATCACCATCACAGCCCCCATCCATCCATCGCATTCATCACCATCACCTAGATCTGCTTCTGCAGATTCTGCCCTAACCCATAGGTGCCATCCAGAGCTTGCGAGGCTCACTGCAGAGCCTACGAAGCGCTCACCAGAGCCTGTTGTATACCGTAGGTGCTCTCCAGAGCCTACTGTATCCCGTAGGTGCACACCAGAGCCTATGAAGCTCACATTAGAGCCTGCCAAGTGTGCGTCCGAGCCTGCTACAACTACAAAAATGTGAATTTGAGCCTGCTACACCACGCCATCAACAATAACTGAACCAAAGCAAGGTATATCTCATTTTAATGTATTTTATTTAACAATTTGTTGATCTTGCATGCTCTCTTGCTTCACTATTAAACTAGGGTTTTATTGATGTCCGAGGGCCTCACACTGTGGAGCCCTCACAGGTATTACTAACTCCCTTTGTTCTATTTTGTGTATGCAGATCTACAAATTTCACACATTGTTTGATGGTTGTTGAAGCTGGAGTGGCCCAACCTTGGATATCTGAAGCCCACTCAACCTGTTGGAATCAAGGACACACCCAAATCTGAAGACACTTCTGTTGTTGTTAGCTAGGATTTCGAAGAACCCTAGCGCCATTGTAATCTATTGTATCAAATATTCGCATGGAACACTGATTGTAATAAAGGAGTTTATCGGCTCCCCCCTATTTTATTGAATATATTCTTTTGTGCAATCTTTGTGCCTCACTTGCATTATTTGGTTTTCTGTTATTCTATTTTAAGTGTCGTGTTCTTGCATTCACAGTTATCTTATTTTTGCTATACCATAACTTCATAAATGTCTATTACACATTAATGTTAACAGTACCCAAAGAATCTAGCCAAGGATAACCAAGAAAAATATCCTTATCCTCCATATCAATAACATAGAAATATGAATGTAAAACATATTTATCCATGGTGATCTTCAAATCTTCAAAAATTTGAACATTCTCACCCTCTAGCTGTATGTCCTTAATTTTTGTTGCTTGAACTTGCAACTTCTTAACCAAAGCAATATTAATAAAATTATATCTGCTACCAGGGTCAATAGGAATAATAACCTGTTCCTTTTGAGTGCTTCCATGAACCTGCAAAATAGGATTTTTAGATTTAAACAAATTCCTTTGTCCATTTTCTAATTTATCTTCTACCAAAGGTATGGTTTCCTCTGTTTGCATACTGACATATTTTTTATCTTCCTTGACCTTTTCCTCTTTCTTCTTGAGTAATTTTATTTCTTTTTCATAATCTTCATTCTGTTTCTTGAAAACTTTCCATTCTCCTTTTATTGCATTTTGCTCATTTTCAGTTTCCTGTAGTTCCTTTTCAAGGTCTTTGATGATATCCATTAGGTAATCTATATAATATGGGTCCCATCTACTCAAGAATTCATGCTCTATTTCATCCCAAGTGTATTCATTATTACTTTCTTTACAAAATTTTATCCACCAAGACAAAGCTTTCCCTTTAAAACATATATCAAGGAAGGATTTTTGAAAGAAATATTACGATATGGAGACCTAAATATTTTCCACCATTCCCTAACATCAATATCATCTTCTCTAGAAAATATTTCTAGCTCCATAAGTTCACACCTCCAGATAATGCAAATCTAGGGTTTCATGAAAATATATATTATACCCCAATGCAAACTAGGGTTTTATAAATATAAATATATTTCCATTGAATTGAAGCTAAAATTCCATAGAGACAACTAGATCTGCAATTTTTCTTCCCAATAAAATAAATTACAATTGGTTTGCTTACCCGAACTAAACAAATTTTGTCTTTCAAGAATTTCATGATTTGAAAATTCATCACTTTCCTTGTTCCATATGGTTGACTTCAAAAGGTCGTATCTCCCTCAATACTACTTAGATTCCTTCATATGACCACTCATTTTAAATCTCTTAAAATTCTGCACAATCTGATCCAAGAATCGCTTGAATCGAATAAACTTTTGCAAAGATATGGCTTCTGAAAGATGAGACATTTTTCTAGAAAAAATCTGCAAAATTTGTCACTATCCTTGTTTCGTATGTCTAACTTCAAAAGGTCGTATCTCCCTCAATACTACTAGTATTCCTTCATATGACCACTCATTTTAAATCTCTTAAAATTCTGCACAATCTGATCCAAGAATCACCTAAATTGGATAAACTTACGTAGAGATATGGCTCTTGAAATATGAGACATTTTTCCAAAACAAATTTGCCCTAATTCTAGGGTTTCACACAAAAATCCCCACTTTGCCAAAATCGTGGCTCTGATACCACTTGTTGCATAAATTTATTATCATTGATAGAAATCATTCACCAATATGCAAAAATATCAAATCATTCATCCATAATACATTATCCACAATAACAATCCACAAATGAGAGAGAGATAGATAATACCCTTAAGGTAGAGAAACACCAATAATACTCCTTAAGGAAGGAATCACTCCACAAGTTCTCCCAAGATGAGAGGCCACTTAAGGAGGGCAAAGTCCCATAAGCCACTTCATGGGCAATGACGATTACATAAGATTATTCTCCAATGATATGAATGATTACAATGACAAATATCTCTTCTTTATATATCCATATTCTTATTCTACTTTGGGGAGCCTACTACTAATATAATATTATATTATCATATAATATAATATAATATTATAATATAATATAATATTATAATATAACATTATATTATAATATAATATAATATTATAATACAATAAACCTTGGGTTATGTGTGGCCCATGCTAACCCTTATACAATATAATAATATATCCCTAAATATCTATTCCTAGGTACCTTAACACTCACTCATACCTATAGAAATAGAGGATGAACACTCAAAAATTGTCATCGATCAAACAAATCAACTTGTAGCTTTACAGTTAAGCCAAGAATCCCTAGCAATATTTATAATAGAATAAAATCCTATCCTTGACCCTTGGTACAAGGATATTTACACCTTCCTCAAGATTGATATTTTGGCTTGAAGGTTTAAATTACAAAAAATAAAAGAACCTAAGATAGAGAGCATGTAGGTTCATAATAATTAGAGACATCTTGTATAGGTGATAAGGATAGCATAGGATATTTTTATAAGCTTTATCTATTTAGCTTTATATGCTTTTTATTATTTCTATGTAAAATGTGAGCATATAATTAACTCACATTAAGTCTCTAGAAGCTCCTAATTGTTAACTTTAAGTTAGCAATTAGTTAAGCACTTATGCCTAAGATAGCTTTAGTTAGTTTATTTTGGGCTTGTATGATTTGATATTCTCTTGCAAATAAATTAAAAAAAATGGAAATTGATTCCACATCAATGATATCAGAGCTTGAGATCAGACTATGGGCTGTATTTCTGACCTCTAGTCTATCTATATTCTCACTTGTGTTATATGCACAATGTTTATAAGCTCTAGTAGATAGATTGTTGGTTTGGGTGG